>JAMPIV010008062.1:0-311817 GCA_024509875.1 Oreohelix idahoensis | reverse complement strand
TTGTATGTAAATTTATTATATACATAATGTAGAAGTTGTGTAAGTATCGCACATTTTTGTTTCCCAAATTTACTCAATAATCGTCTGTATCCACTTAAGAAAGTTGGTGGTCGTAATTTTAACAACCTTATCTCCTAGTGTTTCATGGCATGTCATAGTGGGGACACTCCTAGCAAATTTGTTCTATTTGTCTTGACGCGCATGGGGAGATTCAAATACTCTTGGGTCTATCATCTTGAGCCCACTAGTCTCCACCTGTCCTCATGCATGTTATTTTCCATCTAAATTCTATCTTACTCAGGACTATTCTCTTACTAGGGTCTTGCTTTACAATTCAGGCAACTAGATAAACATAATTTTAGTTCGTTGCCAAGTACCGTAGTAATATTGTAACTTGATCTACATTGTTAATAGTTAAAGATCTATTTTGTTGAGGTCGTAGTGGTAGTAAGCACCGGCGATACTGTGAATTTATTTTTAAATATTTATCTCAGAGCCTTCACAGCTGACCTCATACATTACAACTAGGTAACCAATCAACCATACAGTACCATCAAACCACTACAAATATGAACAACTGTCCCGATGGTGAGAAAGTGGCATCACATTTGTCTAATCATTGTAAATAGGACAATCACAATTATAATAATAATAGATCAATAAATTCTTTAAGCGGCCAAACACGGCGCATAAGGCAGAAACCAGTTGCTCTCCAGGTTGTTCAGTTGTGAACGCCACCCTCTTAGCTCTTGCACATTATTTAGGCCCAACGTTCTTCCTTCTCTTATTATTGTTCTTCTGAGTGTTTCTTTTGGTCTTCCTTTTTTCCGCTTACCCTCAGGAACCCAAGTGAGCGCCTGTAGTGGTATCTGTTGTTTTGCATTCGTAGGACATGACCGATATATGACCATCGTCTTTTCCTTTTTATTCGAAACCCTTGAATCGGTCGGTTGATCGGAGGGTTGATCATTTGAGTTAACAATTCTCTATCGTAAAACAAGCCTGTTGTTACCTGGAAACCGAACCAGGACTCGACATAAACATGAATCACAATTATCTTAGACGTTTAAATAAATTTTAAATAAATAATTTTTAAAAATCAAGAAGAAACTTCTGTTACAAGCATCACTAATTTTAAAAGTGGAGGGGTGTAATGGGCTTGGTTGGTTCTAGGTTATTACTAACTGACTTTTTAACAGATATTTTAAGTCTGACTTTCATATCTGTTACACATGTCTTATATGCATTGTACAGGAATCAGCAATCTCAGAACCATTCACTAAATTTCCAAGCCACTAGACTATATATAAACATTTTGTTCGTGTTATATATTGTTTGAACTATAATATGATGCAGTTCCCGAGATCCCTGTCTATTCTTAACACCTCGTCAATATTTGATAAGTAAGTTGGATGGCTGCAAATAATCTAATATTGGTATTCTCATTTGTTCATACCTCTTACATTTTAACAAGAAATTTTCTATATTATATTGTCTTGAAGACATCCTGCACAGTAAGGTTCCTCTATTCTGAAATAGCCTTTTCCCAGCTGTAGTCTGAGAAGTTTCTTATTACTGGGAATTTTCAATTCCCTAGATATCTGACATTTTCTTGTTGGAGCCTGAACCTCTTTATATGCATGTCTTCCTTTCAGATTTTTATCCCACTCTGCTATACATTCATCTGTTCTTAAATCTGAAACGGCCTCCTGCACATAAATCCCGTGTGTATGGGGGAAGGAGCGAATCTTTTCCAGACCGTGATTGGGAAGTAAAGTCCACTGGACTCCCACCAGCTTCGCAAAGACATAGTCATTGGGCCGAAAGAGCCGGAAAGCTCCCAGAATGCCGCTGTTTATAGAGAGAGAGAGAAAAAAAAAAAGAAAAAAAAAATTAAAATTCTTTAATTAAGCTCTTAATCTCGATTTACTCGTATTCCTACATTTATCCCCTTTTTATCAGATCTACCTTTCTTGTCTTCTTTATCTGCCTTTTTCAATTTCATAATGAAGGTAAAATGTGGAAAAATCGCAAGCTATATAACACTGAACATCCTTCTTGAGCCTAGTTATAAGATTTGTAGCTCAAGCCAATAAATATATATCTTCAGCTATTTCCAGGTTCTACTACATTCTCTTAAGTTTCTAAGTGCATTGATTTTGTTGAAAGATATCAGTTAAAACGGTTTAGTTTTTTGGGAGGGTGTATTAGAAAATATATCGAGTGCTTTTAGTATTGCCACCATCTCTGCGGTGAAAATGGATGTATTTTCCGTGATGCTATATTCTTTTGCCATTTTCCATATTGGAATATATGTTCCTATCCCCAATTTGCCATCCTCTCCCTTGGATCCATCTGTGTACACAGTAATGCTGTCTTTTGATATTTGTTGTATATATTTATTGGCTGTGTTATTAATATTTTCTATATTATTTGTTTTCTTAAGTATTTCTGCAAGTGGTAGTCCGTGTCTGGTTTCTTTGATCTCCTAGGGTGGAATCACTGGCTTTATTTCACAACTGTTATTAATTGATGTAATTGTCGTGAGTTGGTCTGTTTTCAATACACGTCCTTCTGTATACTCTGACGAAACCGCGCCATACTTTGATAACTGCTTTGATACACTGACCAATCGGAAGGTACCGTTCTGCCCGCATGTTTATTAAAGCATTGAACAGACACAATGGCTAGGACTAATCCGTGCAACCGAGTGAAGGATGCCACACCATCACTATAAATAACGTGTATGCTAACGAAATGAGGTCAGTCATTTTTTAAAAAATCACGGTGAGCGGTAAACACAAGTGTTAATGCGTAGTGCTTTTGCCTTATGTATCTGAGAGCAGACCATTACAACCATTAACAGCTCGACTGTGTGTGCCTGAGGGTAAGAAAGAATATATATATATATATATTATATATATATATATATATATATATATATATATATATATATATATATATATATATATATATATATATATATATATATATATATATATACAGTAGAACTCCATTTATCCGAACCCCATGGAACCGAGCATCGTTCGGATAATCAAATGTTCGGATAATTGGATTACATAATGTATCGAGCACATGTACACATATTTCTAACAATAATTAACCATCACAAGGAAAATACACTATAAAACATATTTACTTGTACTGTAATAATAATACCCACACTGTATTAGATCACTGTATCACCAAAATCTTTTATTACACTGCAGTGCATGTACTACTTGTATTAATTATTTTTGTTAAGAAAGAGAAAATGTTTTCAAAATAACATTACAAACGATTCAAAACCAGGCGCAACTTACGTAAATATATGTACTTGCACAGATGTAGCCCACTATATACACTAATGGGGAATCCTCTTATGCACCAAACTGGATAGTCTCCTTTTGGCTGCTAAGTCCCGCATTCTCTTCAACAGCAGAAGCGGTGTAGGACAGCTGTCATCTTCTTGCTCGTACCAAGCCATCGCTGTTTCTAGTGCTATAAAGGCCTCTTCAGGACTTGGTCGACGTTTTGGTTTTTCTTCATAATCTACAAGTACATCCTGTAATTCTGAGGAGTCTTCATCATCGGTCACTACATGTATTTGGTTTTCTTCTTGCACAAAAGACAAAATTTCTTCGTCATTCAAAAACTGAAAACCAGAATCATTATCATCTTCTAGCCACATGTGTGCATCATCTTTGTTACAGTCCGAAAATCCGGGCATTGCTTGAAACAGTTCCACAACTTCATTTATACAATCATCATTTGTGTCCACTGCAGTAGTTTCATTTCCTCCTTTTTTCCCAAGCAATCTACTCCAAGCCTTGTTGAGATTATCTTGTGACAGGGTGGTCCAAGCATCAGCTAACATATAGCAGCAGTCTTTGAGATTAAGCTTTTTGGAAAAAAACGCCACCACACTTTCTTCATCTTCAGCCAACAATAAACGACGCAGGACTTCCTTCTTGTACATCTCTTTAAGCTTTGCTATAACACCCTGATCCATTGGTTTGAATCAGTGCTGTTACATTGGGAGGCAGACAAATTACTTTAAAATGTGCATCAACTGCATTCAATGTATCCGTCTCTGGATGAGATGGTGCATTGTCCAGTAGAAGAATTACTTTTCCAGTTTTCTTTTCTTGTTCTCTCAACCTCTTCACATTTGGGATGAACTGATTTGTATACCAATCAAGAAATATTTCACTATTCATCCAAGCACTCTTCTGTGCTTTGTAACACAATGGGAGACATGTCACATTCTTTAAACAACGTGGTTTTTTGGCTTTGCCGATCATTAGCACCGGTAAACGATGACTTCCACTGGCATTCGCGGCTACCAAAATTGTTACTCTCTCTTTGCACTTTTTAAACCCAGGGGCAGCTGCTTCGCGCTGAGATGCAAGTGATTTTTGAGGCAATGATTTCCAGTATAAGCCAGTCTCATCGGCATTATACACATCATCGAGTGAATAACCTTCTTCTTCCAAAAAAAGCCAAGAATGTTTCTTTAAAATTTTTAGCGGCAGTTGCATCGCTAGATAAAGATTCCCCTTGAATCTCCAATTCTCGTATGCCATGACGAGATTTAAAGTTTCTTAACCATCCCTGGCTAGCCTTAAAGTCAGGAGGACTGTCAAGTTGATTGTTGAACTGAAGTGCCTTTTCACACAACAGAGAACCAGAGATAGGTTCCCCTTTGCTTCTTCTTTGCACAAACCATATATACAAAAGCCTCTTCCAATTTCACATCTTTCGCATTTCTCATGGTTTTACGTTTCTTCGACCCATTTTCACTATCAAATTTCGATGCAAAACTCATAATTTTATCCTTGTTACTTTTGATGTCAGAGACGGTAGCTTTCCCAACATTGAAAATCCTCGCAAGTGAAGACACAGTTTCACCTTGTCCTAGTCTCTTGATAATTTCTGTTTTCGTTTCAATTGACAAAACATTGCGGTTCCTTTTATATGCTTTAGGCCTACTGGAAGATGCCATATCGCACAGAGAAATACTTGTACACCAAAATTATTCTGCTGTAGTAGCAGACACAATTATTTTAAGTTGAACTGTCTGTTTAGCCAGTGTTCTACCTAGAACGCACACGTACACTGGATTGGTAAACCAGATATTAAACCGACTTTATGATCTAACTGACTTCCTGTACGTAAGCGACCGACCATTAGCCATCCCATTCTCTACAAATTGTTCGCACACATTTGAAGTTTGCCGCATCAAAAGATTCAGAATTTTAGTCTAACGTGACTGTGGCATCTGATTTTTTTTCTGGAAAAAGTGTTCGGATAATTGGATGTTCGGATAATTGGGGTTCGGATAAATGGAGTTCTACTGTACATATATATATATATATATATATATATATATATATATATATACATATATATATATGTATATATATATATATATATATATATATATATATATATATATATATATATATATATATATATATATATATATGGATTAATTACAGTGTGTGTTAGAAAGTGTATAAAACGTGTTTGAACTATTGTGTAATTTTCTGGAGGCAAAAGCCAAGCTTGTGAAAATATTTAAATCGATTGAGAATGGTAGCAAGGTTGTGTCTATAGTTTTAGAAAATTAAAAAAAAAATTATTTCTTGATGGAATGGATCACATACCAGGAACATGAGGGAGGATGAAAGGAATTGTTTTACTGCATTGATTAAGATATCACTTGGTATTTTTCCACAAAATCTAATAACTTTATGGAGGCGAATCATGGACAAATAGCTCTAACTAAGGATTTGGTACCAACGGGCTGATCACCCGTTTGCCAGTCACTTCGATTACGGAAACAACAGCAAATGGATTGATTTGCCATTGCCCTAAAGACGCCAATAGGCGTGATGGGAAACAATGGCAAAGAAAACCTATCTGCTGTTGCCCTAAGACGCCACTAGGCGTAATGGCCACTGACTGCTTTGACGGTCGGTGGCTAAGGACGGAAGAAGAAGAAGAAGGATTTGGAGGAAAATTGTATTCACAGTGAACTGAATTGTATTAATGCTGACTTGATGTGACCTGTGCGTCTACCTGCACTCTGTTGTCTGAAAACTATCTCTCATCTCCTACTTCTGTGATAGGGAGATAGAGATAGGCAATACAGTGGTGAAATTAAATATATTTTCAGGTTACGTCCTGCAATTACCTGCCACCTTTAGGAACCAGACTCCACTATAGGATTCAGAGGTGCGAGTGCCCTTTAATGATACATGGCCGGTCACCCAGATCCAAAAGCCTGGACGAGACAGTCTTCTTGCCAGACCCAAGGTGGAACAGACTACCAAATCAAGACCTCAAGCTAAGTAGCCACCCAAGGCTACTGTATAGTTTATCACAGCATCACCACAAACTAGATAGACTATGATGAATAAACAGTGCATTTTCGCTAGGCAAACGTCCTATTCAGTGGTTACTTAATTCCAATAACTGTGAAGGAGATAAAATAAATCATAAAGTACAGACAGTCTTCACCTACAGTGATTTCAGCCTAGAAAGGAGAACGTTCATACAAATATAAAAGACTGTAAATAATTTTAACGATTTGCAAGTGTTTTTATTTATTTAATTTTGTAATCAACTTTTGAATTCAGTGAAAGATTTTCACAAGAAAAGAAAACGTGTAAAAATAAATTATAAATATTTACCAGCAGACTTACTTAAATTCTTTAAGTTAAGTTACAGTTTCAGTTGGTAGATAATTAAGTTATTACCCCTAGCAGAGTTATTAATAATAACAATACAATTAACAGAGGAGGATCTGGAGAAGGAACACGTAGGGACTTAGAGTAATACATTACCATCTTCTCTAGGAACTTATACAGTTTGATCCTACCTTTGATGTCTATACACCCTTACCCTTTTCAGAGAAGGGGGTATTTCTTATAAGACCAGACTCTTATCTGGCACTATCCTGGTATCACCTGATACAACTTGGTGTCCAAGATACTAAATAATTTCAATAACATCTAACCCTCTCGTGACAGTAATTAATGTACCCAGATGGACAATTTCCTCCATACACTTCCATCCTGTAGGGTATCTAGTGGTATTCATTGGATTGGCTTGAGTTGTTAGTTGACATCTGGTAAAAGCTGTATGTGCTGGGGAAGACTTATCTAACATAACTCTGTTCATGTAATTTAGTCTTAACTCCTTTCTCCGTAATTCTAAGGGTAGAATTCCTAGCCACCTCTATAGCTCCCATTGATGTTGATCTGATTGCATCTGCTATTGTACATAAAGCCGGATGCTGAATTATGTCTAATTTAATCTTGTTACTGTGTGCAGCAGAGTCATATATTATACTTCCATAATCTATTTTTCCTCTAATAAAAGATTTATAAAAAGTGAGCATTGTTTTAGTGCTTGCACCCCATCCATTACCTTTCAAATATCTTAATAAGTTAGTCAATCCTCTGCAAGACTCCACATAAGCTAGGGCTTATGATGAATGCTGGAGAGAGGGTGCTCTCTTTAAAATGAAGAAGATAGGAGTAACCGGTCAAATATATAATTATTTAGAGAATTTTCTGCAAGATAGATATTTCACTGTTCAGGTAAACAATGATAGATCAGAACTGTATGAACAACAAAATGGAATACCCCAAGGATCAGTAATGTCTCCTTCAATGTTTACAATAATGGTAAATGATTTAGGTGAAGAATTTAATGATATAACAAATAAATTGTCACAGTTTACAGATAATGTTGCTATATGGAGGACTGGGAAACATCTGCCAAAATTATATAAGGATCTACAGAAGCAAATAAATAAAGTATGTAAATGGATGACAAAATGAGGTTTTCAGCTGAATACAAATAAAACATTGGGAATTATCTTCAGTAAAGGTAGGGTTGTAAAAAATAAAATTATAGACATAAATATCCAAGGGCAAAACATTAATACAGTGCAAACCACTCGATATCTAGGAATGATATTGGACCAACAGCTGAACTGGAATAACATAGATAAACAAGATAACATGTAATAAATTCAAACAATAAAAATTGGCGGCGTCAGAAATTTTAAAAAGTCGAGAAGTACTTCACAACATAACGAAACAATGAGGTTATTTGTTTTAAACATTGTTGGTAGTGAAACCTAGCACACAGAATGTTTAACTTTTTAGCTCCTGTGTGATGCATCAAAGGTCCAATGTTTATATCATTCACCTTTTGGGGGATTAATATACTGTCAAGTTAAATATGAGTCTTTAAAATTAAAACTTTTCGACTCCCCCCCCCCCCCCCCCTTTTTTATACTTAGCGTATGTTTGCCTTTTCCCTAGTGAGATTCAACCATATACATTCTTTCCTTTGTGCTGTCTACTCGTAGGCCTTCTCTTCTTCTTCTTCCGTCCTTAGCCAACGACCGGCAAAGCAGTCAGCAGTGGCCATTACGCTAGTGGCGTCTTAAGGGCAACAGCGAATAGATTTTCTTTGCCGTTGTTCCCATCACGCCTAATGGCGTCTTTAGGGCAACGACAAATCAATCCATTTGTTGTTGTTTCCGTAATCAAAGTGACTGGCAAACGGGTGATCAGCCCGTTGGAACTCGTAGGCCTACCTATCCATAATTGTTTAATTCCATCATACTAAATGTTTATATTTTTATTTAATAACTGGTTTGTTCATTATTTATTTATTTATATGTTATGATTGCACCCCACTCATGCTGTGGCCGTCTGCACCGAAATTCATTTGCCAGTTATTCTAAAGTAGAATTGTTTAATTCCATCATACTATATGTTTATATTTTTATTTAATAACTGGTTTGTTCATTATTTATTTATTTATTTATTCTGTGGCCTAATGGATATGAACGCAGTTTCATAATCCAGATATACCAGGTTCGAAACCTGATGCAGGCGGTTTGGTAGCAGATCGCTTTGTGTGGATTTTTAACAATGGTATAAGCGCCGTACCGTTCAGAAAGCAATGGCAAACTACTGAATGAAAAAAAAAATTGCCTAGAAAAATCACAAACAGCCAATAAAAGCTGGGGTTGATTGCCACGTCCTGTAAAGGATAAGCAACTAACTTGTTCATTATTTATTTATTTATATGTTATGATTGCACCCCATGGGCCCACTCATACCGTGGCCTTCTGCACCGAAATTCATTGGCCAGTTCTACTAGAGTAAGATCTCCGAATCCCAATGTCATTATTAATTAACAACAAGCGAACAAACAACAATTTTTTTTTTCATTATTTACAAGAGAAATATCAAGTTCAATATCTGAGGGGTTATAATTAAGACATATAATGTTTATAATTTTATATGACGAAAAAATAAATCATAGACTCTATACATTCTACATTTTTCAACGATTTACTACAGAAATGCTAAAAGTTAGCGTCTTTTTTTTTCATCGGTGTACAAGAGCTCTCCCTTAAACTTTTGTAGAGATAACTCCAATCTCTTTTTGAAGAAAATAGCTAATTTACTGCGCCCAGAGATTAAAATGTACAGTATCACTATGTTAAAAGCAAGTTATTTGTCCTCGTGGATGACCTAGATGTTTGAATCGGCACATCACCTTTCACCATCCGACACCCGCCCTTTTCATTTTTTTCAGATAATGATTCCCCCTCTTAATAATGAAACGAGCGTCAAGTGGCAGAATGACAGGAGCGCTTGCGTCCCCTGGGACAAGTTACTGCCAAATTATCAACAACAAAGATTTTTTTTAAACTTAATGTGTAACAGTATTTACGACGAACAGCACAATGAAGATAAATGTGCTAATAAATGACAATAAAGCAAATCTAGTGGAAATAGAATTATCACGCGCTAAAACAAAGGCATAACGAATTTAGTTAGAGAAACAAAAGCCAGAAGAAGAAATATTAAACATAAAGAATAGAGAAAAATCTAAATACAAAACATTTTAATGATTTTATCGTCAGAGGCCTCAAGATAAAACCGTTTAGGTGGACAGAAGTGCAGAAAAACAGACAGAGGAATGGATAGATGATGAATAGAGGGTGGATGGGGGACAGACATACAGACAAGCAGGCAGATAGATAGATAGATAGATAGATAGATAGATAGATAGATAGATAGATAGATAGATAGATAGATAGATAGATAGATAGATGGGTAGGTAGGTAGGTAAGCAGGCAGGCAGACAGACAGACAGACAGGCAGGCAGACAGACAGACAGACAGACAGACAGGTAGATAGATAGATAGATAGATAGATAGATAGATAGATAGATAGATAGATAGATAGATAGATAGATAGATAGATAGATAGATAGATAGATAGATAGATAGATAGATAGATAGATAAGTTTGTAGGTAAGTAGATAGGTAAGTAGGTAGCTAGTTGGGTAGGCAAGCAAGCTATGAGGCGGGTAGTTAGATTCGTGAGTAGGTAGTTACGTAGGTAGATGATAGATAGAAAGACTTATATATATTGACAGACAGACAGAGAGATAGGCACGCAGGCAAAAGAGCGACGGACGGACGAACGAACTTTGTGCGATTTTTAACTGGTTGTGCCAAAAATCAATGAAATGCATAACACTGCGTAATGCTAAATTTTCTCAGTTATAGTTAACACTGAATTCTGAATTCTGATGAAAGAAAAGAAAGAATAGACATGAAACGTACAATTAATGTTACTAGTTTTTAACGTAAAACTACTGCAAGACGTTCTAGAGCTACTCACCCTGAATGCTAGATATCCCTAGCTCATACGGAAATGAAAATTCTTCATAGTGTTACTCACCTTTCCGTATTTACTGATCCGAAAGCCAGCACAAAGAAATTTCTCCTCACGTTTTAAAAAAATGCCAGTTAGTATATGAAGCCGAAAAAAAAAGAAGAGTCGAAAAAGAATTTAGAAAAAAAATGGCAAGCAGGTAAAGTTATAGCGAAGGGGAGAAGAGAAGATGCCGGAAAAAAATATCTCACCTGCCAACGCGCGCTGGAAAGCTTGCTCGTTGTTAGGGAATTGGTAAACCACACCAACAGACTGCGGCACGTGCTTCAGAGCACACACCTGGGCAGACATGGGGCTTAATGCTTTGTTTTAAGGATAGGTGTGCTGTTTAGACTCGTATGGCACACCAACAATGGAAGTCGGGCATCTGCTAATCATCTGTCATATATATGTGTGTATGTATGTACAGGCAGGTCCACCGAGAGCTCAGATGAGGCCCAGGTCATTTCAAATAGTTAGGATTACTCATTGTTCGGGAAGAGGGGGTAACAAGTTATCGGGGATCATGCATGCTTGGCTTATATTATAAGTCCACCCCCCCTGTGACGTGAGGCCTGGACCAGATGGCTGGGCTGACACTCCCCCACCCGTAGGGCTTATCTACATGTTGAATATGTCAATTAAAAAGAAAAGTTATTTTCTCGTTCATAAACAACATCATCATCATCATGTGTGCTCATTGTGAAGCATAGAGTGACAACTGTAGCTGGTCCCCTTGCATTAAGCCTGCAGAAAACAATCACATAAACTTGCAGTGGTGATTTCAACGGCAATGACTTGTACATGATGAGGTTGCCAGTCGTAATGCACAACCTTATATTAGTTAACCTTGTACGAACGATGGCTCTGAAGGGTGCACCAGTGCCTGTTCTTTCTGTGTCTCTTCAAGAGACACGCTCGACCGAGACAACGCGGGGCAAGAGAAAGCGTCAAGTGTAATTAATTTCTTTGTATTTGTGAGACTGTAATTTACAATCTTTCTCCTTTTCGTGTCTCGTTGCAGTCCATCAAGAGGAAAAGAGTAGCTAGGACATATAAAAAAGTGATGCCTATCACCAAGCCGTCCTAGGCGAGACCAGGTCCATCATTTTCCAGCCTAAAGCACTGTACACAACAGGTTGAGTTACCATCTATAGCATCAAGCACAGATTGGGTACAGAGGGGGGGGGGCAATGCTCGTAACACTTGCGCAAGCCCATGGGCAAGAACCGAACATGTTGCTATAGTCATGCCCAACAGAGCAATGAAAACATACGGACCTCTAGCACTATGACAACATACTTTTAACGAAAGTTTGTAAGAAGAAAAGATTAGAAGAGGCGAACGAGAGTAGTAGCCTTCAGACTTGACTCACACGATATGTTTAAAGTCAGGAACAGTAGTCATTAATGCTCAACGTAAGAAGAAGAAGAAGTCCGTTCCGCCTTCAGACTTCCATATTAGTGACTCTAAGTAAAGGCAGTAGTCAGCTCAACGTTTCCTCGTTCGGCCTTCAGACTTCCATATTAATGACTCTAATAAAGGCAGTAGTCAGGGCTGTGGGGGGGTGCGTTTCTCGTTGGTTGGCGCCTTCAGACTTCCATATAAATGACTCTAATAAAGTCAGTATGGGGGCAGGCACAACGTTCTCGTTCTCGCCTTCGGGGGGAGGGGGGGGGGGGAGGGGGGGGGAACTCCATATTAAGTGACTCTGGGGGGGGAATAAAGGCAGTAGTCAGCTCAACTTTCTCGTTCGCCTTCAGACTTCCATATTAATGACTCTAATAAAGGCAGTAGTCAGCTCAACGTTCCTGACATCTCCAAACAGTTAAAAAAAAAAATTAATATCTTTTTATTTCTCTAATGCAATCAGTTAGTACTCTTGGTTTCCTTATATTCATAGACGAATGATCACACGCTTTCATCCATTTCGTCTCTCGGCCACTCTATCCGCCATATCGCTTCAGGTACATCTTGCAGACTTCATTTCGTCATTGGGGTTTTTTTTTTTTTAAATCTCGGTGTATTTCTTGGCCTTCTCCGATTCTTTCCCTGCTCTTTCAATATCAGTTATCTTACAAACTATGTCAAAGGTCGATTTCGTCGATGTTTATTCAGTTTATGCTTATTTCAGTTTTGTTATCAGCTGCTCAGATTTATCTTCTTTGAATCTGTTCAGTGTTGTCGACTCGAATCGATGGACTTGAACTCGAGTGGGACTAAAACGACTTGACTCGAGACTCGACTCGACTCGATGAAACAACATTTTTTTTTTTACTTGAGTTGTATCAACTCGGGACTTGGCAACTTTGGCGAACCAACTTTGCCATCCTCATTCAAAATGCATCCCTATGGAGAAACCGACAATTTTTTTTTTTTAAGGATAAAATAAAAGCAGCCGGTAAATGAAATACTAAAAATAGAACTCATTATTTTGCATTGTTTTTTTTTAAAGTAGTGATTGACGTAATTGTTTGAATGAAACCGATTGTGATTATAAGCAGTGTTAGATCAAATATGAGACTCGACTTTGACCTCGACATGAAAGCTACTGCTAGGGACTTGAGACTCGACTTGAGACTTGCATTATTAAGAGACTTGAGAGTAGACTTGAGACTTGTTAGAACTGGCTTGAAGACAACTCTGGTATCATTGGTTCTTCGTTCTGACTCTCTCCTTCTAGCAAGTTATCCATACCCAGGCCTAAGCAACAGTTTATAAATATAGTCTTTTAATTCTCCTCTTTTCTGTCCAGGATATGAAAAATATTCAAGATGTATGAGGGCGGGTCTAGATTTAGAACTTTCGTTATCTCTATACATATTTCCAGATGTTTACTGATCACCGGACAGAATTAACATTCTTTAAAAACAAAAGGGGTGATACCATGCCAAAATATTAGAATTTATATATATATATATTATATAATATATATATAAATATATATATATATAAGGATATATATATATATATATATAATATATATATATATATATATATATATATATACTATATATATATATAAATATTATATATATATTTCGTATATATATATATATATATATATATAATAGATATATATATATATATATATATATATATATAATATATAATATATAATATACGCGATATATATATTTTTTTATTTTTTTTTAAAAGATTTAGACCATATGTTTCTTTCTTTCTTGAGGTACTTTCTTTCCTTTCAATGGCTCAAATGACTCATTCTTTGTTGAAGTTTTTAGTGGTTTTAAGAAATTACCACAGGATGAGGTAACCCTCCTTAGTCGCCTCTAACGGCATGCTTGGTAGGTTGCTGTGTTACTATTCTTTGCTGTCCTGTTGGGCCCAGGTAGCACACGGGCGTGTTATGTCTTGTATTTGTGAAAATATTGCTTCTTTGCTCATTCACAAGTCAAATGTTCCAATAATAATTATCGTTTGCTTTCAGAAAATAAAGGCTTATTCCGTAAATAAATTTTAATGAAATCACATGACATTCATAACAATATATAAATGTTCTGCTAGACTCCGTAAGTACAAAGCATATTCGGTCGTAGTATTTAAAATGACACTAAGGTTAAAAAAAAAAAAGAAGTTAACCACTGCATGGACTGTCCAAATTCACAAAACATCATTGGTCTTCAACTATTTTTGTTGGACCTGCGCTCAGTTATCTATATTTATTCATGTCCAAAATACTTTCCACCCACCTACATTAAAAAAAAAAATAATAGCAATTCTGACTGCCTTCATTTCTGACAAAAAAACAAAACACTCATCTACAAAAACGGTTTTCCTTTGTGTTTTATTGCTGATAAGAACCGCACGTGTAAAAACTCTTTGGTTTTGAATTTTACAAGTTTTATTTTTTTCATTAAAAGCCTTAAACCAAAGCCCCCCACCCCCTCCCCCCACTCTTCAATTTCCGGAACCCCAGTGACACACTCAAAGTGAGGAGATATTATATAGGTTTCCGTAAAATGTGTAAACATATATCGAAAACGTTGACTGCCAAAGATCTTCATGTTGAGACTTAACAGATAAACGCTTTTTTTTTTTTTTTTTTTTTTTTTTTTTTTTTTTTTTTTCTTAACCAGCAGCACTTGGGCTTTCAACCCTTCCGCCCAATGACATGTCATTGCGAGGCTGGGGAACCTGAGGACTTTCCTTCCAACCCGGTCAGGAGCTTCGCTCCTTCCCATCCACAGAGGGTTTATCACAGGAGCCGTTCAGGCTATTCAGTCAAATTTCCGGCCGTAAACATTTCTTCAAACGCCGACGCCCGGGTTTGAACCATGAACACCTTGGTCGCCAGTACAACGCCGAAGCCATTACACCAGCGCGGCTCCCATAAACGCTGTATTACAAGTTGTAGTTTTTACTAAAACATCAACAAACGTTGACTTAAATGATTTTGTTATCAGGGGGTATATTTTGGCCCAGGGGGTAAATTATGGCTTAGGCCATAATATAATAATAATAATAATAAATTCTTTAAGCACCAAACACGGCGCATAAGGCAGAAACCAGTGCTCTCCAGGTTGTTCGTTGTGACGCCACTCCTCTTAGCTCTTGCACATTATTGAGGCCCAACGTTCTTCCTTCTCTTATTATTGTTCTTCTGAGTGTTTCTTTTGGTCTTCCTTTTTTTCCGCTTACCCTCAGGAACCCAAGTGAGCGCCTGTAGTGGTATTCTGTTGTTTTGCATTCGTAGGACATGACCGATATATGACCATCGTCTTTTCCTTATATAGTCGGAGACATATTTCTGCCTAGAGTCTTCTCTTATTTGTCGATTAGTCTTGAATTCTTTCCAACTGATGTTCATGAGTTTTCTAAGACATTTGTTCTCGAATGTACTCAGCTTGTTCTCCAATGATTTTGTTATTTTCCAACTCTCACAGCCGTATGTTAACACTGAGATAACATTTGAATTAAACAGACGAAGCTTGGTATGTATATTCAATGATCGTAATTTCCAAATGTTAGATAATCTATTGAAGGCGCTAGCTGCCAAAGCAATTCTAGTATGGATTTCTCTTGTTGTGTCACCACCCTGAGTCATTTTACTGCCTAAATAATTGAAACTTTCAACTTTCTGTAGTTTTTCCCCGTTCAAGATGATATCAAAGGTCTCGTTAGAAAAGTTCATAGCTTTAGTTTTTGAGGCATTTATTTGGAGACCTATTTTAACCGAGAGATGACACAAATTATTTATTGCTTCTTGGGATTGTCTTGGTGTTGAACTTAAGAATGCTACATCATCTGCGAAATCCAGGTCCCCCAGGAATTTTCCATTTGTCCATTTTATACCTAATTGTTCTTTGTGGGTATAGTTTCTCATAACCCAATCAATAGCTATTCCAAAAAGTAGTGGTGACATAATACAGCCTTGTTTCACCCCTGTTTCTACTGTAAACCATAATATACGCGGGGTATAAAGTGGCCTAGGCCAGATTATATCGGGGTATCGTCTGGTCAGGGGGTTAATCTGGCCTGCTACACCGGGTTCGATTCACGGTGTCGACACGCTCCGGTCTACCCAGCTGTAAATGGCTAGCCTATTTTTTAAAAATATCCCTTTCACCCCTTGATGGATTAACATGTGAAGTGTAGCCAATTCAAGATAATAATGTTTATTTCCGATAGCAAAATATGGCATCATCTGCCCACTCCACTCAGCTGAAATATAGTTAATAAAAAATGTAAAATTGAGTGATTGTATGTATGTGTGTCGTCGTCGTTTCCTCCCCCCCCCCCCCCCCCCCCCCCCCCCCCAACAAACAAAATAAATAAACAAAATGTCTCACAACTGCCATGTTGTTACCAAGAGGCAGAAGGGTGGGCAAGCCCGGGTGTCCGGGATAACACCTAATCATCTGCCATCGTCAACAAGCATGACAAGACCCCCCCCTCTCCCCCCCCCCCCGAGTCCCAGTCACTGATTCTAATATATTAATTTTTTTTCGTGTTATATAGGCCTACCGGTACTGTTTTACTATATTGTGCAGTTCTCTAGGCCTACCTGACTGTTCTCTAGAGTTAGGGAAGGAAAAGGCTGCGAAGGAGGAAACTGGTCACCCCACCTCTCAAATCTGGACCTAGAATAGTGAAGTCTCTAACACTTCACTTCATTACGGCAGTATCTGTATGGGGCCACATTTACCTTTCACTGGTTTACTTGCCAAATATGGGACAGAACTGTACGCTAGTCTTCAGGTGTCAGATATTTATCTCCCCTTCCTAAATGCTTGGCAACAGAGGCAAAACACGAAAAATGGCGTCTGCATAGTATTCTTAATTTTTAACCCAAAACATTGATGAAGTTTTACTTTAAATGTCGTCTGTTCTAAAGAACGCAGCGGTTGCTGCAATAACTGGATGCCAGCCAAGCAAATTTTATGATCGTGACAATCGTCCAAACCCTTTGCTCCAGGCACTGGATCAAGAACTTAAGTTGTTTTTTGCTTTTATGAAGAAGCGGTCCTCTTCAAGATACACAAAACCTGAGGAAGAATCTCATGCACGACCGTAAGTTTTGATGAACATAACTTTTTCATATTTTATTGGCTATTGTTACTGCACTGAAACCAAAATTAACATTGCTGTTAAAAACTAGATCTAGATTATGACAAGTCAAGATCTCTTGGTAAATAACTAAGGTTGAAATGAAAACGGTGGGACGTGTGTCAGATTACGCCCAAGTACCGTCCACCCAGCGACCATTTAAGTCGTCCACAACGATATGGCCTTAAATAAGACTACAGAGATGCAGTTCTTACTATTGTATCTCTAAAGTGCTATTTAAGGTCGTATTGACTTAATTGGCTGCCGGATCGACAGACCGTTAGCAAGCTGAGGTAGGTTTTCCGCATGCAAAATATTTTTCATATGCAGTTATCACGTTTGATTACCACGTTAGCGTGAAGATTAATGATCATGCTTAATCTTACAATACAAATACAGACAAATATTTAATTTGCAAATAACAACGTCTGACAAACAATTATGCCGAACATTACACAAAAACAATACACGAACTTGCCAGTTACCACTGACGGCATTCTTAGGAAGGCGTACTGCATGTGGTTGAAATGAAGAACGGTGGGCAGTGTGTCCAATTATACTGGATCAATAGACATGTGAGCGAAAGCGGACACAGGGCCCACTGTTATTCATTTCAACCAACAACTTAAAATGATACATTGCTCATTCTATCTCCATGTTCAAACCAAATGAACTTATAAAGTATAAAACCATTGAGCTCACACAAAATTTGGAGCATAGCTACTCAATATTTAGGAGCCGCGGTAGCATAGTGGTTAGTGCACTGGCTTCCTAGCGCAGTGGTCTATGGTTTGATCCCCAGATGAGGTGGGAATTTTTTAGGCCACAAACGGCTCCAGGGTCGACCCAGCCCCAAATGGGTACCAGAGCAACTCTGGGAAGGTTAAGGCGGCCGGCGTGATGCCGACCACATCACCCCTAGTGTGCCGATGGTCAAGATAATATGGGCCTAACACCATATTCCCAATATGCCTCAATGGGCGTGTAACAGACTCCTTTACCTTTATCTTTACTCAATATTTGTACTTAATATCCACTTTTTGTGTGTCCAGGTTGTCTTCTTTTGCTCACCACTTTCTTAAGGCAGGGGCATCAATGGCATTTCTTCATTATTTCCAATTTATGAAAATACAGTTTTTGAATGTCCCTGTAAGAATGACCATTTTTTCAAACATACCTAAATGATGTTCATACATTTTTACAGCACTAAGATAATTACCAGAGTTACCAAGAATCTCTGATTTCTAATTAACAAACAAGATGTTCATTTCTTTTGTTATCGGCATCTTTTTCTTTGGTATACTGTTGAAAATTTTGTAAAGAATTTGTTAATGATAACAATTCATGCATGGATCAGAAATTGTTCTTGTCAAGTTCTTTCTATACGAACTATTTTAACAGAAAATGATGTTCTGGACTGCATAAAAATAACTTACAAATGTTCACAGTATAACGGCTATGTAATTTTATTGAGACACTATGCAGATGAATTAAGGTAGGGCTACACAACAGAGAGGGTTATGAAGAATACAAGTGGTCCACATTGAAATTTCTGTGAAAGAGTTGGAGAAAAAAATTATATGAGGAGCAGCATCAGGGATGAGGATTATTATAGAGAAGGATTGCATGTGTATCAAAGAGTGTGAACGAAAGAAAAAAGATTTTCATTTTCACAGGATTTTTAGTACTACAGAGTAAATTTTTCAATGATGTATGAAATTATGTTTCTTTGAGTTAGATTTTGATAAGTGAAAAGAGAAAATATAGATATAAAAATTTCAAAATTAATCGCACTACCTTAATTATAAATGGTTCCCCCCCCATACACACACACACACCAGTTCCTGGTTATACATAAAGGACACTAAGCATATGCTTAGGGCACCAACCAATCAGGGGCACACACAAAAAATCACATTAATTGCTAAGGATAACATTTAACGAATTAGGCTACATATGATAATTTTGATCTACATATACAAGTATCTTGATTTGTCATGATGGCAACAATGGTATTTTCCCACTTTTATTTTTAGCTGTTCATTGTCTGGTTGGGGGGGGGGGGGGGGGGGGGGGGGGGGGGGGGAAATGGGTTTGCCTGTAATAGCAGAACAACAGTATTGAGTGAAGAAATGTAAAATACAGGAATTTTACTATAACAAAAATATGAAATGTCTTAAACTTTGTTAAATTCTTGGGCGTAACTATGGATTTTGCAATCAGAAAATTGATAATGAAGCTATTTTAGACTAAACATTTAATCTGATTGCTATATCAATTCAAATAATAAAAACATATTGTCTGTCTTAATATTTGTTTGTTTGTTTCACATTGTTTAGGAAGGGGGGCATCATAATGGGAATGCTGAGGGCCCTGGAAGGCCTTAATCTGGCACTGTCCCCATTCTAACATTTTTCCAAACATTTTCTGGCATCATACTTGCACAAAGTATTTATTTAAACATTGAGGAAGGGACATGATCTCCGCCTAGGCTGGTCCCAAGCCCGGCTGAAAAAGGAGGAGGGCGGCCTGCATGGAGGCCGTAAGGAGGCAGCCCCTCCATAATGCAGAGGCACAACAGGCCAATCACCTGTTTGCCTTTAAACATGATTACTCGAACTACAAGAGAGAAAACCGGACTGATTCTAAAGGTGACGAACTGGAACGGACTACGATGTATGGAACTTGGAACACAAGAAGTAGAAATGGGAAAGAAGAGGAGCTGGTGGAAGAGATGAGGAAAGCAAAATTAGAAATCCTGGCTATAACGTGTACCCACTTCTGAAAGAGCTAAAGTGGGCATGGGTTGCATTGTGGCCAAAAACCAGAAAGATAGTATCAAGGAATGGAACTTTGTCTTGGAGCGCATTATGGTTGTAAAACTAAAAGAAGGAGAAACCATAGTCAGCCTGGTCATAGTGTATGGGCCAAATGAGGATGAGAGAGCAGAGGTCAAGGAGGAATTCTTCGAGCTGCTTCAAAGGACAGTGGATGACTGCCTAGATGAAATTATCATGCTCGCAGATTTCAATGCCAGAGTTGGAAATGACCATGCTAGATGGGGTAGAGTTATCGGAAGATATGGAGAAGATACTCTCAATGACAATGGAAAGCGACTCCTTAGATTCTGCAGTGAGCAGAATCTGATCATTACAAACACAAAGTTCCCCCATAAGCGCATACATGCATACACTAGATGTGAACCAACCAAGAATGAGAAGTCAGTGATCGACTATGCCATTGTTCGGAGAAGCTCATTCAGATATGTCCGAGATGCAAGAGTCTGGAGGGGGCCAGAGATTGGAAGTGATCACTACCTGCTAACAATCAAACGAACAACTGAAAGAGTTGCTCAGCCTAGGAACTGCCCAACATCACGCAAGAAACCAAGTAAACGAGCAGGAGAAATGAGCATTAGGACCTACAAGCTGAGAGAGCCAGAAATTAAGACCAGATATCAGGGGCTTATTGCTACAGCAGTGAGCAACACAGAAGAAAGACCTGATGACTTGGAAACCCTCTGGAATAAATTCAAGGATATCATAAAGACAGCTGCTGCAGAAGCATGCGGTGAAGTCCGACTTGGGAACCAGAGAAAGAGGACACCTTGGTGGACAGAGGAAGTCAAAGAGAAAATAAGAGAGAAGAAAATGGCATGGAAACAATACTTAGGAGTTAAAAACACAGCAGGACAAATAGAGAAATATAGAGAATATGTGATACTTAGAACAGAAGCAAAGAACAAGGTGCTAGCAGCAAAAATATAGTCCTGGGAAGAATTTGGAGAAAAGCTAGAAAAAGATGCGCAAGAAAACCAGAAATTGTTATAAGACCCTAAAGAACATGAGGAAGGAAAAACAATGCCCTCTCAAATTTATAAAGGACAAGCAAGGCAAATTGCTTACTGCCCCGAAGGAAGTAATGGAAAGATGGAAATAATATTTCTCAGAACTCCTTGATGGTGAGCAAGGTCAAGCATCAGAAATGATAACCACTAGAACAGAAGAGGAAACCAATGGTGATGAAGATGACATAAAGATGGAAGAACTGAAGACAGCACTGGAGAAAATCAAGATGGGCAAAGCAGCAGGGCATGATGGTATAACACCAGAAATGGTTAAGTATATGGGAGCATCAGGTGACCTATTACTCTTAAGGGTCCTACAGGCAGCGTGGTGCAACAAGACCATACCAAAGGATTGGGAGATTGCCATCATAACACCAATTTTCAAAAATGGTGACAATCGACAATGTGGAAACCACAGAGGCATATCCCTTCTCAGTGTCCCTGGTAAAATCTACTCTAGAATCCTAGAGCAGAGACTCCGACGCCTAGCTGTGTCACAATTGGATGAGATCCAGTGCGGATTCTGAGCAAACCGAAGTACTCTTCACACTCAGACAGCTGAGTGAAAAGGCTCTTGAGTATAAGAGGGAGATCCATCTTTGTTTCATAGATCTGGAAAAGGCGTTTGACAAGGTCACCTGGAGCAAACTTTGTGACTGTTTGGCAAGGAAGAACATTCCAGCACCTCTGATTCATGCTATACAGAGCTTCTACAAGTCTTGCAGAAATTATGTGATGACGGCAAATCATAAGTTAGAAGAGTTCAGGACCACCACTGGTGTAAGACAAGGTGATATCCTGTCACCTTATCTTTTCATACTCCTCATGGACGATGTTATCAAGGCATGTTAGGAGAGAACAAGAAAGTATTCAATGGGGTACTGGAAGATGAGACAGGTATGTATTTCAGAGCTGGCATTTGCTGATGATGTTGCCCTGATTGCTAAATCAGAGGCACATCTCCAATCCAAACTGCAAGTCTGGAAGGAAGACTGGAGAAGAGAGGGATGGTCATAAGCAGCTCTAAAACAAAATCCATGGTGATATCACTTGAAGAAAGAAGACATCAGATTAAGCTGGAAGAACAGGTCCTGGAGCAGGTCGACCACTTTAAATATCTTGGAGCTATTATAGACCGAAAGGGAGGCATCAAAGAAGAGTTGGCCACTCAAAAAGCAGCAGCTGGGAGACTTTTTCAGGCCATAAATCGAGGATTCCTCAGCAAGAGAGAGGTTGGTAAGAAAACGAAGATGGCTGTATACCACTCCACCTATGTCCCAGTCTTGACATATGGATGCGAGTCATGGGCAATGACTACAACCCACAAAAGCCAGATCCAAACCTCAGAAATGAGGTATCTGAGGAAGGTGGTTGAAGTAACAAGAAGAGACATGGTATGCAACCAGACGATACGTCAAGGCCTAAAATCTCACCCCCTGCAGACCCAAGTAGAACAGTCCCAACTAAGATGGTTTGGCCATGTCTGCAGAATGGGAGAAGATTGGCTACCACGACAAGCATGGGAAACAAAGAGCCAGGGATCCAGACCCCCAGGACGACCCAGAGTCCGCTGGAAGGACAACATTAGACAATCTTTGAAGGACCGAGGACTAGAATAGAACCAGGCCAGGAGGAAGACAGCCGATAGGATAGTCTGGCGCTCTCTCTTCCAAACCTCTACACCTCACGGTAGAAAGGGAATGACTAAGTAAGTAAGGAAGGGACGCGTCTTAAAGGGAGAGTGTCAAATCTTGGAAGCCACTGCACAGTCAGAATTATGTAATGATAGAACTGGACAACTCCTTCAGGTGTATATTTGAAGTATTTGGCACCCTGGGCGGATCTCTACCTTTGCCACCCCCATAAAAGGTAAAGGATCCCGTTACACGCCCATTGAGGCATATTGGGAATATGGTGTTAGGCCCATATTTTCTTGACCGTCGGCACACTAGGGGTGATGTGGTCAGCATCACGCCGGCCGCCTGAACCTTCCCTGAGTTCCTCTGGTACCCATTTGGGGCTGGGTTGACCCAGGAGCCGTTTGTGGCCTAAAAAAATCCCACCTCATCTGGGGATCGACCCATAGACCACTGAGCTAGGAAGCCAGTGCACTAACCACTATGCTACCGCGGCTCCCACTCCCATAAATAAACACAGAAAAATGTATTATGCTTGCAAGTAGATATTTAAAAATTACAGTATTGTCATATTAGTGTCTGATGGCGCCCCCGCCCCCCCCCCCACCCCCCCAGGCTGTGAACTAGGGCAGACCCCCACCCCACCCCACACCCGCATAGTATACCACTGCTGTCCTCGTCAGCTATATCCAAGTATCTAACGTCTTTTCTAACCATATAACCATATCAGTTGTTTGTCATATTCATATCTATGTATCATGTCTTTCTTAGCTATATCAAAGTATCTTATGTCTTTCTTAGCTATATCAAAGTATCTTATGTCTTTCAAATGTCATTTTCCCATGATAAGAATCAATGGCAGATTTCCCCACCCCACACTTTGAAAGAGCAACCCTACATCCATCCTTTTTTGATTTATAAATAATTCATTCTGATAACTGTTTTTTTTTCAATACTGGAAATACAATAATATACAAGCTTGAATAGTTCCCCATGTGAACATATAAAATCTTATACATGACAGCATCCAGCGTCTTTCTATTTGTAAATTAAATAGTTTTTTCTTCTTCTGCTTGTTGTAGGAGCCTCTTTTTGCTCAGTCTGATGCTGCAGGGAGCATCTCCACTTGGAGCGATCAGTAGCTTTGTCCTCCCAGGATGCTGGTTTTACATCTAACACCTTCATGTCTCTCTTGCACACATCTCTGAATCTCAGCTATGGTCGCTCGTTTGCCATCTGTCAGTTGTTCGTAGAAAATATCTTCAGGGTTATTACTATCTTCTGTGGGGTAATGTTGGCAAGGCCAGCATAATTTGCATTGTCACTGTAGTGGATATTCTACGAGGTAGAATGATCAAATATATGTTACTGTACTTCAGTCAAATAGAAAAGTAAAGTTTTTGCAAACCTATGCATTGTAAAACAGGATGCAGCATTTTCCTCATTGGTCTAACAATACGAATTGCTATTTCCAGGGCCAACACATTATTCAAGCTATGGAACAAATATCAACCCTGTCTCCCACCTTTATACTATCAGGAAAAGCTTCTGGAAGTTGGGGACTTTCTGGTATCAGTAAAGGTAATAATTACACCTTTATACCTGTTTGAAAATTGACAGACATATTTTTAAAAAAATTGTAAATTTAATACTGAGAGTAAATGTCAATATACATTGAATTATTTCACAGGTAACACATTTTGTTTAGTTATTGTATTTTCTGTGTTAAAAAATGGTATCTCGTCTGTAACTTGTAACTTCACAATTAGTAGATTTTAATTAGGTAAAGGTAAAGGATCCCGTTACATGCCCATTGAGGCATATTGGGAATATGGTGTTTGACCCATATTTTTGTTGACCACATGGACCACTAGAGGTGATGTGGTCAGCATCACCTTTAGATTTTAATTAGGAAGAAATTAAAGACTGAACCTGGTAGTAAGAAGAAACAAATAATTGTTTTTTTTTCTCAGGAATACAAAGTGGCTCTCTGGCATTGCTATGAGCGATATCTGCAGACTTACGGAGACATCAATGTGGAGGATATTTCTGATGCTAAAACTTTTCAGACAACTTTCTATCCAAATGGATTTCAAGCAGAGAATGTTGGACTGGTGGTGAGAAAAATGGGGGATGGGGGAAGGAAGAACTTGTTTGCAATTGAGGAATATTGGTTTGTTTCATGCAATGGATCATTGTCAGTAAATGTGGTTTGGAGGGGGGAGAATGTTCCTTAGTGCTGCATTGAACCAGTATCCTTTTGTAGAAGTGAAACATGGATGAAGAGTGGGCACATGCAAAACTTACTGGTGGCTGCTGGGATGTGGTTTCTGACAGGGATGCAGGGGAAGTGAGTCAGAAATGTTATGAGTATGGGGGGAGAATGGATGGGATTTATGGGACATGTTCTTGCGAGTTAATTGGAATGGGGGATGACAGCAGGAGAATTTGAGAAAACAGAGGATAGAGGAGGATAGGGAGAGAAAATAGTTAATGAATTGACACTTGGCATGGGAATAAATCATCAACCAGAGGTGAACTTAGTAATTGGGCAGTACATGAGGTCTGGCAGCAGTAGGGAGGCACTCTTCCCCCAGCCTCCATATATCTTAATCAACTGTTAAGTAAATAATCTCTTATTGCTTGGTGGCACAGATTACTGTCTGTCCACCCCTGTCACAAACAGAACTCATAGTCAAAACCAGGTCAAGCGGTTATAAGGGGACATGATTTCCTATGCTATCTGGCACCACAGTAGGTGAGAATATGAGAGGATTCTTTAATGTTTCAATAACTTGGCTTTGTTTCTTTTGAATTGTCTGCTTATTTAGCCTTCTTCTTTTCTCCTTGGCCGCTGACTGACAAAGCAATCAGTGGCCATCACGCCTGGTGGCATCTTGTAGGGCAACAACAAAATGTCTTCACTTTTCTCTCAGCAGCAATCCTTCATTTGGTGCTCAGCTCTGGTTCATGCTCTGCATTTTTGCTTCCACAGTTCTCCACAAGGTAGCTTTTGGCCGGCCTCTCTTTCACTTTCCTTCTGGAGTCCATAGTACAAGCACTAAAAAAAATAATGTTTATATGTGATGCTTTGTCAGGTTCTCATCTTCCTCTTTACTTGTTGGTTCACTTTGCTGTGATGCACAGGTCTTTGAAAGTCAGATCTCTTCAAGCTCCAGAGTTACACACAGCTCTCATTAGTTTCCATGCATTCTCATACTTTTGATTCTTACCTCACATTTTCTTAACCCCCTCTGTTGAAATCTACATCTTTTTAATATATTCTGGGATGTATTTTGGGAGATACAGACAAAGGCTTGTCTTTTAATGTTAGTGAATGACTTTTTCAGTGTGAATCTATTTCCATCATCTTTTCTTAACACATTATTTATCAGTTCTACATTTTAAGTACCATATTGTTCTTCTTCTTTGATCCTTAGCCGCCGATCGTCAAAGCAGTCAGTGGCCATTACGCCTAGTGGCGTCTTGTAGGGCAACAACAAATTGATTCCACTTTGCCGGTCGACGGCCATCCTTCGTACAGTGCCCCAACTCTGGTTCATTCTTTGCATCTCAGCCTCCACAGTCCTCCGCCAGGTTGTTTTTGGTCAGCCTCTCTTTCGTTTTCCTTCAGGGGTCCAAAGCATAGCTGTTCTTGTGATGGCATCGGGGTCTCTTCTGAGGACATGGCCAACCCAGCTCCAGCGTCTGCCAGCTATGATGGTGTGCATGTCCTCTTGCTTGCTCCGAGCAAGCAGATCTTGGTTGGTGATGGTATTCAGCCAAAAGATTCGGAGAATTTTTCTTAGGCATGTTGTGTGAAAAGAGGACAATTTCGACATTTCCTTCTCTGTAACTCTCCAGCATTCTGCACCATAGAGAAGCACAGAAAGCACACAGCTCTGATATAATCTTAATTTTGTGCTTGTGCTGTATTGAGAGGACTTCCAGATGTTGTTTAGGCTATAAAAGGCTGTTCTTGCCTTATTCATTCTGATGTTGATGTCTTTGCCTGCCCCGCCGTCTGGTGTTACTATGCATCCTAGGTATGTGAAGGTGTCTGTCTGTACCAGTTGCTGATTCCTTACTGATATGGGCTCAGGGTTGCTCACATTG
Organism: Oreohelix idahoensis; assembly: GCA_024509875.1. Taxonomy (NCBI): domain Eukaryota; kingdom Metazoa; phylum Mollusca; class Gastropoda; order Stylommatophora; family Oreohelicidae; genus Oreohelix; species Oreohelix idahoensis. Next base: position 284,884 of record JAMPIV010008062.1, on the reverse strand, counting down.
AGCGTCATGACCTCTGACTTCTTTAAATTGATGTTCAAGCCCACCTGCTGGCTAAACTTATTAAGTCTATCCGTTTTTTCCTGGATGTGTTGATGGGAATGTGCAAGTAGTGCAATGTCATCTGCATATTCCAGATCTTCCAATGTAGAAAATGTAGTCCATCTTATTCCTCTTGGACTGCCCTCTGTATTCTGGCGCATCACCCAGTCTATGACTGTTAAAAATAGAGTGGTTGATAAGGGGCATCCCTGTCGTACTCCTGTCTTCACCTCAAAGGTTAGGTTGCTCTGCCCAACACTACACGTAAAGTATACAGTATACCATATTGTGATCCCGTAATATTGTTTTAGCCCTTAATATGTTTTCTGCTTTAACATAAGTCATGAAAAACATTTTTATAATTGAAAATATCCCACTGTCTTTTGATTCTGAAAAGTGTGGACTATTCTGTAGGTGACCTCATGATAAAAATCTTGAATCTTTTTTATATTTGAATTCTTAATAAAAATTCAAAATTATTAAGAATGTTTGTGGAAGTGTTGACCCCTACAAAATAAGTAAAGTATTGTTCTTAACAATTCCTTTTCTCAGAGTTTGAGATTCCAGACTTTATCTGTTCAAACAAGCATAATTTTTCACCAACTGTAAGATTTTAATACATTTTTTATAAAGACAGAAGTTATAGACTGACCTGTCTTGTTTTACCAGTCAAAATAGTTGAAAAACCTAAGAAAGTAATGATTTTATGATACTACATCACATGTTTGCATGTACTTAAGTTTTGCATTATGTTGTATTTTCATTCCAAGTCTCTACTAAATCTGTTTATTAGGCTTTACTTCTACACCAAGAAATAATATGATAGAAATGTGCTCGTACATTATCAGGACATGACAGAAGAGCAAAGAATAGTAACTCAGTAACCTATTAGGTATGTTGTAGAAAGTGATTAAGGAGAGTTGAGCATGTACCATCTGACTTTGAGCAACAATAAATAATTATCAGTTATTTTGGTGAAACAAAGTCAAAAGCAGCTGAAATTTACACAAGATTATTGCAGTAATGTTTATCACACAGACCTGTGTATAAACGAAGAGAGGTTTTTTTTTTTTTAAAAAAAAGTGATGTTACAGGTATATTGACCTTCACCAGCAATAAGGTTGTGAAAAAAAAGGAATGAGGGAAATGGGGGGTGATAATGATAGCAGTATTCATTTTTAACTCTTTTCAGGAGAAATAGTAATTTTCTAAGTGACCCTTTGGTAGTGGAAGCTAATGTAGAGGTTTTATATCAAGTCATTCTTTAAGGAGATTGTTGTTGTTGTTGTTATTGTTGTTTAATGAGTGCTGCTGTACTTGTGACTCTTTTAGCCAATGCCAAGTTGTTGTCCTTGGCATTAGCTATGGTAGATATAAGGTTATGCTGTGGTTTTTCTGCTATTCTGCAACTTATTGAGTTGGTGTAATGAGTTTTAGTTTCTTTCCCAGGTATTTTATCCTGGTTCAACATGCATTTAAAGTGTAATGGCTTCGGTGTTGTACTGGCGACCAGGTGTTCATGGTTCAAACCCGGGCGTCAGCGTTTGAAGAAATGTTTACGGCCGGAAATTTGACTGAATAGCCTGAACGGCTCCTGTGATAAACCCTCTGTGGATGGGAAGGAGCGAAACTCCTGACCGGGTTGGAAGGAAAGTCCTCAGGTTCCCCAGCCTCGCAATGACATGTCATTGGGCCAAAGGGCTGAAAGCCCAAGTGCCGCTGGTTAAAAAAAAAAAAAAAGGGTCTCACATCTGGTTTTAAGCTAGCAAGGGGAAAAAGGGGCGGCATGCTGTTCATTCTCTGCCATTAGGAATATGACTTTTGTCAGAATATGCAAGGCTATAAATACTATGCGTTGGTTTTGGATGTCCAGCAGAGTTACCTCCAAGCTTTCCTCACCTGTCACCTATCCACTGTGGGATCTTCATGCATGCAGTGAACCAGGCAAAAGCCAGTCACGGGGTTGAGTGATTCCCCCAAGCTTAATGTGTAATATTTGGTTATCATGCACCACAGTGGGATCATGGTGTTGGGCTGCTCTGGTACGGCTAATAGATCTCTGAGTTTTGGCAGGGTATCTTGAGAATGTGTAGGTTGCCTGTTTTCAGGATGCACATCATGCATGTGCTTCAGAGCCTTATTAAATGACCCCTGGAATTCACACATGAGCAGCTGGAATTCACACATGAGTAGAGGCAATTCCTTTGCACGTTCTTTAATGATAACATGCTTTGAAGAAAATAGTTACACTTGAATGAAAATTCCTCTTTGGTAAGATTTAAGTTTTTGAAATGAATTTTTAAAAAGATGTCAGCAATTGCCAGGGCTTCATGTGAAGTCCTGCACTTTGTCAGTTAATTGTCACATAAAACCTCACATCTCTTCTGGATACACAGTTCAGCTTTACCTAAAATATCCCCTTCTGAGATCAGGCTTAGTCACATGTCCCCTGTGTGATTAAACATCAAATTTTGGCAGTTGCTTATTACATATCTTGTTTATGAAAAGAAAAAAAGATTTAATTAATTCTTGTTGTGTCTTGCTGAAACAGACAAATTCCATCCAACTTGACTCTACCAGAATCGTTGTTTCTGTAGCCAGTTTTTTTCTTCAATGATACATGACCTTAACACCTATTATGCTTCTTGCCATTCATGATTTGTTTTACAGAGAGTAGACTATATTCTTTCAATCAAATATCTATTGAATATTGTCCAAAGAACCACATAGGAAACAAATGAAAACATTAGAAACAATGACTCCTGAGATATAGTTTTTAAGTCAGTGAATTTTTATATAGTTTTTATTAGTGAGTGTATTATTGTTATATGGCACTTTAATGAGTGAATTGTTGTTATGTATTTCTCAGTCCCGGGCTCTCATGGGCAAAAGGATATGCATGTATCAGATAGTAAAAATGAATGACCCGAAGCTTCACAGCATTCCATCTGTTGAGAGATGTATCCAGATTCTTTCTTTCCTTCGGCTGATCACTCAAGTTCTTCTGCCAAAAGAGTCCCTGTGTTGGCTTGTTTACAATGGTAAGAAAATATGAAATTATATATTTTTTAAACTATATGCAAAATTAGCACAGCAATTAGATATTATCACTCTGCGACTCAATTAGGACAACCTGCTGATATTATTACAAGAACAGTCTCTAAACCTCCAGGACTAAGAGAGACCAGAAGACCACAAAATACAAGGAAGCAAATTTAGACTCTGGAAAATCACACGTTGGAATACCTGACTGATAGCATTACAAGACAGTCCTTATTCTAGAACCTCCAGGGTAAGAGAGACAGAGGAAGACCACAAAATACAAGGAGAAGAGAACTGGAGACAGAAGTGAAAAATGATGATGAAGACATGAAAATAACTTGAGCTGATGTCACATGATAGGAAGACATGGAAATAACTTGAGCTGATGTCACGTGACTGGAAGACATGGAAAGAACTTGAGCTGATGTCACATGATAGGAAGACATGGAAATAACTTGAGCTGATGTCACGTGACAGGAAGACATGGAAAGAACTTGAGCTGATGTCATGTGACAGGAAGACATGGAAATAACTTGAGCTGATGTCACGTGACAGGAAGACATGGAAATAACTTGAGCTGATGTCACGTGACAGGAAGACTTGGCATGTGTTTGTTGAAGGCTTATGTCATGTGACAGGAAGACTTGGCATGTGTTTGTTGAAGGCTTATGTCACATGACAGGAAGACTTGGCATGTGTTTGTTGAAGGCTTATGTCACGTGACAGGAAGACTTGGCATGTGTTTGTTGAAGTCCTACGTTCCTTGGGTAACTAAATGGTATTGATTGATTGATTGACTTTGTGACTGACTGAGTGTTTTGAGTGTAAAGGTAAAGAAATATTTAGTCCAATAGCAGACAGTGCAGTAGGGGAGGGAAGTATTAGAGACTTTACACTAGGTCCAGATTTGTTATGAGTTCCCTTCCTTGCTGCCTTTACCTTCCATAACTCAGCACAGATTCAGGTGCCCATTAACAGCTGGGTAGATGAACTGGAGACTCCTAAGTTTCATTCCCGGAACCCAGTAACTGTGCCACGAGAGGAAAGCACTGTAACTGCTTAGCCATTTGGATGCTAGTTTTGAGTGTATGACTTACAGAATGTTATCAGTATGGGATTGGTTAAATGTTTTGAATGTTTGATTGCCTAAGCTTTCTAATTGTATTTCTAATGAATGATCTGTTAAGTATTTCCAAATTTTGAAAATGTGAACTTTATTCTAACTGGGACTCAAGAGATTTACCCTTTTTTTTTTTTTAATACTTTCATAGAATTCTCGTCCTTTGTCAGAACTTAAATATTATTGTGCATTTATTTTTAATAAATCAGCTTTTGTTTTTGTTCTACTGCTGGTAAGGTAACATTTATGTTTCATCTCTCTTTAGCATTGAGATACCAGTGTTGGAAGTATAATGCAGGTTTTTTTTTCCATAGAAAAAATTGCTCAAATTGTTGACATTTTCTTTCCCAGGCAGTTTTTAGCTTTTACCCAGGCTCAAAAATGGATACATATTTTTTTTCCATGGGTATTGTTTTAAAATAATCAGTACACAGGTACTTACAAGAAAATATCTCACACTTTATGAGTAAAATCATCATAAACTCACTGAAGATTATTTTGAAGTTTTGTATGTCATACATAAAAGGCAACATAAAAGGCCCCATGTAATTTCTGGGTATCTCTGAAGGGACAAAGAGAGAATAGGACAACTGTACCATCTGGCTTGTCATACAAGGTGACTAATATGAGTTTGTGCAACCTCATCATGTAAAACAAGTTGCCACAGACAACACCGCAGCAAGAGCATGTAAATGCTTTGTGCATGCTTCCTTCAAGGGAACCAGCTGCAAAGTTGTGGCTCCATGCTCTGTAAGGGTTTGTGAGGAAAATGATGATAATGAAATTAATGATGCAACAAAAAAGTATTTTTTTAAATATCATGTAAAGTGCAGAAGTGCTAAGGAGAGTGACAGCAAGGAGGGGGTGCCATCAGACAGTATTATGATAGTACTTTGTGTTTAAAATATACTTGTGTGCTTCTTAATTGGTAGGGGGTGCCAAGGGTAGGCTCCACCCCAGGTCCCAAATAGTTTAAGCAGAACAATCCATGCAGGACTGGACTGGAACCAGGCCAAAAGGAAGACAGCCGATAGGATAGTATGGCACTTTCTCTGGCTAACCTCTACAAACTTCGACACTCCAAGATAGAAGAGGAATAACTATGTAAGTAAGTAAGTAAAGTGCAGACATGAGAAAACCTGACTGTAAACAAACAGGTATACAATGTGGCTCTTGAGAGAACACTGTACCACATTATAGCACGTTGTACGGTTCATGGGACAGAAAGAGTTAACAGAATTGTCACTTGATTCATGTTATTATGTAAACATTTTATTCCTTGACTGTACAGTACATTTTTTTTTTTTAAACACATATTTAATTAACAATTTAAATAATATAATTTTTTTTTTTTTTTACAAATTGAATTCAGGAACTGTCCACATTTACAGCATCTCTCGATATCTCATGAGCTTGGGCCATTCATCCAGGGTGAGTATTCTTCTTGTTCTTCTCCCTTTTAGCTCTTTATTATGCAGCATGAAGCCACCACTGCCAGCTGGTGCCCTTGCAGGAAGCCTGCATAAAATCATTGATATGCTGAAGCTGTGGTGGTTTCTGTAGCAAACATTTTTACATAATAAGATTGCCAGGTCCATGTTCAGCCTCATATTTGTCATCTCTTACTGTATACTTGAGGGAGCAGTAGTCATATTCTTTATTTGTATCACTCATCATCATCATCATCAGTTGCCATCTCCACAACGAAGGTTGGCTGTAATGGATCTCCAACGTCTTCTGTCTCTTGTCTTGGTGGTGCACTCTGATAGACTCTTTCCTGTCCATCTCTTGATGTTATCTTCCCACTTATAGCGCTGTCTTCCCCTTGCACGTTTGCCTTCAGCTCTCCCTTCTGTTATGGTCTTCTGCAAGGTGTTATGCCTTTTTATGTGGCCAAAGTATTTTAGCTGCCGAACTTTGACCTCTCTCATTAGTTCTCTTTTCATACCTAGATTTTCTAGGACCTCCTTATTTGTTTTCATCTCTTTCCATGAGATACGCCCCATTCTTCTATATATCCACATTTCAAGAGCCTCAATTCTTTCTTCCAAATGCTTATTCATCATCCATGTTTCTGCACCATACAGAAATGCAGAATATATATAACACTTTATGATTCTCAGTTTTAATTTGTGAGATAACTGTTTGGATTTCAGTATGTGTTTCATGTTGTTGAATGTAGCTTTGGCCATTCCTATTCTCTTCTTGATTTCTGTTTCACATCTGCCATCTTCTGTTATTATATGACCAAGATATACGTAGCTCTTGACTTGTTCCAGGATTTTCCCATTTACCCTTATCTTTAATGTGGGTTTATCGTCTAATTTGCTAATTATCATAGTTTTTGTTTTCTCAATATTAATGTTGAGTCCATATTCATGACTTATACTGTTCACTTGCTTCACTAGTTCTTGTAACTCCTGTTCGCTTTCAGCTAACAACACGGTATCATCTGCATATCTAAGGTTGTTTATTGACCTTCCACTGATGTTCAGTCCTGGTATTTCCTGTATCTGTTTGAAAATTTTTTCGGTGTATAAATTACATAGGCAGGGGGACAGCACACAACCTTGTCTGACACCTCTTTTTATGTCTATGTATGGTGAATAATTCCTCCCGATCTTACTGTGGCAGTTTGCTCCCAATAAAGGTTACTGAGTATTCTTATATCTTTTCCATCAATACCTATGTCTTTGAGGCATTCAATTATTTTCTCATGATGGATTCTGTCAAAAGCCTTCTTATAGTCAATGAAGCACATATACATACTTTTTTGGACCTCTGTATATTTTTCTGCTAATATTCTTAGGCAAAATATTGCCTCTCTTGTTCCACTGTTCCGTCTAAAACCGAACTGTTCTTCTTGGATTTCGCTGTCTACTTTACTTTTTATTCTTTCCTGTATGATTTTGAGCAGTATCTTAATTGCATGACTCATCAGGCTGATTGTTCTGAAGTCTGAACATTCTGTTGTATCACTCAGAGACCTCCAGAAACTATATGGGGCTAGGGTGAGTATAGTTAGCTTAATTGCAAAGAGCAATAAATCCTTTCAATACAGTGATCTAATTCACAAGAGGAAGTACCTGATCCATTTTGTTTTATGATTCAGCAAAAGTCACACAGAAGATTCTGGAAAAGTTGGCCCATAGTTATTCACACTGTTGGCATTCTTCTTCTTCACCTTTCAATCCCCAAGGAGCATAAGCCTTCTACAGACGTATGCAAGTGTTCCTGTCCTGTGCCATCTGCTTAAGGCTTTTCCATGTCTTCATCATCTCCTTCATGTCTGTCTTCAGTTCTCTCCTCCATGTGTTCTTTGGTCTTCCTCTATTTCTCTTACCCTGGGGATTCAAGAACAAGGATTGCCCAGTAATGCTATCAACAAGTTTTCTCAATGTATGTCCTATCCATCTCCAGCATTTTCTTCTCGTCTCTTGTTCCACTGGTGCTTGGCTGGTTCTTGTCATCAGTTCCACATTAGTGATTTTGCTATACCACTTCAACCCTTCTATTCTATGCAGGCACCCATTTATGAAAGTCTGTAGTTTTTTAGTTGTTGCTGTTGTTGTAAAATAAATAGAGTCTGTTGGTTAATGGCAGACATTTTTTCACAGGTCCTTGAGTACCTGCTGTGGGCATCCATGTGTATGGAGACATCGATACCTTTACTGACAGTCAAGTACCTGCGTTGGCGAGCCACACTTTATACTGCTGTATGTCAGTGCTACTATGATTGTAAGGCCGGTGAACATGCTGAGGTAACTACAAAGGATTGTTTATATATGACAAATGTCAACTTATATAGTACATGGAACAACAGCATCCAGTGCAAACGATTATTTTTATAGTACAGAAAACGTTGAAATCCTAGGTGCCATGTTGCACTTATTCAATAAAAATTGCATGTGGTACCTCCTTTCTGAAAACACTTTTCTGTTATGTTTTATTTTGATATGCTGTTCACAATAGGAGGAGGTTCTTCATTGTGCACTTTCAGATATCAAATAGAATATTTTTAAAGACATCAGTTGTCAGTCTCAGGTTGTTGGTACCACCATAGTGTTTGTCCAGAAATGGTGCTGGCAATGGCCGTACGTGTTCCTCATACTTTGGGCACTTTTGCTGTAATGCTTAGCTGTCATTTTATTGGTACCACAGTTACACTCATCAGTAGTTCCTATTTTAGCTTGTTGAATAGATGGTATCTCCTTTGTTGGGTTCTGTGTGGAGTGTGAAGATTACCATTTGTGTACTTCCGTTTAGCTGGTAAAAGCACCATGTCTCTGGTGACCTGGATGCTCTGCTTCCCACTTGTTCCTGTATCTGCTTCTGATAAACCTCTTAGCACCTTAGGCTAAGGTAGCCTTCCACCATCCTTTACCAGTCTGTCAGCCTCTTCATTGTCATTGATGTTGCATTGAGATAGAATCCACTGTACTGCAACTCTTTTTAATTGCTGGCAAAGTTTGTAGAGTTTTGGTCTTTAGATCATTTAGATTCACAACAGGTTGATGTTATGGTATGTCCAATCTGATACCTACTTTGTGGAGATGGCTCCAAAGTCACAGAAGACAGTTGTTGTGCCATTGGTATTGTATCTATGATCTCCTTCATCAAAAACTTTTTCGTTGGTTTTTTTAGCATTTCTTTTCCTTATCATGGGTACTGTATTTATGTCTATTAGTGACACATATTTTGCCAGACAGATTAAATTTGGCGTCTTGTAGGGCAACAACATATTGATTCCACTTTGCACGGTCGGTGGCCATCCTTCGTACAGTGCCCCAACTCTGGTTCATTCTTTGCATCTCAGCCTCCACAGTCCTCCGCCAAGTTGTTTTTGGTCGGCCTCTCTTTCACTTTCCTTCAGGGGTCCAAAGCATAGCTGTTCTTGTGATGGCATCGGGGTCTCTTCTGAGGACATGACCAACCCAGCTCCAGCGTCTGCCAGCTATGATGGTGTGCATGTCCTCTTGCTTGCTACGAGTAAGCAGATCTTGGTTGGTGATGGTATTCGGCCAAAAGATGCGGTGAATTTTTCTTAGGCATGTTGTGTGAAAAGAGGACAATTTTGACATTTCCTTCTCTGTGACTCTCCAGCATTCCGCACCATAGAGAAGCACAGAAAGCACGCAACTCTGGTATAATCTTAATTTTGTGCTTGTGCTGTATTGGGAGGACTTCCAGATGTTGTTTAGGCTAAAGAAGGCTGTTCTTGCCTTATTCATTCTGATGTTGATGTCTTTGCCTGCCCCACCGTCTGGTGTTACTATGCTTCCTAGGTATGTGAAGGTATCTGTCTGTACCAATTGCTGATTCCTTACTGATATGGGCTCAGGGTTGCTCACATTGAGCGTCATGACCTCAGACTTCTTTAAATTGTTGTTCAAGCCCACCTGCTGGCTAAATTTATTAAGTCTATCCGTTTTTTCCTGGATGTGTTGATGTGAATGTGCCAGCAGTGCAATGTCATCTGCATATTCCAGATCTTCCAATGTAGGATCTGATACATTGATTGTTTGTTCCTAGGCTTTTTACCATATTTAAAGCTTATGAATTTAATTTTGGCTGTGTTTTATAGTTTCTCACTTCAGAAATATTTATGTCGTACAAGGTGACTAATATAAGGTTGTCCATGAGGCTGGCTGTCTCATCATGTCAAACTAATTGCAATAGAAACCACTGCTGCAAGCAACAGCATGTGAGTGAATGCTTGATGCTGGCTTCTGGTAAAGGGACCAGTTGTAGTGGTGGGTGCATGCTCCATAAGGAGCAAAAAGGAAAATGATGATGATGAGGATGATTATAATGAACATCATAATGATGATGATGAGGATGATTATAATGAACATCATAATAATGATGATGATCATGACTTTAAAAATATAACTGGGAAAAGAATAGTTAACTTAACACAGACTAGCTCGGGCGTTGGCGCAGCTGGCGAGTCCTTTTTAGGGCTTTATGCTAGCAAATAGATAATGTTGGTCCTTTTCAGGACTCTATCAACGCTGATTTGGTTAGCAGTCAACAAAGTTGACTTTTTTTGGATGGTAAATGCGTTCTGATATAACCAAATAGGTTGAAAGGAAGAAGGCTAAAACCGAACCAAAACAAACAAAAAAAAATTTTCAACTTTTTTCGAACGATAGCAAAAGTTAGTGCAATTAATTTTTGACATTTACAACAATATTCATTCTTTAAAGATATGAGGTATAATTTTTGAGACTTTAAAATTTGAAGAGCTTCAGGGTTTCTAAAGGACGTTAGTGTACCCAATAAAAGTGGAATAACAAAGAACAATAGAGAGGAAGAAAGGAAGAGGAATAAGTACAAAGGAGGAAGAAACGTTGATTTGTGGCAATGAACAATAAATGTTTTCAGACATTGAAGAAATAAAAGTGATATCTGTCGGAGAAAATAAACTGTCTTCTTCTTTTTTTGTTTTATTTTTGTTTCGCAGAATTTTGCTAGAAGGGGTCTTACTAAAATTCATGAGCTGAGCAACTTGGAGTTGTTGAGTAGCAGTAAGGACATGGCACATAATGAGGATTCTTTTCGGTCTGCTACTGTCAGGGTGAGTGGGTTATTCTTCTTGTAGCGGGTATATCTTCTCATGTGTTCACCTTAAATATTTCATATCTTCTCTGTGTAGTAATAACACACTGGTTAGAGTTGAATTTCCAGTCCATCAAAATGTTGATTTTTGAATTGCTGAATGTAAATAATGCCATACTTTCATGTAGTGCCAGAGAATCGACTTCCTCTTTGAAAATTAAATTACACAGGTGAAGTTAAGATGTGTAGTGATAGTTAAAATGTTTGTGTCACTAAATTAGGTCATAATATGGAATATATGTGAAGATTTGGTTAATGAAAGCTTCTATTTAACTCTCTTTGTTGGCAGAGTTGCCCAACACATCTTCCTTCTTAGGGCAGTATGATTATGTTTCCAATTAGGAACAGTTGCTACCACAGAATGTAAGAATGACAAACTTTCATTAGATCGGTTATATTAGGATGCGTAGGCAGTACACTCACAGTAGCTCAGGGCCACCACCACAACTGGTTGGATCTCTTTCAGGAAGGCTGGGACAAAGCACTTCCTATGCTGTTGCAGTGGCGGGTTCTATAGTGTTTTCTTTTACATAATGAGCTTGCCTGTCACACCCACAACCTCTCTTACAATATGCCTGAAGGAGCAGTGGTTTTAATTTTGTCTCTGTCTTTTAAGAGACCCCTGAAAACTAGATGGGAGTAAAGGGCATACACTTTTAACAAAATAGAAGTACAGGCAAAAAAGATACTCAGTACAACACGTGAGAGATGCAATATGAAAAACAAAGGATGGGTTTGAAAATAAAATAGAAAAAAGGTGATTCATCTTACGAGGACAAAAGACAAAGAAAGTAGTTTACGTTACGGCCACAAAGCCTTCGTCAGGAAAAGAAAGAAAGTGAAGGCTAGATAGGAGACATAAGAACTTAAAGAAATATAAAAATAAAACCTAGGTACTTCCCTGAAGGCGAAGCATGGCTGAAAAACAAAGAACAGTAGAGAGGAAGAAATGAAGAGAAGTTTTAAAGAACAAAGAAGAAATGTTGAAATGCACTTTAAACAGTGAAGCTCAGCAGCAATGTTTCCTCTAATTTTAAATGGTATGTCTGTGCCCAAATTTCAAAACGTGCAATTTTTTCCTTGTAACAAAAACTTGCACACATTAAATTAAGTGTGAGAAAAATTGTGAACCTGAAATTATTTGGTTATTAAAATAGTCATTATATAAGTATTGAAAACAATTAGTTTATGTTTCTACAATATCAGTGTTCAGTGATGCTCACTGTGGAGACTGGAAAAGGAAAAGTCTGTTGTGAAGCGTAGACAGTGTTTCCAACAGAAATTACTCAAGTTTTAAAATAAAGCATTAAAAGCCTTGATTAGCAAAAAAAAAAAAACAATGCACACAGCCAAGTTGGGCCTGTCACATCCAGTCTCATATAGTCAGTTGGGTTTGTTTTGTGACCAAATTTGTTTTATTCTCATATTTTTTGCTTGAATTTAATTTTTTTTTTAGTGCTGTTCGATTTACATGTACACTGATTTCATAACCTGTGTGCAGACACAGAGGGAACATTGGTCAGCAGACATCAAAATGTCAAAGCTATCTCAAGATCCCCTGACAAAATTACCTTGATTAAACAAGTCAAAGAGTTCAATTAACTTTGGCAGCATGTTCATAGATGATAATAGAATAAACAGAGAAATATAAATACAGAGTGCTCGAAAAGTCACTTCCTATTTTTAAACTGTTATTTCTTCAGTCCTGTCCAATTAATTTAAATGACAAAGGTCAGAATAAAGACAATTAACTGCCATTTTATTACATAAAATGCTATATATCATTAATATAACAACTCAACATGAAATCCAGTTTGTTCAGCACACGATTTCAAAGCAAGCTGCAATTTTTGCTGTCTCTTATTACGTCACTTTATTGGTCATTTTAGATTTTTTTTTTTTTTTTCCTGGGATTAAAAAATTTAAACTTATTTGACAAATGGTGATTATTGCTGATTGTTTTGACATTTCTTTCATTTATATCCAATAGATAAAAAAACGAGGATACAGAAATTTAAAAAAAAGGAAGTGACTTTACAATCAGCCTTTAGAATGACTAAAACCTTAAGCAGTGACTTACCAACTGACTTTAGTTCCTACACATCTCTGTTAAGGTAAAGCAGCAGCTGATGGCATATTCCTATCAATTCTTTGCTATCAGTGTTAAACATGTTATCTTAAGCATAAGAGATAAAAATTACAGTATGTGAGGTGGTACGTCAGAAAGAAGCTGCAAATGTTGCCATGAGAGACAGAATGAGAATAGAGATCAGGAGTTGATGGAAACAATGCTGTGCACCGAGTTAACTAGAGAGATGGAAAATAAAATGGCATGGGCATCTTATCCTATTGCAGCTAAACAATCCATCATTATAAACCTTCAAACGTGAAAAATCTGGCAACAGGGCAAGATAGAGCATCATCATCAACATCATTAACCCCCCACTCCGACAAGGTGTGTGTGCCTTCAACAAATGCGTGCAGAGTCTTCATGTCCTGTGCCATCGACTCAAGATATCTCCATCTCTTCATTATCCCTTTTATTTCTGTTTCCAGCTCTCTTCTCCAAGTAGTACTTGGTCTCCCTCTACCTCACTTACCCAACAGACTCCAGAACAAGGACCACTTTGTAATGCTATCACCAGGTTTCCTCATTGTGTGTCCTATCCATCGCCAGCGTCTTCTCTTCATCTCCTGTTCCACTGGCACTTGTCTGGGTTTTGTCATCAGTTTCACATTGGTGATCTTGTCATCAGTTCCACATTGGTGATCTTGTCACCAGTTCCACATTGGTGATCTTGTCATCAGTTCCACCTTGATGATCTTGTCATCAGTTCCACATTGGTGATCTTGTTATCAGTTCCACATTGGTGATCTTGTCATCAGTTCCACATTGGTGATCTTGTCATCAGCTTCACATTGGTGATCTTGTCATCAGTTCCACATTGGTGATCTTGTCATCAGTTTCACATTGGTGATCTTGTCATCAGTTCCACACTGGTGATCTTGTCATCAGTTCCACATTGGTGATCTTGTCATCAGTTCCACATTGGTGATCTTGTCATCAGTTCCACATTGGAGATCTTGTCATCAGTTCCACATTGATAATCTTGTCATCAGTTCCACGTTGGTGAACTTGTCATCAGTCTACATTGGCGATCTTGTCATCAGTTCCACATTGGTGATCTTGTCATTAGGTTCACATTGGTGATCTTGTCATCAGTTTCACCTTGGTGATCTTGTCATCAGTCCACATTAGTGATCTTGTCATCAGTTCCACACTGGTTATCTTGTCATCTTGGGGATCATCAGTTTCACATTGGTGATCTGGTGATCTAGTGTCATCAGTTCCACATTGGTGATCTTGTCACATCAGTTTTGTCCACATTGGTGATCTTGTCATCAGTTCCACATTGGTGATCTTGTCATCAGTTCCACATTGGTGATCTTGTCATCAGTTCCACATTGGTGATCTTGTCATCAGTTCCACATTGGTGATCTTGTCATCAGTTTCACATTGGTTGATCTTGTCATCACTTCCTCACAATTTGGTCTTGATCTTTCACATTGGTGATCATGTCTATCAGTTTCCACATTGGTGATCTTGTCATCAGTTTCACATTGGTGATCTTGTCATCAGTTTCACATTGGAGATCTTGTCATCAGTTTCACATTGGTGATCTTGTCATCAGTTTCACATTGGTGATCTTGTCATCAGTTTTACATAGGTGATCTTGTCATCAGTTTCACATAGGTGATACATCAGTTCCACATTGTTGATCTTCTCATCAGTTTCACATAGGTAATCTTGTCATCAGTTTCACATAGGTGATCTTGTCATCAGTTTTACGTTGGTGATCTTGTCATCAGTTTCACATTGGTGATCTTGTCATCAGTTTCACATTGGTGATCTTGTCATCAGTTTCACATTGGTGATCTTGTCATCAGTTTCACATTGGTGATCTTGTCATCAGTTCCACATTGGTGATCTTGTCATCAGTTCCACATTGGTGATCTTGTCATCAGTTCCACATTGGTGATCTTGTCATGCCATTTTATTTTTCACATAGGTAATCTTGTCATCAGTTTCACATAGGTGATCTTGTCATCAGTTTTACGTAGGTGATCTTGTCATCAGTTTCACATATATGATCTTGGTATCAGTTTCACATTGGTGATCTTGTCATCAGTTTCACATTGGTGTCATCAGTCAATGTCAGTGGATTTGTCATCAGTTCCACATTGGGTGATCTTGTTCATTCAGTTTCACATTGGTGATCTTGTCATCTTCAAACCTTACAGCTGTAAATCCTTTCTTCTAACACCTTACAGCTTCTCCTTTTCTTCTAACAAGTCCACAGTCTTTCCTTGTTCATATTTAGCATATGAATTATTCCAGATGCCATATTTAGAGGAAATTTTCCTAAAGAAAAAAATAAATTAGTCACGCACCCCCCAGACTCCTTTGAGCTTTCTCTTGTTTGTGCCTTAGTGCACCTCCATTATAGAGTACAGTTTCTTGTGGGATGATCAAATATAGAATTTAAATTTTTTAACTTTGGTTGACTTTGTCTATAGCTGCAGAAGTTATTGTGGCTTAAAGTTTAGACATAAAATGGGATAAGTTTATGGACTACGCATCGGCCAAATACTCCTGTAGTCATTGTTTTACTGCATGGGTTGGTTAGGGTTTACAATGTTATAATTTCCTTTACTCCTCCTTTCAAGGGCCTCTAGAAAAAAACATGTGGTGGCAGATAATTAGGTAGGCTATGTTAACGACAAAATGTCTGAAGAAAAAGAAAGTTTGGTTATTAAACACTTATCCATTGGCAAAAACAGTTGTGCACGAGAAGTAAAAACTGTCATGAAGAATCTCATAATAGTCGCTAATAGTGGGGCAGAAGAAGTAACTTGTGGATGAAATTAAAGAGCTTTAGTGAGCAAACTTCATCGTTATAAGCAAGAATATGTAGGTTTCATGTGAAAATGACTTATCATTGACAAATGGGGGTAAGAGGGAGTAAACTGTTTCTGAGTAAAACAGGAAACAATTAGACATTGGGGTTGGGGTCTTTTCTGTGACAAACTGCCCCCTCAGGCTGTTCCTCAAGTACATGTAGGTTTTATGTATTATCAAATGTAGCCTGAACCAATAGACTAAACCCTCACAACTGACAGTTATATAAGGCATTCAAATACACTGGAGGCCACTCATACAAGGACACAAGGTACTTTCGACACTTTCTGGAAAATAGAAACACAAAAAAACTCTTGTTGGCTGTCAGAGTTACCGTTTGCTAACAGACATTTATCCTAAAGGTTACCAGAATAGATGAAGATATTCTTGGTTAACCTTAATGGCTGCTGAAAGATAAAGTAGATGGTTTTTTCTTTAATGTAGAATGGATTCCTCTTAAGTGCTTCACTTGTAAATAATACTTCCATTTTAATGTTTTGAGAAAAATATTAGAACCTCATTATAGTTTGAAGCAGCAGGAAAACTTTATGGAAAGACAAATAAAAGGTGATAAAGGTAGAATATCTCAGCAGTTTACCAGCCAAAATGACATAAGCACGAGCCAACAACATAACCAAGAGTAGATTAATAGATGTTTAGAGGATCTGAAAGTATTATGTTCCCCCTCCCCCACTTCCAAAGTCATTATGAACTTCTCCATAGTTATTTTTTGCTTGAATTTAATTTTTTTAGCGCTGTTCATATTCCAATGTGCACTGATTTCATAACCTGTGTGCACACACTGTCCAAGGCAGTGGGTGCCGTGGTAGTACAGTGGTTAGTGCACTGGCTTCCTAGCTCGGTGGTCCATGGTTCGATCTCCCCAGTTGAGGTGTGATTTTTTTAGACTGTAAACGGCTCCGGGGTTGACCCAGCCCTCATGAATTGGGTACCAGAACAACTCTGGGAAGGTTAAAGCAGCCGGCGTGATGCTGACCACATCACCCCTAGTGTGCCGATGATCAAGAAAATACGGGCCTAACACTGTATTCCCAATATGCCTCAACAGGCGTGTAACGGGATCCATTACCATTGCCATTCCAATGTATTTTTTGGTGTGTCTTCCTGTTCTTAAAAATCACTCTTTAGTGTGCTAATGGTTCTTGTAGAACTTCATGTGCTCTGTGAATGTATTTTAAAATTCACTTCCACTGGTAACATTTTATTCCACATAACCAACATCAAAAGATAGACTTACAACAACTTTACTTATATTTGGTATGTAAAAACATGGTATTCATTGACATTATATGTAATTAAGCACTTTTCACAGTGCAGCTGTTAACAGTTGACCTACTGCCATCATTGGTACTTATTATTCTTATCTGACTGCCCTCAAAATAATTAAATGCTCCTACGTTTTTTAGAGTAAAATAAGCTGGCAAACTACACCACAACATCCACAGACATCTTTATTACACACAACAACAACTGTCTCCGTAGATTTGCAGTCTGGACCTCTGTGTGTGCAACACACTTAACAGTCTAAACTGATAATGACAACATCACATATGATTTATTGCTTTTGTACATTTTGAGAGGGGGGAGTTCTGGCTGGCCAAGTCTGATGTGCTAGTCTATTCTCTTTTTCTATGGGTCTCCAAATGACTACTATATTCTAAAGATTTGTACTATCCCTTCACTATATGTGACCATCCCACATTTCAAAATTGTGTGTGTGCTCTCAGTAATGTCATTATTAGATGCAATCCAGACAGTCATATTTTAAATATCAAAATTCATGTCAAGAAACATTTTTTTAATGCCTATACCTTCGTGATGCCCTAAGCACAATTCTTAGTAATCCTACTGGATAATTCAGGTGTGAACAGAACTGTCAGAGTACACCAGAGGTAGAAAGCTGTAAAATGGTATTAGTGTATGCCAGATGGTACTGCACTTGATATATTATTGATTTTTATTTTTAAATTTATACATGTAGTCTGAAAATCACATTTATGAAACATTTCAGTGCTTGTGTGATGATTTCAGGATTGAAATCTTTTGTTTCATGATTTATTCACTTTTTTCTTAGCTGCCATGGCCTCGAACAGCCACAGAAAATATGCTGGCAGACATGTTTGACTGTGGTTCAGCCCAGTTTCTTGCCATTCTCGAGTCACTCAGCAACAGCAATCGCCGCGTCCTCCAGTCATCACCCCCAGCCTCAGACAGTGAGCCAGAAATCTTGGATGCATATTGTGAACTGATGATGGCTGCTCAGGAAATCTTGGCTGGTGGAGGAGGGAGTCGGGCGCCAGGTGTAAAGTCTCAGATGGTCACAGGGACATCACCACTGTCTTGTGTGACCTTGAAGGGTTCCCTCGTTCAGATGGCTACCAAAGGTGAGTGTGGCTTTTTAGGCAGTTTCTTCATCGTCATCATCATTAGCATCATCATCATCATCGCTATTAAGTTCCCTGTGGAGCATAGACCTTTAACAAGGTTAAGCCATTCTTTCCTGCTCTGTGCCATCCCTTCTAGGTGTTCAGGATGATTGAAAAGTCACATCCTATTTTTAAATGTTTATATCCTCACTTTTATCAAATGGACATACATGAAACATATGTCAAAACAATGAGTAATAACTGCCATTTGAAAAATGTGTTTTCTGTGCTTATTTTTTTATTACCAGAAACTAAATAAGACAAAATAAAATCCAAATGGCCAACATACTGACATTATGACATCAAAAATATTTGCCTGCTATGACATCATGTGTTGAACAAACCAGATCTCAGGTTCAGTATAATGATAATGTGACATATCATTTTATTTAATCTAAAGGCATCTCACTGTCTTTATTTTAACATTGTTTCATATATAAGTTGAATAAGAGTGAACAAATAACAGTTTAAGAATGGGAAGTGACTTTTCAGTTTCCTTGTCCAAGGCAGTCATTTTCATGGTTCATTCAGAGGTCACAGCTATAAAAAAAATGTATGTGTACAAATGGCTGCATCTAGTTCTAAGCAAAAGCACGACAGTGACACTGATAGTTAAGGGCTTCTTGTTTTGTTATTTCATTTTCTCCTTTTGATTTTTGTTGATTGTTGAATTTCTTGTATTGATCATTTCTTTTCTGGTTTTGTATATTTCTTGCTTTATTATTTCTCTTCAATGTGTTGTTATATTTCATATATATTTGTTGTTGCCCTTCTGATCTGTGTTGCTCATCCTGTTACTTGTTTGCAGTGTCTATAGTATTTTACTTTAACCTGTCTATATTTCTTGTCCTTGTTGCCTGTTTGTAACTGTGGCTGACAAAGTGTGATATCTGAAATGTCCCATGTTTCCTGTGTACCATTAATTTGTAATATTGATTCAAGACTGGTTTATTTTTTATTTATATACTTATAAGATGACAAGGTGACTGTGTCCATCGATGGTATCTTGTTCAAAGGTCTTGCAGGCATTTTAAAAATTGTATTTTAAAGATTTTATACATCTGTCTGACTTTTGTGATCTTCAAGGTGAAGACCATGTCCCCTTGGAGTCTGTGATACGTTTGGTAAAGTTTGCTTATGCCTATGAACAGTGGGATCTGTTTGAGGCACTGCTGACGCCTGTCATGGAATTGATCAAGGTATAATTTCTAAATACAGAAACTTATTTGTTGTCATTGATGCACATGAACTGTATTTTCTAAAATATGTGTAAAGTGCAGATAATTATATTTAATGGAAAAATATGTCTAAATGTACAAAGTTATTTGTTGTCTTTGATGCACATGAAGGGTATTTCCTAAAATAAGTTTGAAATTCTGATAATTAGATTTAAAAACAAAATGTGTACTGTAGAGGGGAAAGGAAATCATCAGACATAGCTTCATATATTATTAGAGAAAGTACCGTATCTCTTTAACTTTGAATTTACAGATCTAGAGCCTCCTTCATATATCATGTAAATATTATATGTCTTTACAGAAATGAGCCTATGTTGGCTTTTATACTTTGGAGAAAATTGTTTAAAAATTCTACTGGGTTTTAAATTTCAGAATTTCAGTGCTTCCAATTTTTTTTTTCTCCACTCTTTTGGTGTAATGTAAAATGTGTCAGAAATTATCTTAAGTGTAACTAAAATGTGTTTGAATGTAATGAGGAACTGATGACAAGATCACCAATGTGAAACTGATGACAAGATCACTAATGTGAAACTGATGACAAGATCACCAATGTGAAACTGATGACAAGATCACCAATGTGAAATTGATGACAAAATCACCAATGTGGAACTGATGACAAGATCACCAATGTGAAATTGATGACAAGATCACCAATGTGAAACTGATGACAAAATCACCAATGTGAAACTGATGACAAGATCACAAATGTGAAACATGGATTACAATCATACTCTTTTCAAACAAACATACTTTCTTTATGCATGAATTACAAACATACTTTCTTCAAACAAGAATCACACACAGACTTTCTTCAAACATGAATTACAAACATACTTTATTCAAACATGAATTATAAACATACTGTTTTTTCATGCATGAATAACAATCATACTTTCTTCAAACTTGAATTACAAACATACTTTCTTAAAACATGAACTACAAATATATTTTCTTCAAACATGAATTACAAACACACTTTATTCCAAACGTATATAACTTTTCCCCAGATATTGTGTTTCATTATTTTGACCAGCGCGAAAATCTTGAAATAACCATTCATATGGTATCAAAATTTCAAAATCTGAGATAATTAATGAGACAAATCACATTATGAGGGAATGAGTTGCAAACTGTTACTTTTATTTTTTAGTTAACAGCATGTCAAAGTTATATATGAAAAGGATTGTTACATTTTACTTTAAAATCAGGAGAGCAAAGATGAGAGATTTTGCTGGGATGAAAAGGCTTTGGAGTTACTGTCTGCCATGGAAAAAGTGAACAGCAGTCGGCGGCAAAAGAAACAAACAAGTAATATTGAAGAAGTGGAAGTGGAAAAGGCAGCACCAGCAGTTGCAGCACCAGGTAATGATGATGGGTGGATGCTACTGTTGTCATCATCATCATATTTCATCAGGAGCATTATCATCTCATTCTAGTTATGCCATGTGCTCTAAATTTCATGATGTTACCTTGCATTAAAAGAGTTCTCTCAACACATGTAAGACTTTTTATTACCACCCTTTTAGCTTTTCATTTTGAAACTGCAAAGTGGGCATAAAATTAAGAGAGCTCAAAATTATGCAAATATCCATGGCGTGCTAATGAAGATTTAAGAATGATTTGAAAAGAGGGGTGAGAAGGGTGAGGTTTAACAAGGTCTTAAAAACACTCAATTCTATAAATTTAAGTTACATTGCAGAAAGAAAGGGAGAGGAAAGGAGTGGTTTGAAAGTTATGGCTATTACTTCTGTGGCTGGTATTTTTGAAAGTGGTGACAACTATGGTTAATAAACAATAAGGAACAGGAAAAGTCTGAGTAGGACACAGAAAAATACAGCCTATGTCATGAACCGCCGGTCTTTGTGAGGTACTGGCATATGAGAATATTAAGGAGAGAAAGTTTAAATTATAACTCCGCCTATGCCGGTCCCAAGCCCGGATGAAAAAGGAGGAGGGCGGCCTGCATGGAGGCCGTAAGGAGGCAGCCCCTCCACCATGCAAAGGCACAACAGGCCAATCACCTGTTTGCTTTAAATCATGATTACGCGAACTACAAGAGAGAAAACCGGACTGATTCTAAAGGCGACGAACTGGAACGGACTACGGACTACGACTTATGGAACTTGGAACACAAGAAGTATAAATGGGAAGGAAGAGGAGCTGGTGGAAGAGATGAGGAAAGCAAAACTAGAAATCCTGGCTATAACGGAAACGAAGAAAAAAGGACAAGGAGTCATGGATCTCGATGGCAACACGTTGCTCTACAGTGGTGTACCCATATCTGAAAGAGCTAAAGGGGGCGTGGGTTGCATTGTGGCCCAAAATCCAAAAGATAGTATCAAGGGATGGAACTTTGTCTCGGAGCGCATTATGGTTGTAAAACTAAAAGAAGGAGAAACCATAGTCAACCTGGTCATAGTGTATGGGCCAAATGAGGATGAGAGAGCAGAGGTCAAGGAGGAATTCTTCGAGCTGCTTCAAAGGACAGTGGATGACTGCCTAGATGAAGTTATTATGCTCGGAGATTTTAATGCCAGAGTTGGAAATGACCATGCTAGATGGGGTGGAGTTATCGGAAGATATGGAGAAGATACTCTCAATGACAATGGAAAGCGACTCCTTAGATTCTGCAGTGAGCAGAATCTGATCATTACAAACACAAAGTTCCCCCATAAGCGCATACATGCATACACTAGATGTGAACCAACCAAGAATGAGAAGTCAGTGATCGACTATGCCATTGTTCGGAGAAGCTCATTCAGATATGTCCGAGATGCAAGAGTCTGGAGGGGGCCAGAGATTGGAAGTGATCACTACCTGCTAACAATCAAACGAACAACTGAAAGAGTTGCTCAGCCTAGGAACTGCCCAACATCACGCAAGAAACCAAGTAAACGAGCAGGAGAAATGAGCATTAGGACCTACAAGCTGAGAGAGCCAGAAATTAAGACCAGATATCAGGGGCTTATTGCTACAGCAGTGAGCAACACAGAAGAACGACCTGATGACTTGGAAACCCTCTGGAATAAATTCAAGGATATCATAAAGACAGCTGCTGCAGAAGCATGCGGTGAAGTCCGACTTGGGAACCAGAGAAAGAGGACACCTTGGTGGACAGAGGAAGTCAAAGAGAAAATAAGAGAGAAGAAAATGGCATGGAAACAATACTTAGGAGCTAAAAACACAACAGGACAAATGGAAAAATATAGAGAATATGTGACACTCAGAACAGAAGCAAAGAACAAAGTGCTAGCAGCAAAACAGAAGTCCTGGGAAGAATTTGGAGAAAAGCTAGAAAAAGATGCACAAGAAAACCAGAAATTGTTCTATAAGACCCTAAAGAACATGAGGAAAGAAAAACAATGCCCTCTCAAATTTATAAAGGACAAGCAAGGCAAATTGCTTACTGCCCCGAAGGAAGTAATGGAAAGATGGAAAGAATATTTCTCAGAACTCCTGGATGGTGAGCATGGTGAAGCATCAGAAATGATAACCACTAGCACAGAAGAGAAAACCAATGATGGTGAAGATGACATAAAGATGGAAGAACTGAGGGCAGCACTAGAGAAAATCAAGATGGGCAAAGCAGCAGGGCATGATGGTATAACACCAGAAATGGTTAAGTACATGGGAGCATCAGGCGACCTATTACTCTTAAAGGTCCTACAGGCAGCATGGTGCAACAAGACCATACCAAAGGATTGGGAGATTGCCATCATAACACCAATTTTCAAAAAGGGTGACAATCGACAATGTGGAAACCATAGAGGCATATCCCTTCTCAGTGTCCCTGGTAAAATCTACTCTAGAATCCTAGAGCAGAGACTCCGACGCCTAGCTGAGCCACAATTGGATGAGGTCCAGTGCGGATTCCGAGCAAACCGAAGTACTCAAGACCTAATCTTCACACTCAGACAGCTGAGTGAAAAGGCCCTTGAGTATAAGAGTGAGATCCATCTTTGTTTCATAGATCTGGAAAAGGCGTTTGACAGGGTCCCCTGGAGCAAACTTTGGGACTGTTTGGCAAGGAAGAATATTCCAGCACCTCTGATTCATGCTATACAGAGCTTCTACAAGTCTTGCAGAAATTATGTGAGGACAGCAAACCATAAGTCAGAAGAGTTCAGGACCACCACTGGTGTAAGACAAGGTGATATCCTATCACCTTACCTCTTCATACTCCTTATGGACGATGTCATCAAGGCATGTAAGGAGAGAACAAGAAAGTATTCAGTGGGGTACTGGAAGATGAGACAGGTCTATATTTCGGAGCTGGCATTTGCTGATGATGTTGCCCTGATTGCTAAATCAGAGGCACATCTCCAATCCAACCTGCAAGTCTGGAAGGAAGAGCTGGAGAAGAGAGGGATGGTCATAAGCAGCTCTAAAACAAAATCCATGGTGATATCACGAGAAGAAAGAAAACATCAGATTAAGTTGGGAGAACAGGTCCTGGAGCAGGTCGACCACTTTAAATATCTCGGAGCTATTATAGACCGAAAGGGAGGCATCAAAGAAGAGTTGGCCACTCGAAAAGCAGCGGCTGGGAGACTTTTTCAGGCCATAAATCGGGATTCCTCAGCAAGAAAGAGGTTGGTAAGAAAACGAAGATGGCTGTATACCGCTCCACCTATGTCCCAGTCTTGACATATGGATGCGAGTCGTGGACAATGACTACAACCCATAAAAGCCAGATCCAAACCTCAGAAATGAGGTATCTGAGGAAAGTGGTTGAAGTAACAAGAAGAGACATGGTCCGCAACCAGACGATCCGTCAAGGCCTAAAATCCCATCCGCTGCAGACCCAAATAGAACAGTCCCAACTAAGATGGTTTGGCCATGTCTGCAGAATGGAGAAGATCGGGTTGCGTGATAAATTCTCGCAACATCGTTTTATTTCAATATCTATTTTATAACGCAAGGGCAACAACTGCTTGAAATTTATAGTCACTTTTCTCGGTAAGCATTTGTCTTCTCGCGTTGGTATCGAATGCAGTTAAGTTTTGAGCTGTGGTCTTTTTGCGCTGGACTGCGCATGACTTGTCTTGTTTTTTGGTCGATCGGTTTCCGCCCACCACTAGTGGAGTGAGCGATTTGGAATGCCGAAAGAGATGCCTCGTTGAAGAGGGGATCTCCGCTATTTTTTGTTCTGTCAGGGATGTGTAGTCCTCTTAATGGATATTTCGTTTATTCGAGATAATACCTCTAGTGTTTCCCACATGTCGGGAGGCGTGATATTTCTGTGTATTTCATGAAAGCAAGGTAAATTGACTTTTCATTAACTCTATCGATTTTGGGTCGTGAGCGATTTCGATTCATAGCCTGTCTTCGAAAGTCGTCGTCACGAGATGTTTTCCCAGCTCACATGTCGCTGTATTGTACTGCATCGGTTGATGCAGGTCCCAAGGACCATTACTTGCTACTTTGTTAAATGAACTAGGTTTGGAAAACCTTTATTATCTAGAGGATATTTTTGAGGACATTATTTATACTTCGGCAGACGTGTCTGTCTTGCTGAAGTCAAACTAAGGAGAGTGAACTGATCTCATACATCTGGTTATCTCCTGGCTGTTATAGAAAAGGATGGAGTTTTTCACCTGACTACATTTACAGCACTATGAAATATAACATGCATCTGACTCATCATTGTAATGCTGTCTACCGTCTATTGCTGTATTGAATGTTGCTGTGATAATGACTGTTTGATGTGCCTACATATTCGCGTAACCATTTTGTCACTGTGGCGTCCACAATAAATAATGAAGAAAAACGTCAACGGCTGTTTCAAGAATCATTGACTTTATACGTCGTGAGTTTACTGACGTCCTATGTGGATTGCCCTGTTATTTTTGTATGAACATTGTTTTGACTGAACACATCTGCACACTACACAAAACCAGACATGCGGATACCATCCATCATCATATGGCATCACGCATCATTTGGTGGCCATAAGCTGGTTTGATTCTGGTACCAGCAAACACGGGGTCCCTTACCCACTTCATTTTCAACAAGAATTCATCAGCATCCTTCAAGAAATTAACATTCTTCAATACAGTCAACATCTTCAAAATTTTCAAAGTACTCGGCGTTGCCCGGTAAAAGTCAAAATTTCAACTTTTTGACGGAAACAAGAATTTGACAGTACCCGGCGTTGTTACATGTTGCCGGATAACTCGGACTGCTGTTATCTTTTACGCAAGTCAAGCAAGTTGCTGCTGTCAAGGTTCCAGTGCTGTCGTTTTTGTGAAGGTCAAGTGCCGGTTGAAACGGGTTGTTTTCTGAAGAAGGCCAAGTACCGATTTCCATCAACTTACTTTTGGATTAGAAGGTCAAGTGCCGAAACAACTCAACACACAGTATTTCAGAAGCTCTTGTACCATCGTGTTAGCAGTGGAAGCAGTTCAGATGTGCCATCATCGTTGGAGCTTCGCTCTTTAGGACGTTGATTGACATCCGTTTTTTCTGCTGTTCTACGATTGGAAGCCTATAAGTTAAGTGGCCTGTTTGTATGTAAACTGTGCCCTTATACTTCTGCTGAGTCTTCTGTGTATCATCTCATTCTATATGTTATATGTCTATATGTTATTTGTATATTTATATGTTTATATTTCAGCGGGTTCTCGGTTGGGTGGTGTCTCCGTTAGATTATGCCACGTCATAGAGGTCGTCTATTGTGAGCGTTTTCTGTAGGGTTTGCAAATTTCCGATACTGGAATTTGCTAAGCGACTTCTGTTGCTATTTATGTTAGCTGTGATGACATGTTTTAATATTGTTTTCGTTATTATTTCGCATTCTTTAGTTTTGTTTTGATTTGTTTGTATTTGTTAGCCTACTCTTGTCTATAATTTAGTTTCATACAACATTTTTGTTTATACACTGTGGTGTCATGTATTTTGTTTAATTCTATCGCAGATATCGTCACATTTTTTGTGATATTTCATTAATTTCTGCTTTATTTTTAGTTGATTTCTGCGAACGTTTTTGTATTGTTGCTGATCTTTGTTATTGTTTACATTGTTATTGTTTACATTGTTTGTATTGTTTACATTTTCAATGTTTACATTCTGCATGTGTTTACATAGTCATTGTTTACAGTTATAGTAATTAGTTAATGGGCTATGCTAATGCACTGTTACTACTACACTGATGATAAATGAATGATGAATAGTGTCGTGCACTATTGAATGAGAAGTGCACTTATGATCAAGAATTGAGTGCTGATATTTCATATACAAGTTCTTTGATTGGAGACTTGTTTCCCACAGAGACTGGGATAATATAATGTGATGTGAATATACAAGTGCTTAATTAAGACTTGTTACACTTAGGTTTGAAATAAATTAGTTAATTATTTCAGGTTTTGGACTCATATGTTAGACAACATGTCTACATTTGAGCACTTTATTGAGCAGGGTAAATTGCTTGGGAAGACTGGTGATAAGTTAGAAGAATTTGCAACTGCTCGATATGGATGGAAGCTGAACAAAAGAAACTGCAGATGCAGGTGGATGAAAAAAGATTCCAAATGGAAATGGAAAAACAAAAAAGGGAATCAGAAGCTGAGGAAAGAAAACTCCAGCTACAGCTAGAAGCTGAAAGACTTGAAAAAGAGGCTGAAAATAAAAGACTTGAAAAAGAGGCTGAAAATAAAAGACTTGAAAAAGAAGCTGAAAATGAAAGACTTCAAAAAGAGGCTCAGGCTGAGGAAAGAAGATTACAGAGAGAGTCTGATGAGAGGAAAGAGAAAGCAAAAATGGAACATGAAGAAAAGGTCTTAGCTTTAGAGTTGGAAAAATTGAAATTGACGAGCATGAGTAATGGTAATGATTCAAACAAGGGTTCATCTTCTGGTAAGGCTAATAATGATACTTTTAAGATTAAGTTACCAACATTTAGTCCTTCCAGTGATGACATAATGTTCTATCTGGACAGATTTGAACAAGCATGTACAGCTCATAACATAGACAAAGCAAAATATGTTTATCAGTTATCAGGGATACTGACAGGTAAAGCTCTAAGTATATTAAATATGGTGGATGAACCTGACAAGAACAATTATGAGGTTGTCAGGGCCGCTTTGTTAAAGAAATATCAGCTTAACGAAGACGGCTATCGTCTACAATTTAAAAACATGTTACCTGAAAATGGAGTTGAATTCTCCGAGTTTATTGCAAGAATACGCATTACTTTCTCACGATGGGTTGAACTATCTAAGACGGAAAAAACTTATGAAGGACTTATGGACTTAATACTTAGAGACAAAGTCATGTCGTCTGTCAATGAGTCTTTCCTTGCTTTCCTTCATGAACGTAAACCTAAAACAATAAAAGAAATGGAAGATTTCTGTTGCCAATACGTAACTGCGCACCCACACATAACCATGGGTAACTCTAAGGTGAAAGAAGGTTTACCAGTTGCTTCGGCAGCTCCGTATGGTCAAAACTTTGCTCGTAGATTCCAACAAAATTTTGATAGAAAGAGTAGCGGTAATTTCTGTCAAAATCATGGAAATCAATTTCATGGTGATTCTTCTTCGAAGAATTGGAGACAACCTGATAGTACTCGTTACTATCACCCTAATAATTATAAGCATTTCAAAAGAGGATATGGTAATAGAGGTTATTCCTGCCGAAGACCTCAGAACCAAACAAATAGATGTTCGCATCAATGTGAACATGATAGTAATCGTGGAAACTGGAATTCGAACCAGGATAACAATTACAATAGAGACAATAATAACTGCAGAGATAATAATAACTCTGATAACTTCAGAGGTAATAATAGTCGGGGTAGATCTCAACACAAAAAAAAGAGATATCAGCAGGCTAATGCTGTACAACAGGAAACTGAGGGAGCCTGTAATCATGTTGTTGATAGTAAAAACTTTGACGCTGTCACTGGTTCTGCTTTTGACTTTGAGAGAGCAAACAAATGCCCCCAATGCAGTACTTTATTCGAACCGGGTACCATAACTACTTTGAGTTGTGGTCACCCACTTCCCGCTCTTCCTGCTGCTGTTGCGCATGACGGGAGGGGTTCTTTAATTCTACATAAGGGTCTTGTTAATGATACTCCGGTCTCACTACTTTTCGATTCCGGATGCACCACTATTGGTGTTAGACAATCGCTTGTAGATCCATCTTGTGCTACAGGAAGGGTTATTAAATGTGTCACATTTGGCGGCACTCTAGAAAAATATCCTACTGCTGTAATTCGCATTGCCACTCCTTTCTTTACTGGAGATGTGCATGCTTGTCTCTTACCTAATCCTATTGCGGACCTTATTATTGGTCGTATTCACGGAGTTAGGGAGTGTACCCCACAGCAGATTGCTGCTTGGGAAGATAATAACATGCAAGCTACAAATGCAGTAGTTACAAGAGCACAAGCTCTACAAACACCCGAAACTTCACTGAATAGTGATAATGAAGTTGATAGCCAAGATAGTCACTTAGTAATCACTCGTGACTCTTTCATAAAATTGCAAGAAGAAGATCCTTCTTTAAAAAAATTCTTCGTTCTTGCGAAGAAAGGTGATCCGAATCAGGATACAAATAGAAAATCTTGGATTGCAATGAGAAACGGCGTACTTGTACGTATGGTACAAGATTCGACTACGTCGGCACATTCGCAAATTCTTGTTCCCAAGAGCATGAGAGTCCAAATATTACAACATGCTCATGACTCGCAATGTGCTGGACATATGGGTTTTGCCCGTACGAAGTCGAGAGTCCTTGCGGCTTTCTTTTGGCCTTTTGTCAATAAGGACATTCGTATTTACTGCCGATCATGCAAGGTATGTCAGGAGGTCAAATCTAGAGGACCACGACATGCTGCGCCTATCCAGGCTGCTGACATTCCTATTCGGCCGTTTCAGAAAATGGCCATAGATATTATTGGCCCTTTTAAGGTCAAGTCGGCCAGAGGACATCAGTTTATCCTTACATGTGTCGATATGTGCACACGTTGGCCAGAGGCTATTCCTCTTAAGAGCATATCTACTACAGATATCGCAGATGCTCTTTGGTTGATATTTTCTCGCTTGGGGTTCCCCAGAGAAATATTGTCAGACCATGGCACTCAACTCATATCTGACACTATGTCACAGGTAATGTCTACCTTACATATTGAACGATCTCTCAGTAGTATCTACCATCCTATGTCTAATGGGTTAGTTGAGCGTCTGAATAGAACGCTCAAGACTTTGCTTGGTAAGATAACTGAAGATCATCCTCAAGATTGGGACAGGGTTTTACCCGCGGCTCTCTTTGCCTATAGAGAAGTCCCTAATGAACACACAGGATTTTCTCCCTTCGAACTTGTCTTTGGCGCGCGTCCACGCGGCCCTATGTCTTTATTACACGATCTCATCACTGCCGATGATATTAGCGATGAAACTCAATCCTCATATGAGTATGTCATTGCTCTTAGACAAAAGATCATTGAGGCATGTAAGCTAGCAACTGCTTCATCAGAAATTGCTAAAGAGAAGGCAAGGCAGTTTGCTAACAAGAATAGATGTCTACGACAACTTTGTCCAGGTGACAAAGCATTCGTCCTACTCCCCAGTAGGGAAAATAGACTTCTTATTGCATGGAAAGGTCCGTATGCAATAGTCTCTCGGATTTCCGATGTTGACTATGTGGTCGATATTGATGGAAAGCATAAAACTTTCCACATAAACATGCTTTCGGAATTTCACGAACGTCCGGACTATTTGCTGCCTATTTTCCAGGCAACGGATGATGCTCCTGCACCTCACGGTCATTATTCATCCCTGTCTGTCATTCAGGATGAGGAAGCTACCTTCTCTGATGTCAACCTTCCCCTTCCAGTGGTTCCATTACATTCCACGGAATCTTGGAAAAACGTTTCTGTTTCTCCTAATCTTTCTGGTGACGAACATCGACAAGTCTCGTCGATGTTACAAACATTTCAGGATGTTCTCACTGACATTCCTGGACACACAGATGTCATAGAACATGACATAATTCTTACCGACAATAATCCAATTAGGGTTAGGCCGTATCCTATTCCTATACACTTTCAGTCGCAAGTGGAAAAGGAATTGGATGAAATGATTCAATTAAATATAATTGAACCATCGACTTCACCATATTCTTCTTCCATGGTTATTGTCCGGAAGAAGGATAAGAACATACGAATTTGCGTTGATTATCGCAAATTGAATCAGGTCACAAAGTTCGACGCTGAACCGATGCCTTTGTTAGAAGATCTACTGATTAGACTTTCTAATTCTAGATTCTTCACTAAACTTGACTTGTCTAAAGGTTATTGGCAAGTGCCTTTAGCAGAGCATGCCAAACCTCTTACTGCTTTTTCTACACCTAGGGGTCTATTTCAATGGAATGTTATGCCTTTTGGTCTCATGAACGCCCCTGCCACTTTCGTTCGCATGATGCGTCGAATTCTGTCACATCGTTCGGATGTCATCGCATACTTAGATGACATCTGTCTCTTCAGTGATACCTGGGAAGATCACTATTTAGGGTTATATGACTTACTGTCCACTCTACGTGAGAATAATTTGACAGCAAAACCTTCTAAAGCTTTTGTTGGTTTTGGTGAAATCTCTTTCCTGGGTCATCGTGTTGGTCATGGTCTCTTGAAGACAGAAGACCACAATACTTCCAAAATACTGAACATCTCTGTTCCTAAAACGAAGAAACAAGTTAGGAGTCTCTTAGGTTTAATTCAATTTTATGGGAGATTTATTCCAAATTTATCTTCGATCATGGCACCTCTCTCAACATTGTTGAAGAAAGGTTCGTTCTGCCTAATCAATATATTTTCTTCTCCTCCCATCTTAAGATTACCTACTCTTGATAGGACTTTTGTTCTTCGGAGTGATGCTTCATCCACTGGGATTGGAGCAGCACTGATGCAAGAATATGCAAATACTCTGCATCCTGTTATGTACATTTCTAGAAAACTAAATGCGGCAGAGAGGAACTACTCGGTTTTAGACCGTGAGTTGTTAGCGATGGTTTGGTCAATTCTAAAGCTACAAAGATTCCTCCTGGGCGCACATTTCATTCTAGAGACTGATCAGAAAGCTCTTACAGCTATTCAGACTAAGAATTTGAAGAGTTCGAGATCCACTCGATATGCTATAGCTCTTCAACCTTTTCACTTCACGGTACGAGCTATCCGTGGTGCGGATAATGTGATGGCTGACATTTTGTCTAGATGCCCACATGACTCCAACTAATACTTCTGTCCTATATTTCCATATATTACAGAGTCATAACACACCTATATTTCTACAATAGATTAGCACATCTGTACTTACTTTATATGTACACACTATCGTGCTTTGTTGTCATCTTCTTCTGTTCGTTTTTTAAGATGATAGAGGAGGACTGAGTAGTTAATATAAGGGCCGTTAGTTTACTAAACAGCCACAATTATTAATAATGTATTGTACCTTATGAAGCATATTAGTTATTAATTAGCATTATATTGCTTGTACTTTCTCAGAATGTCATTGTTGAGCTGAGGACTTACCTTACTAGTATCAAGCATGACGAGTTCTAGATTGTGTACTTACCCTCGGAATACCAGAGCATATGTCCTGGATCGTCATGTAGTTTAACTTTACTATGTACTTATGTCATTACATGTCAAAGAATGTACTATTTAAATTTTCCTATCAGATTTGTACATCCATTTTTAAAGACAATATTAGAGTATGCTGTTTAATGATGATTATAGTAACTTGCATACGTATATTGTGTTTACATGCTAACGTGATGTGTGTTGGTGACACCTCCCCGATGTCAATATTTTTTGAGACATATTTATTTTTCTGTTGAGGTATATCCTCACCAGACACTCTATAATTAGCCTATTGTTTGGCAATTTAATTAATTATCAGCGCATAATTCGTGCGTTTTGAGCCGCTTATCGCATGCTCTTTGATATTTAAAAAAAAAAATATGTTCCACATTTTTTTTTATCGGGAGGAGGTGGTGATATGTTGCGTGATAAATTCTCGCAACATCGTTTTATTTCAATATCTGTTTTATAACGCAAGGGCAACAACTGCTTGAAATTTATAGTCACTTTTCTCGGTAAGCATTTGTCTTCTCGCGTTGGTATCGAATGCAGTTAAGTTTTGAGCTGTGGTCTTTTTGCGCTGGACTGCGCATGACTTGTCTTGTTTTTGGTCGATCGGTTTCCGCCCACCACTAGTGGAGTGAGCGATTTGGAATGGCGAAAGAGATGCCTCGTTGAAGAGGGGATCTCCGCTATTTTTTGTTCTGTCAGGGATGTGTAGTCCTCTTAATGGATATTTCGTTTATTCGAGATAATACCTCTAGTGTTTCCCACATGTCGGGAGGCGTGATATTTCTGTGTATTTCATGAAAGCAAGGTAAATTGACTTTTCATTAACTCTATCGATTTTGGGTCGTGAGCGATTTCGATTCATAGCCTGTCTTCGAAAGTCGTCGTCACGAGATGTTTTCCCAGCTCACATGTCGCTGTATTGTACTGCATCGGTTGATGCATGTACCAAGGACCATTACTTGCTACTTTGTTAAATGAACTAGGTTTGGAAAACCTTTATTATCTAGAGGATATTTTTGAGGACATTATTTATACTTCGGCAGACGTGTCTGTCTTGCTGAAGTCAAACTAAGGAGAGTGAACTGATCTCATACATCTGGTTATCTCCTGGCTGTTATAGAAAAGGATGGAGTTTTTCACCTGACTACATTTACAGCACTATGAAATAT
The DNA here is from genome assembly GCA_024509875.1 of Oreohelix idahoensis. Lineage (NCBI taxonomy): Eukaryota > Metazoa > Mollusca > Gastropoda > Stylommatophora > Oreohelicidae > Oreohelix > Oreohelix idahoensis. The sequence continues at coordinate 251,653 of JAMPIV010008062.1, read as the reverse complement.
AACATGCATCTGACTCATCATTGTAATGCTGTCTACCGTCTATTGCTGTATTGAATGTTGCTGTGATAATGACTGTTTGATGTGCCTACATATTCGCGTAACCATTTTGTCACTGTGGCGTCCACAATAAATAATGAAGAAAAACGTCAACGGCTGTTTCAAGACTCATTGACTTTATACGTCGTGAGTTTACTGACGTCCTATGTGGATTGCCCTGTTATTGTTGTATGAACATTGTTTTGACTGAACACATCTACACACTACACAAAACCAGACATGCGGATACCATCCATCATCATATGGCATCACGCATCAATCGGCTACCACGACAAGCATGGGAAACAAAGAGCCAGGGATCCAGACCTCCAGGACGACCCAGAGTCCGCTGGGAGGACAACATTAGACAATCTTTGAAGGACCGAGGACTAGAATGGAACCAGGCCAGGAAGAAGACAGCTGATAGAATGGTCTGGCGCTCTCTCTTCCAAACCTCTACACCTCACGGTAGAAGGGGAACGACTAAGTAAGTAAGTAAGTAAGTAAGTTTAAATTATTCTAATTTAGTTTTACTGCATTCCTCCAAATATCTTGATAACTGGGGTTAGAGTGATACTTCTACTAATATTGATTTAAAAAAATAAAATGCAGACCATTTTTTAAGAAAATGAAGACTGCTGTAAGGTGGCCTAAACCAGAAAGGTGAAAAAAAGATGGACAGTGTGAGTCTTTGTAGTGTAAAGCACAAAGAAACTGCCTACATTACAACCTGAAGATCTCCACCATTTAAAAATGTATAGAAAAGTGTGAATAAAAAGTGAGAACTAATCTAAATGTGTGAAAATAAAACAGGGAAATAAATCACTGAAGATGACATCAGTGAGGTACATTCAAGTATGAAATATCATGGGAACACACGGAAATAAATAAATCTGAAGTGTGGAACAGTAGGAATGAAAATAATGGGCACCAAAGTAGACTCCAGCTATGCTCGCCTTTCATGGGTCATTTGAAATATCAAGTGTGGGAGTAGTAAAAGTCCTTTTCCCAGGATGTACACTGATGACCGCATTGGTCTCACTGATATGCCAGAATCTGATCTGTCTAGGTTCACTGACTTTGTTAGTAACTTTGATCAGGCTTTTCAGTTTTGTTCTCAAATTTCTGTTGCATCTGTCAACTTTCTTGACATTACTGTCACCATTATTCCTCCTGGCCTTTAAACTTCAGTATACTATAAGCAGTGGAGGACCCTGTCTGCTGATGCTTCCACCATGGCACCCCTACGACCCATGACGGGTTACGGGTTGAGATGATGATACTATAAGCCATTAATATCCACAATTATCTTATTTATGTCTTCTCACAGTTACCTTATTTACATCATTTTTCATGCTTAAGTGTGTCCCAACTTCTCCACCTCTGCTGCTTATTCCAAGATAATGATGACTTTCACAATAGAGCACACATAATTTTTGACTTATTCCAGAGTAGACGAACAAACAAACAAACAAACTTTATTTTTTAAGGGTTGAGAACTGCCCACGCAGACCTGTCTAACATTCTGCCTTCACATTTTCTCATCTTTTATACTTTATGCTGTATCCATTCATTCTCACATGTACTTTAAGTATAACCGATTAGAATCTAATTAGAGAACACTGTCACCTCCTCTGTAGAAACATCATCCACATTTCTTGACAGTACACCCTTTAACCCTAGAATAAAACTAATATCTCAGGCTTGGATTCACCAGAGTGATGACAGTGATCATCTTCAGAAGGGACAGACAGTGATATCAAAATAAGGATGGAAAAGGCAAGAGTTAAACTGAAAAACACATGGAGAAGGGAACTTGAGACACAAATGAAAATGATGTGCAAGACATGGAATTACCTTGTGCTAATGGCAGGCAACAGGAAGGCTTGGCGTGCATTTGTTCAAGGCCTGTGTTCCTGGGGGAGCCGAAGGTTGATGATATTAATATAAGCCTTGTAAGATAAATATATTTGTATGGAAATGATTAGGAGAAAATTTTTAACACATTAACTACCGCTAGCCGGTGGGACCAGCTTTTGAAATCCTATCATGTGGACCGCAAGCCGCTCAGAGCGTCAATCTAATTTTAGTAATAAAACAAATGAAAAATGTACTGAAACACTTTCTGATCTGGCTCGAGATTTTAAGTTGCCACCGGAAAACAAATTCCCAAAGCATGGTTGTTGTAGAACACTGGAAAATTGATATTATGTTCATATTTTTCAGCAATTTGGGTTAGTTACCAAATCGCGTAAAACTGTTTACCATGGCAACTAGTGATAGGACCACAAAGAATGCTTGTACATCTCGTCTAACAGCTGAATAGGCTAGAAACGTGTTTCAACAATTGACTGATAGATCTAGCAATGAGGACAAGAGTGAAAACAGTGTGCACATTGATTGAAATAGTGATTTTGATAGAGATGGGGCGCAAGCAGTTATAATTGTGAAAATATTGCAAGTCCTCGGCCATTGGAGGGCCGTTAAATAGCTACAACCTCTATTAGAGTTACAAATGGTGCTTATTGTAATAGTACATTCATTTATCTTTAAAATGACATGTAATTCATAAAAATCTGTAAACAATTACGAAAACTACAGCTTACTTTGTGCAAACACCTACGTGATGAAAATGGGAAATACATTTTATTCGGCCACAGTGTGTTTTTCAATTCGGTAGTTAATGTGTTAAGTGTTCTTTTAGCTGAGTGATTTAGTACATACTTCTTTCTTGTTTAAGTGAAATTACCATTTGGAGTAGTTGTGTTTGGTTGTGTTCTGTGTAATGACTGCTTTTCACCATCACTATAACACTTTTACCCATGATGTCTTACTAGTTTTCAACATCACTGTATCACTTTTACTCATAATGTCTAAGTGTTTTTTAGGGTGTTTTCTGTGTGTCAGTAGTCTGTTTTATTCAGGGATATTTCTCCACTTTATTTGTTTTATTTTTAATTCAGACGTGTGCATTTGTATTTATTTACCACTAGCTATACGCACATGCTTATCTGTGTGCACAATAAACATTACACTTTTGTTGTGGTATTTTAAGACTTTATTAAATGTTGAACAGCAGGTAAAAAAAGTAAAGTCAAAGGCAAAGCACCTGAGAAGCCACCTGAGAAAATACCAGAACCAGGTATTAAATATTGTACCTTCATGATCTATCTTGGTTCTTAATTGTTTAGTTATTAAACTCTAACTTAAGCCCTTGGCCTCTTCAAAATGGCAAAGCACAGCATTGTTAAAGTATTAACTTACTAATGTAAACGCTAAATCTCTTCAACAAGGGACAGCACAATTCATAGTTGTTTTCAGTAATTTATTCTCTTAAAAGTATAAATTACATTTTAAATATAAACTGGACACAATATAATGTGGGGATCGGCACAAAGTAGGATCACTTACGCCGCTGTTAGAGTTTGGATCCCAATTTTGCCAATTATCTCCATTTCACGTGAATAAATTTTTGTCATTTAGCATTAAATAGACAAAACATTTGAGTAAACTCATTATTTTAAGCATGTATCTTTTACTTATTTTTGCTCATTCTCATGTGATGATAGTTATTTGTACGCACACTAGACGTCCTTGATGCTGCTGATTTCTGTCAAGCTTCAAAATAATTTACATCAAAATAAGGAAATTGGATACAATGCTGATTCACTAATAATGTGGTGCCAAAGTGTGGACACTACTACCCGTGTTATATTGATGTGTACAAGCCATTTAATTAATTATGGCTCTATTCATGTGTGACATACCTGTCAAATTGTACGTTTTTATCGTACAATGTACGTTTTATTATACTGTTGGCAGTGTAAGCCTTTTGGAGGTCGATGTACGGATTTTCTCGAAAAAAATGGAAAAAAAAAAAATTTTTAAATTTTTTTTTCATTAAAAAAAAATGTTAAAATATTTTCCAACCCAAATTTTTTTTTAAATCAGAAAATATTTTCTAGCCCAGGTTTTTTTTAAAACCAATTATATTTTTTTAATTCCGGGATTTCTCGGCGTCTGTTTTTAAAACGAGGTCATTCCCAGCAACCAATCATTAGATGTTTATTGTTTATTATGAATTTGATTACCACTTTATAATGGTAAGTTGGAAATTTGTTGTTCGTTATTTTTAACGTACGATGTTTTCTTGTGGGTTTAAAAAAATTTTTTTAATTTATTGTGTATCAATAAGATGGGAAGAGATAGGGTTAGGATTAATGCGAGGCAGCATTTTTGTTTATGTGCGTTCGAGCCGTTGAGGATGAAACTGCAAACAAAACAGGTAACGGCGCAGTGTAGTAGGCCTATGTGTAGATTACTTCAGTAATTGCGGCGAAATCGATTCCATAGGTGGGAGCATAATTGTCTGTTGCTGTTGTTCTTTATTATTATTTTTTTTTTTAAAGTCTGATATGAGTGTTTTGTTACACAGTATCATTTGTGTATTTGCAGAACGAGTAGGTTTAGGGTTAAGGTTAGTGTTTTGTAATGTTGTTTCTTGGTGTGTATCGTTGGGATAAGCATCAAGAGATGAAATCGCGAAATAGTTACACGAGGCATGATTATTGTATGTTATTACTGCATTTGTTTGGTTTTTTAAAATGAATTAATTCATTTTTATTATTATATTAGCGCGGTCTGGGTGTTTGTGAACGTTCTTACGCGTGAAAAAGCTGTACATACGATTTTCCGTTTTTTTTTTCTTAGCGAAATGGTGAGAAATGTGTACTGTACCTTTTTTGGTGGAAATAAAGCACAGTGGGACAAATCATTCGGGGCTATTGAAATATGTCGTTTTCGCCCGAACTATAGTAAGGTTACAGGGTTAGGTTTATGATTCCTAAACCTAATCATTTACATCCCCGACCCTTTTCCTTTTTACTGCGTCTGTAAATTTGGTTGAAATGAAGGACAGTGGGGCCATCTGTTTGGTACAGCCTAAAAAAAAATTTCAGAAACGAAAGTTCAGAGGTCGTAGTAGTAGTCACAGTATTTCATGCACGGGATGAAATCCTTAACTGATTCCGTACGCAAGATCTAATAATAGATGCAAAGGCCGAACGCTGTAGACGTAAGATCTTTTAAAAGACGCTGATTTATTTCATTGTTTCTTTCTATTCTGATATTTTATACTGCCCGGAATTTATCTCGAACAGAAGTAAACACAAAACTGGGCAAATTTCAACAAGCTTCAACGTCTTTTATTTGCGTTTGAACGAATTTTTTCACATTTATCTTCATCTTTAATCGTGTTTTGTCGTATCGCCATAATGGCCGAAAAACACACAGGATATGTTACTAATATGTGAACAGTGAACAAACTGTGTGATCAACCATAACTTTCTTACTTTTTCTGTGTTTCTAAATGGATTACCTGCACAAAGAGAGCAGTGAAACTGTATTGTGATAACAATTTATGTTACAAGCCTTACGTAAGTCGAAAATTTTTGTTCAAAATTTCAAGTTATCTTTTTTTCCGTGTACATGTTATCTGTTATAACATAAACATAACATAAAATTAGCTAGAAAGGTATATGGATTTATATTGTTCATCCAATGTACTTTAATTTGATATATAATATGTTATACTTAACTCATGATTAGACACACATTGTCAGTAAACGTAAATTATGTATGTGTAAATTTTTGGGGCTTAAAAATAATTCCGTCCAGAGCTGAAAATAATTACGTACGGAAAGAGTTAATTTAAAACTAGCATAATAATGACCATTTGAGCGCATCAGTTTACAAATACTAGGATATTAGTATTTTGGTACATGGTAGTATTTTGTCTTCATTTTTATTATTAATCACCACCGTTATAATCTGACTTCTGATATAAAGTTATTGATTTTCTGGTTCATTTTACAAAACTAACACAAACATCACCATGTTATGAAGACTATGATAATTTTATGGGATATAACTTACATTTTAAATGATTACACTGACTAACAAAAAAAAATTTTTTTTTTCTTTCTCTAACATTTCTATGTTTTTCTGATCAATTTTAATGCGCTGTTTTTAAATCTGCAAACCGTTTTTCTCTATCAGGTCGGGATCTCTAGAAATACGCAATTGAAGTTTTTTAACAACGCATACAGTATTACAACATCATTTGTACAAGAAGTATAACAGTTATGTAGGCTTGAATTTCTTTGCAGTCGACTTTCGTCGGTGAATGGCATGTGGTACATCGCGATGAAGCATCCAACAATAATCAGCAAGCATGGTCACACTCCACCGTCCTTGATAACGTGACTCCATTACGGCGATATCTTGATGGAATCGTTCTCCATGTTCATCGCTGACTTCGCCAAGGTTGTCAGGGAAAAAGTCAAGATGCGAATCGAGCAAATGGATTTTGAGGGACATGTTACAGCCCATAATTCTGTATGCATCTATGCACTGCTTAACAATATGCACATAGTCGACAGATTTGTGATTTCCCAGAAAGTTATCGACGATCGATTTGAATGCCATCCATGCGCGAAGTTCACTACCATGTAACAAGTTCTCGAATTGTTTGTCTGCAATAACTTTCCTAATCTGAGGTCCTACAAAGATACCTTCCTTTATCTTTGCATCGCTAATCTTTGCATCGCTAATTTGCGGAAACTTTTCTCGAAGATAAGTGAAAGCTTTGCTCGTTTTATCTAACGCTTTTACGAAATTATTCATGAGCCCCAACTTTATATGTAACGGTGGTAAAATGATGCTGTCTTTGTTAGCTAATGGCTCGTGTATTACATTTTTATGCCCGAGCTGCATACGATCCCTGATAGGCCACACCTTTCTTGCATAATGTTCCTGTCTGTTGCGGCTGTCCCATTCACATAGGAAGCAACAAAATTTAGTATACCCAGTCTGCATGCCCGTGAGAATTGCAATGACCTTTAGGTCTCCACAAATCCGCCATTGGTAGTCATTGTACTTTATTTTTGCCAAAAGTATAGCCATATTGTCATAAGTTTCTTTCATATGAACAGAGTAGGCGACTGGAATTGATGAAAATAAATTTCCATTATGCAATAACACGGCTTTTAGACTAGTCTTGGAAGAGTCGATGAAAAGTCGCCATTCGTTGACTATGTGCTCATGACCGAGGTGCACCATTAGACCTTTTACATCTTTGCAATAGCAAATGTCATCATCCATCTCAAAGTATTGAACAAGTTCTCTGTGTCTATGACGAAATTTAGATATCGGAGTATTGGGCGCTAAAAGATTCCATTCTTTGAGTCGCGAACCGAGTAATTCCGCTTGTCCTTTGGTGAGAGCGAGATCACGTATTAGATCTGAAAGTTCTGAATGGTTAATTAAGTGAACACCATCATTCACCGGTATATAATCCGAGTCAGAATTAGTTTCTAAAGCAGGTAAACTATAACTTTCTGATGGTTCATTCACGTCCAACGGATATTGTTCTGGTGGAACTGGGATCGGACACGTGATTGGATCATGAGGCACTGGTTTCGAAACCGATTCAATATTTGGATAAACCACAGACTTTCTAGTTTTAAAAGTGAAACCATAGATATTTGTCAAGCAGAAGTAACAATCAGTAGCGTGATTTGTCGGTTCACGCCATATTACTGGCACTCCAAAAGGCATCGACTTATGCTTCGGCGATTTTCGTAACCAACCTGCCAATGTATTTGCACAAGTCGAACAAACTGCATTTGGCTTCCAAGATTTATTTGCATCATCAACTTTCGAATCGAAATAAAGTTCATATGCTTTCTTTAGCAATGGTGTAAAGTTTTTCTGGTGAACACGATCGGTAAAATATCCGCACACGTAACAGAACAGATCAGCCGAATTTCTACAACTTCTAGAAGCCATATTTCACTCAGAATTATTTCAAAATACAGTAACTATTTGAAATATAACGTAACATATGTCATGCATCTTTTAGCAGTATAAAAAGTAGAATTATTTTGCATTTTATTAATTTTTAAAAAGTTATATAGTAAAAATGAAACGGAGCAAATAACGGTTTCCCCAAAATATATTTATTCACAAATATCTTAAGAACCCGACATGATAGAGATAAACGGATTTCAAATTTGAAATCAACGCAAGAAACTGACCTAAGAACACTTATTCTTATATAAGAAAGAAAAATGTTGTTTGTCAGTGTTATCACTTGCAGTATTTCTAATACATATAAAGAACAGCACGAGACTTTATTTGTTTTATATCACACTATTTCAAATGGTAAACTAATTAGTATAAGTCATTTGTCTTTTTAAAACCGTATCAGATTTAATATATTAATATATTTGTTGTAAGGTTTTTGGGGTGTTTGTAAGGTTTTTACTGGTCCGGCATACAGTTTTTTGTCTCAGGAGGTTTACAGGTATGCCTATGCTTCCAACATTTTCTTTTATTATGTTATTTCATATTGTATTTCTGAACATGCTGTTGGTCACTTGTCACATGCTGTGTGCTTCACGAGCCAAAATTCTGGTTGCTTTGTTTTGTATAATATTCACACTTGGTTCTAATGCATTTTTTGGGTATAAAGATAGTATGCATACCTGTCCATCTCCTGAGACAAAAACCTGTACCCCGAACCAAAAAAATCCTTACAAACACCCAAAAATCCTTACGCAAAAAATATATTAATAAATTATACACAATACAGTTTTAAAATGAGAATTGACACATACAAATCTATTAGCATTTGAATTATTGTGATATAAAACATGCTAATAGTCTCATGCTGTTCTTTACAGATAAAAAAACTTAGTGATTGTGAGGTTCGATGCACAGTGTTTTGTATTATAATCAACACATGCACTTTTAGCACTTTGCAGAATTGCATTTGTGGGCTTAAAGTCTGCACTGTAATGTTATGATGTATGTATATAATCATTACCTCGTCATCTACACAAGCACACACGTTTCAGAAGGGACTCAGTAAAAGCATGTTCAATTCGTAGCCATGTTTATTTACAGAATATCGTACATGTCAAGATTCGCATTATATTACAATGTGTGGTTCGTACTTTAATGTATTCATATTACATCCCCCCTTTTTTGAAAAAAAAATGTGTGCAAACATTTCCAACGAAATGTTTCATGTGAGAAAGGATAAGTATGTGTAATGCTCAGTGTGAGTATATATGTCACTGTCTGTATCGGCTGGGAGGTGTCACTGTACGGCCAGAACGAGTGGTGTAAAGTGCTGGTGGTTCTGCGGAAGTCCCTGGTTTAGCTTGAGTTGGTTGTGATTTCGGCCTTGGCGCTTGTTGGTTTTGTGGGGCACCAAGGTCTGGAGTTACTGCATTGTCTGTTGAAAGCATGGGAATTCTCTGTTCTGTTGTATTCTGTGGGATTTCTCTTATGTCCACTCTGTTTCGCCTCAGGAGGTTGCTGCTGCTGTCTGGTCTTAAAGTATAGCTCCTGGGTTCAGGGTTTCTGGAAATGATTGTTGCTTTTGACCATGTGTCATTGTTGTGGTTGTAGGTAGTCACATGCTGACCAGGATATAATGGTGGTAAGTCTTTAGCACATTTGTCATAGTTGGATTTCTGAACTTGCTGACGATGCTGAAGTTGATCATATGTGCTGTCTCTATGTTGTGGACGGAAGTGGACCTTAGATGGTAGGAGGTCTTTAATTCTTCTATCAAACATAAGTTCTGCTGGACTGTCGATCTTACTGTCTACCGGTGTTGTTCTCCATCTCAAGAGTGCTAGGTGTACATCCTCTGTTCTTGTTTTCTTCATGATTGACTTGATAGTTTGTATCTGTCTCTCAATGAAACCATTAGATTTAGGGTATCTAGGTGATGATGTTGTGTGTTTGATCTTCCAGTCCTTAGTGAAGTTTCTGTATGCTTGACCTGAGAAATGTGGACCGTTGTCTGATCTAATTTCATCTGGGATGCCAAACATGCTGCAATACTTCTTTGTAATGTCTGCAATAACAGCTGATGGTGAGGGTTGTGGAAGTTTCTCAATGATGGGAAATTTGCTGTAGTAATCAGCAATAATAAGATAGTCATTATTGTCGATTGAGAAAATATCAGTTCCTATAATGCTCCAAGGGCTCAATGGTATGTCTGATGGTATGAGAGGTTCTCTGCACTGCCTATTTGCATGTTCTTGGCAAATTGAACAGTTTTTACATAGTGTTTCTATGTCCTTGTTTATCTGTGGCCAGTAAACATCTTTCTTTGCTCTCAGTTGTGTCTTCACAATACCAAGGTGACTATTATGGAGCTGTTTAAGGATGATATCGCGTTGTGTTTCTGGTACAACAATGCGATCTCCTTTAAGGATCAGACCATCTTCGATGCTTAACTCGTCCCTCATCGAGTAGTATGGACGGATGTGTGTTGGAACTTCCCTGATAGAGCTTGGCCATCCATGGTATATCAGTTCTTTGAGAGAGTTAAGGATAGGATCTCTCATTGTGTCTTCTCTGATGTGTTCAAGCCGATTATCGCTAAACTTGACAAAATCAACTTTGATGTTTGGGGTAAGATCTGCTGTCTTGTTGGGGTTTGGTAGTCTGCTGAGAGCATCTGCAAGACCTATATCCTCTCCTGGGATATACTGAATATTAAAATCATAACCTTGTGTTTCCAATAACAGAGCTTGTAGTCGTGGTGGTGCTGAAGCTATTGGTTTTTTATGAATCATCTCAAGTGGCTTGTGATCTGAGAGAATTGTAAATGGGCGGTTGAAAAGAAATGTGTGGAAGCGTTTGATTCCAAAACGTACAGCTAGCATTTCTCTTTCAATGTTTGCAAGTTTCTTTTCGCCAGAACTTAATGATTTGCTTGCGTAAGCTACAGGACGAAGTTCTTTGGCATAGTGTCCTTCAGGATTTTTGTCTGGTTGCAAAAGTGCTGCTCCTAGGCCTTTCAGACTGGAATCAACCATGAGAAAAGTGGGTGCTTGCATGTCATAGTATTTCAAGCATGCATCAGATGATATGAGGGTCTTCAAGTGGTTGAATATGTGTTGGTAGTCTTCTGACCATTCATACGGAGTTTCATTCTGTAGTAGAGATCGCAAAGGTTCTGCAGCAGCTGACAAATTTGGTATGAATTGTGCTAGGAAATTGACAGCACCTAAGAATTGTTGCAGTTCCTTCTTTGTAGCTGGTGTTGGCATGTCATGAATATCTTCAACCTTTTTAGGGTCTGGTTTTACACCATTCTGGGTGTACAGCAATCCAAAAAATTGTATCTCCGTTGCCTTAATTGTACACTTTTTGCTGTTGAATGTTAGCCCATTGGCCTGTGCTACATGCATCAAGTTAATCAAGTTACGGTCGTGTTCTTGTTCTGACCTGCCGCAGACTACAATGTCATCCGCAATAGCCATTGTACCAGAACATTGCTCAACAATGTTGTCAATCTTCTGTTGAAAGATGTCTTGTGATACATTCAAACCAAATGGGAGTCTCTTGAAACAATATCTGCCGAATGGTGTTCGAAAAGTTGTAAGGAGTTGACTTTCCTCTGCTATCTCAACACTCCAGTATCCGTGTACAGCATCTAGTTTAGAAAAATATTTGGCATTGTGGAATCTGTGAGTTATCTCTTCCACTGTATGCATTTTGTGTGGACAGCGCTTTAGACTGTTGTTTAAGTGTTTTGGGTCAAGGCAAACCCGAAGAGAACCATCCTGCTTCAGAACGGTTGTGATACTACTACACCAATCAGAATGCTCTTCAACCTTTCTAATAACATCATTCTGCACCATCTTTTCTAGTTCTGTGGCAAGTTTCTGTTTAACATGTATAGGATACTTTCTAGGTGGGTCTATCTTTGGCTCAGTGTTGTCTTTTAAAAAGAATCTTGCCTTTCCTGGAAGTTTGCCTATTCTGTCGAACTGTTCTGGGAATCGCTGTTTAAGGTCATCTACTCCAGTGACGTGTAGAGTAAGATGTTCTTTTTTGTCAGCTTTAATGTTGTTAATAGTTACCACACTCAGCTTTTCGCACATTGGTAAACCCAAAATTGCAGGTCCTTCAACATCTACCAAGTAAAATGTTGACGATGTCCATTCAGAGTCTCTGTATAAACATTCAAGTGTTACTGCTCCGAAACAGTCTATACTTGTTCCATTGTAAGCTCTTAGCTTTGTCCTGCCACTCCTACTTTTTACATCCCTTGTGGGAAATCCTTGCTCATCCACCTTGTCAGGCATGATCTGTCTGAATATTCTTAAGGGTAGAGTGTTACCTTGGGCACCTGTGTCTATCTTGAACCGAATATATCTTTCTTTGTGCCTTTTAATTCCTGGTATTCGGAATTGTACCTTGCAGAAAGCCTGCGTTCTCTTTGGTTCATTACTGAAAGTTAGTATCTTCACAGTATCAAATGTGGAAGGATCACTTTCTTCACTGGAGTCAAGGTCCTCAGTCATCATAAAGTGTGTTTGTTTTGATGACTCTCTGCTGTGAAGGTTGTGTTGAGCACTGTCTTGTTTCCTCTTGAAACATAATTTTATCCAGTGGCCCCTCTTTCTGCAGTAATGACATGTAGAGTCTTTAGCTGGACAGTGGTTTTGTATGTGGTTTAGGCCACAACATTTACACATAGCACCTCTGCTTGTGTTGTGTTTTTCTTGTTGCTTCGAACCGGTTGCTTTGTTTTGTTTGGGTTTATAGCTTTTTACTGCATCCACCTGGGCTGTTACTGTACCTTGCTGAATTTGTTTAATGTTTAGTGCTTGTGCCTCGTGTTTCCTGCCTTCATCCAGAAGTTGTTGTAAAGTTAGTGTATCACTCTGGCTCAGTATCCATTTCTGGAACTCTGGCATTGGTGTGCTGAGAAGGATCTGTTCGATAATTCGCTCTTTTTCTTCTTCTTTGTTAAATTTGCATACACTTGTTTTCTCCTTGATGCGAGTGAAAAAATCATCTAGACTTTCACCAGGTTTCTGTCGCAGGTGGTGAAGTTCTAATCTTGCCGCTCTAAAGTTCGTGTGCTTTATTATCAGACGTTTTTCAAATTCGTCCAATATGGCTGCGGGGTCTGTCGCCGACTCCACAGGCATGGCGGTAGCAAAACTGTTGTAAATTTTCAAACCTTCATCGTCCAATGCTTCTAGGATATATGGAGTTAGGGTTTGTCCTTCCAGACCAGTGGTCTTGGAATATAGATCTATGCGTTGGCGCCATAACAAGAAAGCTGCACTCTTATCATCTTGACCGGCGAATCTCATTTGCGGTGCGTTGCGATATTGTTTTGCCGCCATGGCTGACCTCGATGACGAAAATTAGCCGAATAAACTGTACTCACGTGTTATCGTGTAGCTGTTTTGCGTCAGTCCGGTATCGACCGCTGCCACCATGTAATGTTATGATGTATGTATATAATCATTACCTCGTCATCTACACAAGCACACACGTTTCAGAAGGGACTCAGTAAAAGCATGTTCAATTCGTAGCCATGTTTATTTACAGAATATCGTACATGTCAAGATTCGCATTATATTACAATGTGTGGTTCGTACTTTAATGTATTCATATTACATGCACAGCATGTATCAATGTTAATCTTACACTGTAAAAAAGAAGTGAGTGTGTCTGCATTCATGGAACTTCTGCAGTCTGTGTGGATTTTTTTTACTGAAAAATAAAGCAGCAAAGTTTACTCAAACAAACTTTTTTTCTAGTTATGTAGGACTGAAACAGAATATTATGACATTAACTTTTTGGAAATATTTAAATGATCAAAATATAACTGAAAGATTAAGAGAACGACAAAAATAAAATACAACGAAGCAAAGCAAAAAGCTAACAGCAAAAAATAAAAAAATTACCAAATTATGAACAGAATATCAAATCTAGGAAGAAAAACGTAGCACCAAAAATTTACAAAATTATTTAAGAGTTGTTAGCCTAGACCAGTGATAATAGATTGCCACTTTATTAAAAAATAAAGCAGCGAATCTCGACTGCTGGAATAAAGTAGGTAGGCCTACTCAATGCAAATATAACTTTTTTTTCTACTTTTGTAGGGCCTACTCAAAATTTTATGATATTAATTTATTGGAAATATTTAAATGGTCAAAATATAACTGGAAAGATTAAGAGAACAACAAAAATAAAATACAACGAAGCAAAGCAAACAGCTAACAGCAAAAAATAACCAAATTATGAACAGAATATCAAATCTAGGAAGAAAAAACATACTACCAAAAACTTACAAAATTATTATTTAAAAGTAGGTAGCCTAGACCAGTTACAATAGATCACCACTTTATTAAAAAATAAAGCAGTGAATCTTGATCGCTGGAATAAAGTAGGCCTACTCAATGCAAACAAACTTTTTTTTTTTCTAGTTATGTAAGGCCTACACAGAATATTATGACATTAATTTATCGGAAATATACTGAAGGGCAAGATATAACTGGAAAGATTAAGACAGCGATTAAATTGCAACAAAGCAAAACAACAGCAATATTTAACCAAGTTATAAGTACTTAGCTTTTATAAACAAAATTGCGTTGAAGTGTCTTAGCAAGCATGGCTGATAACAGGTAACTTTAAAAATACGTCATGTCACACTGAAAACCGAAAGTGTTTGAGGCCAAATTCAGAGTTTTTGCCGAATTGTTGGGTATAAAAGGATTTGATTGGTTGCTGGGAGAGACCTCAGTTTAAAAACAGACGCTGAGATTCCCGGAATTAAAAATAAAAAAAATTATGTTAAAAAAAACCTGGGCTAGAAAATTTTCTGATTTAAAATTTTTAAAAACTTGGGTTGGAAAATATTTTTTAGAATTAAAAAAAAAAATTTTTCGATTTTTTCTTCTTTTTTTTTTTGGGAGGAAGGAAAAATCCAAACAAGTCTTTACAGCCGTACACTGCTAAAAGTATCAAAAATATGTACATTGTACGAAAAATTTGTACAGGTTGACAGGTATGAATAGATCATTTGCCATTTTACTTCATAAAGATGCTATAATGTTTGAGAGCACATGTATCTTCACTAGATCACTGAAATTTGTGTTCAACAAAGTTTTTAAGAATATTGACAGGAATTGAATTATTTATTCCTACAGTAAAGAACATTACAAATGAACCACCTTTTTTTTTTCTTTTTTTTTTTTAAACTTTGTTCTTGTATTGACTTAAAACACATGAGAAATTTTGACTTTAAAATTAACTCTTTTTTACCCCAGGAACCATATGGTGTGCCAAGATATGGTACACTATTTTTTCCCCAAGTGTTATCTAGTATGGCCGTTTGTTGTAGTCATATTTCTTGTTGTTTGCACTTTACAAGATATAAAAGAAACTTATTTACTGCTTACAAGACTTACAAGACTTAAACACTTACAAGACTTCAAAACAATCTTCAGTGAATTTAGATTTATTATGAGATATTTTCTCTCTCTCTCTCTCTCTCTCTGGCCCCTTCTCTCACATACACACATGTATACATATGTTTATTAATTGTTTCAAAACATCTCATGTGCAAAATAAAATTAGCGTCCATGTTTGTGCCTATGGAAAAACCTAGTAGTGATTGTCTGGGACCAAAAGAGTTAAGTAACTGTATTACATTTTTTTTTTCTGTCAGATTTGACAGTGAAGTCAAACTATGGTGATGACCTCATTCAAGTTGCTGATGTGATGATGGGTATTGTCACTAGACCTTATCAGGTTAGAACTTTTTTTCATGTTCTTTTGTGCAGTTAAAAATTATTTTCAAGATAATAGCAGAAAATTTAAAATCTGTCGCTTCAAAGTACTAAAAATTTGTTCACCAACAATGCTAAAAAGTGTGCAGTATTGAAATATGTCAGTGGATCTGCCAAGATGAAGGATATGTTCTGAAATCATTAGAAAACTCAGATGTAACCAAATATTAAACAGCGGTGTCATTACATTATAAGTACTGAGTAAATTGATCACTTGAAACCAGGTTAGATAGGCAAGACATTCTCACAGTAACCATTTACATTGACCTTCTCATGGATTTGAAGGCAGGAAGGATCCACAGCATGAGCCATTTCTTTAGAAGTAGGAGCAAAAGAGCTGGTGGCCACCTAAGTATATGATGTGTTGACAAATAATTGGATTTAAAATGACAACCAAGATCAAGAACTCTAAAAGCTTTTGGCAAGGCTGCCTGAATGGTATTATGCTGGATGTGGACCAACCATAATGTACACTGAGTGTAGGGAGTAGGCTATGTCTGCTTCACGGGTGTGTCCAGGAGACCAAAAAAAAAAAAATAGGATGACTGCCACAGGGGATGTATGCAGTGTAATCAGCCTGCTGAAATTAATAAACAACTTGTACATCATTATTAGCCATGGCCATGACACTTGAGAGCACAATTAATTAGTTAGAGGTTAAATAAAAATGTTTTCTTCAGATTTTATAAGCAAACAATCTTCAACTCAAATGTCTAATCATTTCTATTGTATGGCTCTAAAACATGGAGAACAGCAAAAACAACAACCAAAAAGCTACAGACTTTCATAAATGGGTGCTTGCGTCGAGTAGAAGGATTAAAATTGAATGACAAGATTACTAATGGGGAACTGATGACAAGAACCAGCCAAGTGTCAGTGGAACAAGAACTGAGAAGAAGACAGTGACAATGGATAGGAAACACATTGAGAAAACCTGTGGATAGCATTACAAAGCAGTCCTTGTTCTGGAACCCCTAGGGTAAAAGAGGCAGAGGTAGACCAAGAAACACATGGAGAAGAGAATCGGAGACAGAAGAGAAAATAATGAGGAAAATGGAAAGAACTTGAGTTGATGGCACAGGACAGGAAGACTTGGCATGTGTTTGTAGAAGATCTGTGCTCCTTGGGGAGCTAAAGGGTATTGATTGATTGATTGATTGATTGATTGAATGAATAGCAAAAATTCACCCACCCAAGGAGCTACACAACAAAGTAAAGTATTATACGAGGGGCGTTCAGAAAGTAATGCACCACATCGTTTTTCTCAGCTAATAATGAAGATAGAAGCATGAAATTTTGCACACTTCAAATATGGCATGTGCCAATTGTGTGCACTAAATTGCACCGCAACCGACCAAATAATACGGCTGCCCTAAACCGTTGAATTGGAGCATGTTAGCAACTTGCGTTATAAGCAGCGAATTGTGATAGAATTTCTCGTTGCAGAGAAGGAAACTGTTGTGAACATTCACAAGCGTCTATGTGATGTGTATGGAAGTTTTGCAGTCGACAGGAGTACAGTCAGTCGCTGGGTTCAGAGAATCAAAGAATCAGGAAGTGGAGATACGGAGCTGCTTGATCGGCCGCGCTGTGGACGTCCTGCCACAGCCAGCAACGCAGAAATGTTGAAATGTGCTGAGGGCATTATTCTTACTGATAGGCGGAATCACTACTCAACAATTGGCCTTACAGCTGTCAGTCAGCATTGGTAGTGCAAATGCAGTTATAAAAACTCTCTGATTTTCTAAGGTTTGCGCAAGATGGGTTCCTCGAAGTCTCACAAATGACCACCGATTGCAAAGGAAAGCAATTTCTTCTGAATTGTTGGAGCGTTTCAATGCTGATGGAGAGAACTTTTTGGCTAAGATCGTTACAGGTGACGAAACCTGGGCACATCATTTTGAACCTGAGACAAAAAGACAGTCAATGGAGTGGCATCATCCGCAATCACAATGAAGAAAGAAATTCAAGACAATTCCTTCAGCTCTAAAGGTCATGATCACTGTCTTTTGGGACATTGAAGGTGTGATTCTTGTAGACGTTATGCCAAGAGGAGAGACAATCAATTCGCAAGCTTACATTAAGACATTGAAAAACCTCAATCAACGTTTTCGCAGAGTTCGGCGCACAAGAATTCAGCAGACCTGCTTCTCCTTCATGACAATGCGCGACCTCACACAAGTCTGGCAACACGGGAAGCAATCACCAAATTGAGTTGGACTGTACTAACCCCATCCACCCTATAGTCCTGATTTGGCACTCTCTGATTTTCATCTATTTGGTAAACTTAAAGATGCACTCCGTGGGACAAGGTTTGAAGATGATGAAGGAGTGATTCATGCAGCGAAGAAATGGCTACATGATCAAGCCAAATCTGGTACGGGCTAGGAATACATGCACTTGTTTCGCGCTGGCATAAAGCCGTACAAGTTGATGGGGATTACTTTGAATAATACCGATGTTTACATGACATATCCATGTATATTGAGTATAAATTTCATGCTTTTTGAATAAACAGCTCCTGAGAAAAACGATGTGGTGCATTACTTTCTGAACGCCCCTCGTATATTACAAAAACAAGAATCAGTATTTAACAGCTACAAGAGTAAATGAGAGCGAGCTAGGGTGAACAAAGACATTTAGAAAATAATATTAACCACACACAAAAAACAAGGTCAAGGTAGTGCCATAGCAGATACTGCTGTAGGGGAGTGGAGTGTTAGAGAATTCACTATACTAGGTCCAGCTTCGAGAGGTGGGGTGACCAGTTTGCTTTCTTGCTGCCTTTGCCTTCCCTTGTTCAGGTATCCATTTACAGCTGGGTAGACTTGAGCGTGACGCCACTGCATTTTGAACCCATCACCTTCGCTGCGAGAGGCCAGCGCTTCAACCAATTGGCTCAGCTTAAACATACTAAACCTTAAAAAAATTGACACTATAAAACAGATATATTAAAGATAATTTCAGTTACAATAAATGAAATAGAAAATTTACAGTAAACCAAAGTATATAATTCCTCAAACAAGTCAATGTGAAGAGAGATTTAATAAAGAGCATGGGAAGGTACACACCACGTATATTGTAGACATTATGAAATGGCATAACAAGGGCCAGAAAATTTGCAGCCTGAAAGAACCAACAAAAGAAAAAGAACAAAAATAGTATACACTATAGAATAAAGAACACTGTAAACACAAATTAATTGAACCAAATATTTAATGGTGGGGTTGAACCAGATATTTAATGCACAGGACAAACACCATTTTTCTCCTGCTTGAATCAAAACGAGTCAGTCAATTTTACTATTGGGAGATCAACTTCGAATGTCACAAAGCTTAAGCATCAGAACACTGGACTGAAGGAAGATCATCTGCAGGCACCAAAAGAATAAAGCACTATAACATTTGACTGATGGGAGATCACCTTCTAGTGCCAAAATACTGAAGGGTCAGAACACTAGACTGATGGGAGATCACCTGGTGCCAAAATACTGAAGGGTCAGAACACTAGACTGATGGGAGATCACCTTCTAGTGCGAAAATACTGAAGGGTCAGAACACTAGACTGATGGGAGATCATCTTCTGGTGCCAAAATACTGAAAGGCCAGAACACTTGAAGGGACTTCTTCAGATGATTAGTTTATACTGCAAAATTTCATGAAGTGCTTCTGTGTGTGTTACTGGCAAGAGACAGGTCTGACAAGAGGGTGAAATGGGTCCCTATGTTAGTATTTTTCTAGGCACTTGAACTTAAATAATATTTAATTTTGTGTTGATTTAGTTTCACTCAGTCCACTAGCAGTCCCGTTAAATCCCCTCTATTGTCTGGCCTGATAGAAGTTTACTGCCTCTGTGCCTATGCTCCTAATGGAGCTAAAGCAGACAAGAAGATGACTCTGGAAGAAGCTAAGCAGATTTTGCAAGGAATCGATCAATACCCTCTAGCTCCCCAAGGAGCATCAGCCTTCAACTAGCACATGCCAATTCTTCCTGTCACATGCCAATTCTTCCTGTCACATGCCATCAGCTCAAGTTCTTTCCCCGCCTTCCTCATCATTTTCATTTCTGTCTCTAGTTTTGCAAAAAATAACTGCAAAAAAATGTACTTGTTGAATTTCATAAACTTGTGGAAAAGATTAGAAGAAAATATGATATGTTTAATTCACATATTTTATATTAATTTTACTTTCTTGCAGCAAAATGAAACTGATATTGACATGGTGGTGGATGCTACACTATTCTTGTGGAACAAGTGCAAACCAATTTTCCAGAAATATCAGACTGGTTCAGTGGATAACCTCAGGTTCCTGCAGAAGATGGAGAATCCAAATAAGGTGGGTCTGTGTGTAATTTAGTTGCAACTCTGATGCGCTCAGACATTTAAAAATGTTGCATCACAAGCTCAGATTTTGTCCATATTGTCAAGAGAATCCTTAAAAAAATGAATTCAGAAAAAAATTATTAATAATTTGAATTTTTTTTGTGAGGATTTTTTTAACATTTTCATTAAAGGGTGTAGATCTAACATTAGGCTCATTTTTTAGAACCAAACATTTTTCTTGGTAAACCACAATAAATTCACTTGTCTGTAAATCTGTATGGAAAGCAAATGAGAGGACGGCAATAGAGGAGGCTAATGGGAAAGTCAATGATTGATCAAAATCAAAAAGATATGAAAAAAATGTATAATTGAATGATATGTCAAAAGTACAGATAGGAGATGAAAGTGCATAAAACAACATCGGCAATAAAACATATTGAAATAAAGATATTCAATATATGCAAGGTGGCTTTGTAAAAATGTAGATAATGGACCATTTATTTTGGTGTGAATAGGTGTAGTTGTAGAAGGGCTCTTCACCTTTATTTTGTAGTTGTTGCTCTTACAATTGTATAAGATGGGATTGTGTCTGATTGACAATTTTGTCTTGGTAGGTCTTTTATATTTGGCAATATGTCTTAACATAACTGGCGAATGTTGTTTCTAGTTTGAATACTATTAGATTTGCCACAACATAGCAAAAATCCTTTACATTCGCTAAACGCCAGTCCCTAATTTTGTGTCAGTACCTGCCATTTTGCTGCAAATAGGCAATATTACTGCTTTCACAATGCCCAGAATCTTCATAGTTGTTCAACCACAATTCAATTTCAGCTTTGATTAAAGTTTTTAATACCACTTGTCATTGACAGGTGTTCTTTCTAAGTTCTTTCTGATTTAAAATAATGAAAAGGAAGCTGATTTATCAAGAGCAATTTCAAAAATATATGCTAAAGACAACAAGGTCAGCAATCCAGAGTTTGAAGCTTCTTATGATTATTCTCTTGTTATTTATTTGTTTTACAGTTATTTTGATGGTGTCTATGCTTTCAAATGATGTTTCAGATCTTTTTGATTTAGTGAATAACTGCTAGCCAGTCAGAGAAAGTCCAAAGATTACTTTTCATTATCATAATCATTATTAGCCCCACCATCCCCAACTTCATCATCACCATCACCAACGTCATCATCATCAGTTTCATCTTGGTGCATCTGGTCTCTGCACAATGACCACCAATGATTTCCATTCCTCTATCATTTGAGCCTGTTTAGAACGCTACAGCTTTACCTTGTAGTCGGTTTCATTTTCTTTTCATGTCATAGTATATCCAGCTCTGTTATACACTGCTCCTTGTGCCTGATATCTCCTTTGTCAGTGATTATCTCTGTTACAGATCCAAGATTTACCATTTTTTGTTCAGTAAAATTGTTTGGGTACTGGTCTAGAAAGCGGGCCCCAGACTTTTTCCGAGAAACGAAACACAATTTACGAAATGGTAAACGAAATATGTATCGTATGAGGGGGAGATAACCCAACCGTCTTGCCGTAGCTGTCACATGTCTGTTCGTCTGGGGTATCATGACCATTTGATGCACAAACGACCTCGACCGGCGATGGACACCTATTCAGATGCAGTCGGCTCGGAATTATGTGCTCGATCGGCGCATCCAATAAAGTTAAAACGCTCCGGCACGGAACATTCAGCTAATGCGCGAAACACAATTAAAGCACGAAACACTGCTAAAGGCAAATAGTGGGCGGTTGATACAAAAGTCGGATCGGGAGTTGTTAAATAAAAAGTCGGATTCGCGTTTTCAAAAACCTGAACTTCCGGGGCCCGCTTTCTAGACCAGTACCATTGTTTGTTTTACAGCATATAATTTTCAAGGTTTCTGCTTGAAATATCTTTTGCAACAGTGATATCTTTTACTTCTTCTTCTTTGTTCGCTTTCAAATAACCACATCTTTGTCTCTTATAAAGCTGGCAGTCCATCTCAGGTTTCTCTCATTACCATACATCTTCACCCTCAACTAGGTTGGAGAAGGCCATGCTACCACCCTGCTACTCTCATGGAGCCAATGGTTTTATGGTACATGTTATACTGTCTGTTTGTCCTCGCCACATGGACACACATCTGTCTGTCCAATTTTCAGTTTGTTGAGCAAATGGTATCTGAGTCTGCTATGGCCGGTTCTCAGTCTGAAGTCAGTCACTTGATGTCTTCTTGGTATTATATAGTATGGTTCGGCATTACTGCACTTTGGATATTGCTTCTGTTTTTTTTTTTTTTTAATGTAGCATCTGCCATTTGTCTCTATAGTTATTTCTGATTATTCCTTTTATCTCTTCATATGTAGCCCTGTCTTCTGTTTGGGTTTTCCATCCCCTCTCTCTGTCAAGCTTATCTGCCTTCTCATTACCATATACCTTGCAGTGGGCGGGGATCCACTGTACTTTTACTTTTTTTAGAATGCATAGCTGGTTTTCACTAGTACTTCTGCCACACTGTCTAATTCATTGTTTTTATTGTTTCTGAGAGCTGTGATGACTGACAGTGAGTCTGTGAATAGCACTACCTTGTCTCTAGCATGATTTTTATTTTCCATGATGGTAATTGCTGCTTTTTTAAGTGCGTCTACTCTAAAGCCATTTGACAATTTTCAAGTGCCCATTGAGATATGTATTTCCAATCCATTCTTTAATTTTGTGTATCAGAAGTGCTTGAATGCAAATGCACATCACAGAGGACTCTAGTCATTTAACATTGCACTAATTTTATGCTGAGGTTCCCTGTTCATCATTGTTGCCCGTGAAAAGGTTACGGTAGTCCTGTAGCAGATACTGCTGTAAGGGAGTGAAGTGTTAGAGAATTCACTATACTAGGATTCAGCTTTATGAGGTGGAATGACTGTTTCCCTTTCTTGCTGCCCTCCCTAACTCAAGCGTAGAGTTACATACCCATTTGCAGATGGTTAGACTTGAATATGACATAACCATGTTTTGAACTTGCACTTAGAGACTTGAAAATGTGTGTAACTTCCAGTTTGTTTGTAAATGAAGCCCTCCATAAGGGCATCAGTAAGTTACGATAAATTAACTGTTCCATTACATTTCAGCTCCCAATGGAGATTAGGTCATTAACAAATACCTTCTAAGCCTTTCTGTCCTGTGCCATTCGTTCACGGTCTTTCTGTGTCTTTATCCCTTTTATGTCCGTCTCAAAAAGTATTTCAGCCTTTGTTTGGGTTTATACTTGCTGATAATAATAATAATAATAATAAATTCTTTAAGCGCCAAACACGGCGCATAAGGCAGAAACCAGTGCTCTCCAGGTTGTTCGTTGTGACGCCACTCCTCTTAGCTCTTGCACACTATTTAGGCCCAACGTTCTTCCTTCTCTTATTATTGTTCTTCTGAGTGTTTCTTTTGGTCTTCCTTTTTTCCGCTTACCCTCAGGAACCCAAGTGAGCGCCTGTAGTGGTATTCTGTTGTTTTGCATTCGTAGGACATGACCGATATATGACCATCGTCTTTTCCTTATATAGTCGGAGACATATTTCTGCCTAGAGTCTTCTCTTATTTGTCGATTAGTCTTGAATTCTTTCCAACTGATGTTCATGAGTTTTCTAAGACATTTGTTCTCGAATGTATTCAGCTTGTTCTCCAATGATTTTGTTATTTTCCAACTCTCACAGCCGTATGTTAACACTGAGATAACATTTGAATTAAACAGACGAAGCTTGGTATGTATATTCAATGATCGTAATTTCCAAATGTTAGATAATCTATTGAAGGCGCTAGCTGCCAAAGCAATTCTAGTATGGATTTCTCTTGTTGTGTCACCATCCTGAGTCATTTTACTGCCTAAATAATTGAAACTTTCAACTTTCTGTAGTTTTTCCCCGTTCAAGATGATATCAAAGGTCTCGTTAGAAAAGTTCATAGCTTTAGTTTTAGAGGCATTTATTTGGAGACCAATTTTAACCGAGAGATGACACAAATTATTTATTGCTTCTTGGGATTGTCTTGGTGTTGAACTTAAGAATGCTACATCATCTGCGAAATCCAGGTCCCCCAGGAATTTTCCATTTGTCCATTTTATACCCTATATGACAATGCAAGATGTTGTGTTAGAACAAATAAAGGGAATACAGAATGGTTTACAGTAGAAACAGGGGTGAAACAAGGCTGTATTATGTCACCACTACTTTTTGGAATAGCTATTGATTGGGTTATGAGAAACTATACCCACAATGAACAATACCCACAATGAACTTGCTGATAGGAAAGTTATATTAGTGATTGAGTCTTTAAATGTCTGAGTTGTTCACCAGTCCTATATACCAGTGCTCAGCAACCTTTTTTGCTTTGCGGCACACTTAAAGAGCCCTTCAAAATTCCGCGGGACACTATAATATTTAAATAGATGGGTATGGTAAATATTTAAACATTTGATGCAATCATAAGACAATGCTTCCTAATTGTTTGTGATGGATTGGTAAATGATCATAATTCAATTCATTATTTGTAAAATTGTACGTGTGAAATTCTTTTGCAAAAATTTACTATCACATATAATTTTGTATACCATTATATGATGTATTCTGCCTGGCGTCACTTCACACCAAGTGAACACTTGCAGCACAATGGTTGAACAGCACTGCTATATACCATAGTTGTGTAAGTGTGGTGAGAATGACCGCGGCCGATGAAGCACTTTCTTTGCGGTGCTAAATTGACTGTGCGTCCTTTCACGATTTACTTTCACAGCAAGGTGATGGTGGCGCCATTTGATTGGCGTCCTTGGTCTGATTCCCGGGAGCCTATCCCTTATATTTCTTTCCGGTTGAGTGATGTCCTTCTTTCTGTCCACCGAGTGTCTGTTAATTACTTATATTTATTTATGTCCATCTCCAGTTCTCTTCTCTATTGGTTTTTTTTTAATCTCAGAGGATTCTAGAACATAAACTGCCTTGTACTGCTATCAGCTGGTTTTCTCTATGTATGTCTTATCCAGTGCCAGCATCTTCTCCTCACATCTTGTTTCACTGGTACTTGTCTGGTTCATTTCATCAGTTCCACAATGGTGCCTGTCCTACCATTTCAGTCTTTCTGTTCTGCACAAGCACACATTTATGAAAGTAACTTCTTGGTTTTATGATAAACGCATATCATAATATTCTAATTCATTTATTGTCTTGTACTTAAAACAAAAAAACAAACCAAAAAGTCCATTCAATATCCGTGGAAGAATCAAATTAAAAAAATAAAATAAAAAACAAACAAACAAAAACCACCAATCCAAAACCAACAAAAGCCCAGCAGACAAAAAGATGTCAATGGTGAGAGAGAGCAATATGGTATCATGGAAGAAGAAACATTACAGGCAACATAGACATTAAACATTGCCACAACAAACGGCAGATAAATTACAGCCTGGAAGAGCCAACACATAAGAAAAACAACAAAGTAATACACTATATGCAATGATGAACACTATATACCCAAATTATAACCCACATGGGGTTGAACTGGGTATCCCCTGCACACAAAAAACTCCAGCTTTCAAGTGCGGGGTTCAAAAACAAAACCAAAATTTTGTACTTAAACATACAAACAAATAGTGTAAATATCATATATATATATATATATATATATATATATATATATATATATATATATATATATATATATATATATATATATATATATATATATATATATGATATATATCACATATTCTAATTAACTTATTGTCTTCTACTTAAACATACAAATAAGTATTAAAATTATCATATAAATCACATATTGTAATTCGTTTATTGTTTGGTATAAAATGTATTGATTCAAAAGTATAAATAATTAATTATGCATACAAATTTTACATATTCTAACTTGTTTTAACAGTTGCATTGAAACTCGTTAATTACTAATTCCTGAAACTACAGGTAGGCACATACATTTATTAATCTTATTATTGGTTTACAACTAAACTAAAAAATAAAAATACAAACAATAATCTACGAAAACATATATCAAATATTTTAAAGCATACGCTATTTATACCTTAATTTATTTTTAAGAAGAACGTAAGGCTATTAAGACATATTAATGGGTACATTCTATTTTGTTTTCCAAAAAATGCACCATTTTCATAAATGACCGGATGTTTATATGCCTTCACTGCACAATCTTTTGGTTTGGTTTGGTTTTAAGGACTATCTTCATTGCCCATGGATAACTCCATCAGTGCTCCGATCGCCTCCTTTAGATCACACAGGAGAATCTCAGCACAGTGCATGAACTCCATAGCACCGGCGAGAATCCCAATGTGTCTAAATAAGAATCATACATTCTATAAATATTTTTGTGCTGGGTAGGTTTCTAATTTTTTAAAATTTTGCCAGGGCAGCGGCCTGATAGGCCTACTCTTTACTATTTCCAACTGCCGTGGGATTTTTTTAACGTGCAGAACTTGCACACGGGACCTCCAGTTTTTTTGCCCTTATCCGAGAAGGCTAGGCATCCGATCTCACTGCCCAGAAGATCAGGGGAGAGTATGACACCATTAGGACCACTGGTTCTGAAAAAAAATGTCCATAAATTATATTCCCTTAACTGGTAATTGAACCCAGTACCTCTAGAACTTGATGTGAATGCCATACCTCTCAGCCACTCCGAACCCACACAATCTTTTATTGTTTATGAAATAATATATAAAGCAGGTGACTTTATTGTTTTGTGATCTTCGTATACAAAACAGGATCAAGAAGAGCCAATAGAATTCACTTTGAGGACAACTGAATCAGCGGTTGGTCTGTTTCGCAGAGTTCTACTTCTGTTCACATGACTTGTGTTTAAAATGTTTATAAATTTTGTTTTCACAGTTTATGAGTGACCGATCGGTCAGTTCTCATAATTTAAGAGTGGATGTTTATAAATGGTGTTTTCACAGTTTATGGGTGACCGTTGGATCAGTTCTCCTAATTTAAGAGTGGATGTTTGTAAATGGTGTTTTCACAGTTTATGGGTGACCGTTTGATCAGTTCTCCTAATTTAAGATTGTGAGTGAGTGATTTATTGTTGCAAGTAAAGCTGTCAATAATATGTCTCAACACTGTTGCAGTTTACATTCAATACTGACATTACTGCAAGACTGCTTCTACAGATTTATAGCTGTGAGAGAGGGTGAGCGTATGCTGTCAACAAAGTAAAATTTCCAACATATTCAACAACAGAAACTAAAGTGCATTCATTACTTTCCTTTACTCTTTATATTCCATGATACGTAGGGCATGGTATATTAATTTTCCCGTTTTATGCCTGTTTCGTTTCAGTCCGATTTTTTTCATGTTTTCTCTTTAAATGATATTAAACAAACTTATTTGTTGCATTTAAGACTTCTAAATATTCTTCGGCCAATTTACAACAATACAGATAAACAACAATATATATAATATATGAGATATTTATGAGATATGGAAAAAATAGTGATGGAAGGCATGGTCCCTGGAAAAAGGGGAGGGGGTCGACCTAGACGATGGTGGACCCAGGACATCACAGAGAGTCTGAACTTGTCTTTGGCTGATGCAGGTCGACTTGCCCAGAATCGTGATGCGTTCAGAGCAGCTGTAATGGAAACAACGTTCTGGAAAGAATACGTCACATGATGATGAATGAGATATTTTCATATAAAATTTAATTTACCGGTTTTAAAAATATCATCTGTGTAAAAAACTTGGCTTCCATTGTTGTGCCTGGGTAAATCCTTAATATTGCCTAAGATAGAATGAGTTAATTCCTTATTATAAGAGTACTTATTAAGGCAAGACAAGCTGAAATACCCCGGAATAACATTCGATCACGAGTTATCATACAAGTACCATGTTGATCTAATCATACAAAAGTGCAACAGAAGTCTGGGAGCCCTAAAAACAATGACCACAGCGCACCTGGAACAGAGATTACTGTTTCTCCTGTATAATCAATTAGTTGTGTCTTGTCATCGAGTATGGTCTGGGAATACTCACGCTGTCAATATCACGCTGTGAACGATTGGAACAAATTCAAAATGAAGGAATGCGTGTAGTCTTGGGCTGTACGTGGGATACCCCCATCATGATGATGCGGTACATGCTTGGATTACTGTCAATCAGATCCAGGTATGCGATGGTTCAGTCAAAAGCCTATATGCGAGTAACCACAGACAAAAGGCACGCCCTACATGGAAACATAGCTAACGTTAAGGGAGACTAAAGCGGAGGAAGTCATGGATGGCACAGGCAAAGGCAACGATTAAGCAGGTGACCACAGTTGAAAATATATTCAAAGGGGCAGAGTGGAGTAAATCAGATGAGAACTGGACTAATTACCAACAAGTCATCATCAGCCTTGGTAGAGAGTTCAGAACTTGGGCCAATGGAAGAGCACAGCTGGAAATTGATCAACTAATAAATGATCATGCTGGGGATAATGATGCCATTGTGTACACTGATGGGTCTGTAATCCACGTTGAGAAATCTAGGTGGGGCTTCTCTGCTAGAGTAAAGGGCAGAATCGTCGCTGAACATAGTAGGGCTTACATGACAACAACCTCCAGCATTGAGAATGGAGGTAGAGGCAGCTACTGCAGCCTTAAGGTGGTTGTCTGAGACTTCATTAGCAATGGCAGTTATTGTGTCAGACTCACAATCCATGTTTCGGAAAGTCAAAGTGGATGGCTTCGGCATGAATGGAAAACCTCCATAGAAAGCTCGAATCTTCAGGAACTGTTGTGGATCTATTGTCCTGGTCATGCAGGGGTATGCTTTAAAGACAGAGCTGATAGACTAGCTTCAAGAGCACCCATAGAAGGTGCACTGAATAAGGATAAGGGAGAGATGCTGAGGACAATTACTGATTGCCTGTTAGAGAATGACACTGCAATTGATGAACCATCAAGGCTAAGATTGCTGGAATTTGGCATCAAACATAAGACCAGCAGGGATGGACATATGAGAGTATACATCCGGCGTGTATGCAACTAACGTGTAACAGGAACAATTAGCATTCATACCCTTTGACATTTGCTGAGGGAGACTGAGCACCTATGGGTTTGCCCGGAGTGCAGTGACGTCGATTCTGATCAACAATGACAATAACAAGAGTACTTTTGTTTATCGGATACTATAGACAAACAGGACGCTGTAGAGTTAACTGTCACAACAAATTTTTATGTACTAAATTTTCATTTTATACTGTTACACATTTCTTATCAGTTATTATGCCTATTGCTAATATTTATATAAATTTATGTGCATTTATCCCTGTACGTGTATGTGAATGAATGCATATATATTATCTGCCTTAGCACATATGAAGAGACAGAGTTTTTTTAAAAAATTACAAAGGAGTTTCTAAAACTGCTCTTTTCATTAATGTTTCATTGTTTATAATTTTGTAGGGATGTTTTTGCAGTTTACTGAAATGTTTTGAACTTGTTCACAAGACTTGTTTCAGTTTACGTTACTTTTTTTTTGTGAATATGAAATGTGCAGGATTATCTTATGGCTTTACTTTTATTTACTTGTCAAAATAAAATATTTTGTATTATCTAAATTGCACTTACTGTTTTACTGTTTCAGATATTCACATGTTCACATTTTTTGCTGCTGTTATTTTTAATTTGCCAAGGTTTCGTTTGTCTAGTTTCTAAATAGTGTCACAATATTTTAGTACTGATAAACATTTGTGAAGTCCCTGTTGTTGTCCCTTACTGGCATAATATGAAGATTAACTTTCCAGAAAACCATAAAAAATGTTTCAAATGAACATGAGACCATAATAGCACGTGGGCAAGTAAGTCTTTGCAACTGGTAATACTGAAATGTATGACTTATTACAACAATGATATGTATATATACTCTGGCAGAGATGATAAAAAATTCTGAATTTTTTAGTGTAGCCCAAGCCTTTCTATTTACTTACTGAACATTTAGAGTAATGTTATTCATGTTGGACTAAAAGACATGAAACGGTATAGTTGTGCAGATGATAGAAGGAAGATGGAATAGTCAGAGTCCATGTCAGAATTATCCTGAGGATAAAGAACTAAAAAAAGTAATGAAGGCATTATTGATAGCTTTTACATCTATTGATATTAGATAATTTTTTTTCAAGGGATAACAACATTAACAAACATGAAGTATTAAAACATTAACTATGTATAACAACTAATTTGTTGCTATTATCTACTCACTGGTTTTTTAAATATCAATGACGGTGAGGGGCGTTTAGCTTCTGAACACTGCACTATAAGAGTTTATGTTTTTTAAACCTTATTTAGTATCTTGTGTACAGTGTATCAGTTCTCATCACAGACTTTAATGTAACGTATCACCTTGTTCATCATGTCATAGTTTAACCTGCAAATGTAACTTATCAATTTATAATTTGTGTATGCCATTTTAAGTCTTTCCTAATATTTTTGTTCCTCTTTTAATTAACATGTTATATTTACCTTCAAAGGATAGTAGTTGTAGCCCTCTTCGGTTGTAACTGACTATAGGAATGCACCCTTGAATGATCTCTCAGACATGTCAAAAAAGGTGATATGTATGAGGCTGACAACTTCATCATTTAAAACATATTGCTATAGAAACCACTACTGCAAAAGTACACAAATATTTGGTGCAGGCTTCCTGCTCGGGGACCAGTGGCAGTCGTGGCTCCATGCTCAATGAGGAGCAAACAGGAAACTGATAATGTTGATGATGAAATATCAAGTCAGAATTTTTTCTTGGTATTGACTCATAAAGATCCCATATTACGAAAATTAAAAGCTGGAAAATTTAGTTTATTCTGCTCAGCCTTCAGATAGACTTGATATTCTTCTTCACTTCTTTGGTCCTAGGCCGCTGACTGACAAAGCAATCAGTAGCCATTACTCCTGGTGACGTCTTGTAGGGCAGCAACACACTGTCTCCACTTTACTCAGTCGACAGCCATCCTTCGTGTGGTGCCCCAGCTCTGGTTCATACTTAGCATTTCTACCTCCACAGTTCTCCCACCAGGTGGCATTTGGCTATCTTTGCTTTCCTTCTGCAGTCCATAGCATGGAAGTTCTGCGGATGGTGTCAGGATCTCTTCTGATGATGTGGCCAACTGAATTCCAGTTTCTTCCCACTATGATGGTGTGCATGTCTTCTTGGTGGCTCTGAGTTAGAGACACATTATTATATGCCTTAAAATACACAGATAAATTGAGAGTAAAATGGAACACTTCTATTTTTTGGGGGGGATTATTTATCTTACCTGCCTAAAAAAATGACTGCTTCTTTATCAGCTTGTGCCATTGAAGCTGTCCTTATAAAAGGGTTGGTTCTTTCAAACTATCATTTAAAGATCATTTTCTCAGGGGCACATTTCCTGATGTTGCAGATTGTGCAAGCACGAGATGACCAGAAGCCATGCACACTATAACACAGTGCCTACTGCTGAGCAAGCAAGTGTAGGAAACAGAAATGAGTAAAGCACAGTTTGATACAAGTATAATATGTTAAATAGTTCTTGTTATCAAACTTTACTTTACTGTCTTCCACTTCTCTTACACATGCTAACGTTTATACAATAACTTATCTTATGTTAATTGCATTAACTCTGTAAGGACAACAGGCCAGTATTGCCACATGTTCGTAATTTGAGGCCAGTTTTTAAGGCTGGTGTATTTGAACTAGTTTTTGTTATATTTTCCCAATTTTATATTTTATTAACCCTTATTTAATTTCCTTTACAACTTTGTATAACGTTACCATACTTTAAAGGGGAAAAAAACATGAAAAGAACTGAATTTAAATTTTAACACTATCAAAGAATTAACAAAGTATGAAAAAAAAACATGTTGATTGGAACTTTTTTTTTTTTTTTTTTTTTTTTTTTTTTTTTTTTCCTTAACCAGCAGCACTTGGGCTTTCAGCCCTTCGGCCCAATGACATGTCATTGCGAGGCTGGGGAACCTGAGGACTTTCCTTCCAACCCGGTCAGGAGCTTTGCTCCTTCCCATCCACAGAGGGTTTATCACAGGAGCCGTTCAGGCTATTCAGTCAAATTTCCGGCCGTAAACATTTCTTCAAACGCCGACGCCCGGGTTTGAACCATGAACACCTGGTCGCCAGTACAACACCGAAGCCATTACACCAGCGCGGCTCCCATTGGAACTGTTTGCCATCACTTTGCCCAGGCAAAGTCAGTTCTGACTATCTTTGTCTGATCAAGAATGTGAGTGACTATGGTTGAGTTCATTCCAGACCTATCATCTTTATTTGAAATTTGGTATACCTGTCAAAGTTTTTCAGGGCTTTTAAGCTGAATAATCCAAGAAAATCCAGGACAAATGGAATCCCTATAAAATGAGGAGGTCTTCTATTGTATCTTTTTTTTTTTTTTTAACTTCTCATGGTGCATTACAGTTGACCTCTCAAGGAGGTCTGGATTACTAAAATCAATGTGTTCATCAGCAAATGAAAGAGATCAGATCACATGTTAAGGCCAGGCCTATCATTTAGTAGAGACATTACAGTTGACCTCTCAAGGAGGTCTGGATTACTAAAATCAATGTGTTCATCAGCAAATGAAAGAGATCAGATCACATGTTAAGGCCAGGCCTATCATTTACTAAAGACACTACATTACAAGGGGATTGACATAAGTCTTGGGCCTGACCATGAAGGAGTCACAGGAGGAAGATGAAACTTGGCACATTTAAAGTTCATCATATTTGCACTGAATGTGTGAAGTACGCATTTATTTCTTCAATGGGTTTTCCCGCTACGGTGCACGGCGCAATGTACCCTATTGACCGGATCTGCTGCTCCAAAGATTTGACAAAACAATGGAAAAGAAGGAAGCCAGAGCTGTGATAAAATTTCTGATGTTTCAGGGAAAAACACCTACAGAAATACACAGGGAGATGGAACCAGTGTTTCATGATTCTTGTCCTTCATATACTTCGGTAAAAAAACTGGTGTCAACAGTTTAAGTGCGGCGGCTCAAATGTTGCTGATCTGCCAAGATCTGGTAGACCAGCCTCAGAGTGCAACGATGAAAATGCAACAAGAGTGAAGAAAATCATTGACCAGGATCGAAAAAATGACAATTGTGGAGATAGCTAGTAGAGTAAAACTAAATGAAAGAACAGTTTATAGAATTTTACACATCAGACTGAACATGAGAAAAGTGTGTGCACGCTGGGTTCCACGACTGTTGACACGTGAACAGAAGCAAACGAGGGTAAATTGCTGTCAACAGGTGCTCAAAAAGTGTCAGTCAAAAAATTTTTTGGAGACCATGGTGACAGTAGATGAGACTTGGGTACACCATTATGACCCCGAATCCAAAATTGCCAGCATGCAATGGAAAACCCCGGGCTCCCCAACACCTGTCAAGCCGAGAGCGCAGAAATCTGCAGGAAAAGTGATGCTGACTGTTCTTTGGGACGGCAAAGGTGTCCTGTTGAAAGATTATCTGCCTCGTGGCAACACAGTTAATGGACAGTACTATGCAGATCTTCTCACCAAACTAAGAAAGGTTGTGACCAGGAAACGAGGGATAACGCGCACTCAAAATCTTCCTTTGCTTCAAAACAACGCGCCCTCTCACAAAGCACGGCTTGTGCAGCTAGCAGCCAACGATTTGAATATTGAAATTCTTCCACACCCACCATATTCTCCAGATTTGGCTCCATCAGACATTTTCCTATTCCCAAATCTTAAAAAACAGCTAAAAGGAAACCATTTTGACAGCGATGAAGAGGTTATACTGGCATGTGATGACTGGTTCAGTTTGAAAAATAGGGTGTTCTACTCCCAAGGTCTTTTCAAGGTCAAGCAGAGATGGCAGAAGTGTGTCAATTCAGACGGTGGCTATATTGAAAAGGAATAAACACTATACAAAATTTCAGCTCTCTGTGACATGTCCTTCATGGTCAGGCCCAAGACTTATGTCAATCCCCTTGTATGTTTGAGGGATTCATTAATATGGTGAATTTTGGCTCCATTAGGATAATACTGGGACTAGAACAATAAGTTGTATTTAAAATATGTTTGTCCTCATTCACAGTGGATATACCTGCTGGACACTGTTCACCAAGCAGTTAGCTGGTGTGGCATCTTTTCTGTTGACCCAGCATTAGCGGCTGAAGTGGCACTTAGACTGGCCTTGGTGTATGAAAGCAGTGCTGTGGATGGTGAGATTCCTAAAATCCTAAATTATTGCCTGTTGTAATTAATACAAGCCTTTTGTTCTCTTTTATTTACTGCCAACAGAATTATGCATTATCAGTATATTGTATTAACGCAATATTCTTCCATATTTTTATTTACGACATACAGTATTAAAAGTGTTACTTGCTGTATTTCTCAGTAATAATTCATGCCCCAACCCCGTGGAGTTCCCAGGGGGTCTCTGAAGAGACACAGAAAGAATAGGACTACTGCACCCTCAGGCATGTCATACAAGGGAACTAACACGAGGTTGTGTATGGGGCTGGCAACCTCATGATGTCAAACAAGTTGCCACAGAAACCACCAATACAAGATCATGTGACTGCTTGGTGTAGGTTTCCTGGGGGACCATTGCAGTGGTGGCTGTATGCTCCCTAAGGAGCGCAGAGGAAAATGATGATGATAAATTCAAGCTCATATACACTGAATAGTACAGGTACTAGAAATGTATTCAAAATTAGTGGCCTGTAAATTAATGTTTCAAAAATTCGCATTTGAGGCATGATTCCAAAAAGATTAATTGATGTCCATTTTCTATAATTGTATCTATACATTAAATACCTATAAAATTTTAAAACATCTGTCATTAATTATGAATTTTATTGCAAAAGGATAATGGCATATTGAAGTGTTCTAAAAATTACTTTTTTAAAAATTATTTCAAACTCTCATATTTTCTATTGTAATTACAATTTTGATTTTAGCCCTGAAACATTTTTTTTGTTTTTTTTTTTGGTGCCCTCTTCTGGCAAGGCGCGTTCCTTTCAACCTATTTGGTTATATCAGAGCGCATTTACCATCCCAAAAAATTCAACTCTGTTGACTGCTAACCCGATCAGGGTTGATGATAGGAAACTCTTTACAGAGCGATACAACAGGAAGCAATCTGATCATCAGAAGAGGTCCCCCCGTCCGACAAGCGTTTCGGCCCTACATACTCCTTTACACTCTAAGGGGGGCGGGCCCACTTGGGTCATGACTCCCAAGCGTCTCAGCCTCCTGTTGTCTTGTATCGAAAATGAACCCATTTCACTTATGGTAGCAACTTTAATCCAAAACTCCACCAGCCGTGGAGGCAATTGTGAAAGTAACAAAGAGAAGACAAATTATTCCATTCGCTCCATAGCACATCACAACTACGGACACACACTGAGTCACCTGCGTGAAGCCGACGAGACTTGACACTGTGTGCTCGCCACTGAAATTCTTCCTGACACCCCTTATAGTATACATCGCCTGTCGCCTCTCAGCCACAGCTTTTTCACTAGTACACCTAAAAACTCAGCGTATTGTGGACTTAGAAAAATTCCTGGTGTTTTCTGTACCGCAGCGTTTATTGTCACGATTTCCATTGCCCATTGCGGTTGTTCCACAGCCAGCCTGATGCCTTTTCGGCAGTTTCACTAAGCCTCTTCAGTGCCCTTGTTCTCGACTGTCCCTTCAGCCCCAACAGTTTCAATAGATCATACACTGATGCAGCCACAAGCCCTCTTGCGCCCACTTCAACAGCCATGACCCTTGCAGTGAACCCCTCATTTCTCAGATCCGCGGCCAGATCACTATACTTGGCCGCTTTGAACGAATGTTGCTCGTCTAATCTGGATTCAAATGGCACGGTCAGTTCAATCAGTATGACCTGAAGCGTTGCTGAAGAATGAAGTACTATATCCGGCCGTCTCCGCGATTTTCTGATACTCTCTGGATATGCCCCTCGTCCAGGTAGGTCTACCGCAATCTCCCAGTCGTTTGCACAGTCAAGAAGAGATGGTAAACTGCTACCAGGTTTATTCGGTTTGGGGTGTGCTGACTTTCCTGCCCTCAGAAAGTATGTATTTGCGGTGCTCGGCCCGGGTTTGCTATTCGCCTTCATCCTTGCCAGATCTATTGTCGCAGCAAGCACATTTAGCACTTTGTTATGGCGCCAAGTGTATCGCCCTTGCCCTAATGACACCTTACACGCTGAGAGCACGTGTTCGAGTGTCTGCCTCCCCTGGCACAGGGGGCACTGCTCATCATCCGACTTTCCTTATTTAACAAGGTTGGTGGCCGACGGCAGCAGGTCATATATTGATCTAACATCGAAGCTGAGCCTAAGAGGTGCCATATGCCATATATCATTCCATGTCAAGGACCTCTGCAGAGCTCCTTCCCATGTAGTCCATTGGCCTTGTTGGACCTGCTGCACTGCTTTTTGCAACCTCTTATCATTCTCAGCTCCTCGTATCTCCTGAACTACCATGTCTCTGCGCTCCCTGCTTGATGCCTTGGACCACCAGCGGATGTCTCCATGACCAAATCCCTGTCTATTCGTTTGTGTGTATCCGATTACCTCCCTCAGTTTGAGTGACTCTTGGGCAGCATCAGCAGCTTCTTCCACTCTCCACTTCCTGAAAAGGACTAACATTATCTATCTGCTAGCATAAAGCCCTAAAAAGGACTCGCCAGCTACGCCAACGCCCGAGTAAAAGTCCACCTTTAACCAAACACCACGTGAATACTGGAGTTTCCAACTTTAAATTTGGTACACAGTTTTTAATTACCCCATATTGAATATATGTACAGCAGTGTGGCTTTTAAGCACAATCTCTGGTAAGAATTTGATCCCATGACTGAGAGGTGGCTAGGGTGCCCAGGTTTAACTAAAAGTGTGATGGCAAACACCAATTTATAATTTTATAATTAGGTTTTTCCCATTTTTGTGTGCTTATTCTTTTTTTCCCAGGCCTTCACTTCCTTCTTCTCTGCTGGGCTCCATTTCAGGGTCAGATGATGATATCTTTTTCTTTTAAAATACATTCTTAACACACTCATAAAAATTTGAGGGCAATATTCTTCTTCTTCTTCTTCTTAGATCCTTAACCACCGACCGTCAAAGCAGTCAGTGGCCATCACGCCTAGTGGCGTCTTGTAGGGCAACAACAAATTGATTCCACTTTGCTCGGTCGGTGGCCATCCTTCGTACAGTGCCCCAACTCTGGTTCATTCTTTGCATCTCAGGAGGGCAATATATGTGCCCTTAATTTGATAGTAGAAAAATATATCCAGTACAAAATTTACTACGTGCAAAAACATTAGCAGCACCAGCAATAACATTATTTTAAAGAAGTTTAGTTAGAGAGTCGCCGTCTGTGGCCTAATGGATATGAACGCAGTTTCATAATCCAGATATACCAGGTTCGAAACCTGCTGCAGGCGGTTTGGTAGCCGATCACTTTGTGTGGATTTTTAACAATGGTATAAGCGCCGTACCGTTCAGAAAGCAATGGCAAACTACTGAATGAAAAAATTGCCTAGAAAAATCACTAACAGCCAATAAAAGCTGGGGTTGATTGCCACGTCCTGTAAAGGATAAGCAACTAACTTTTTAGCTAGAGAAGATGATCAAGAATCAGAAGTGAAGTATGAATCCCTACTTAAATTAAATTTTCTCTTAACAGGAGTACAAAGATTTTGTTAAAATGTTTCTAGCATGAGGCATGTCTGCTTAGTTTCCCATACATTCTAGGAAGCTGTCCAGCCCACCCCAAACACTTTGCATAGGAAAATTAGCCAAGATCTCTTCAGTGCTTTACAAATATTATTTGCTCTCATTTCTTCATCAATCCCTTCTTTTTTCTTCCTCTTCCTCCCCCTTTTATTTCACCTTCTGTTCCCTCCTTTGTTATCTTTCTTTCCTGTGTTTTTCTATTTCTTTGTCTTTTTTCTTCACTGGTCTTGTGATCAACTGTGATTTATTCCAGTTTGTTAATTCTATTTTCTAAAGATTCAAAGATAAATAATGGGTTACAATGTTAAAACGAGTTTTGTTGTTAATGTTTCTGATACATGTATAACTTCAATCACCATTT
Source organism: Oreohelix idahoensis (assembly GCA_024509875.1). Lineage (NCBI taxonomy): Eukaryota > Metazoa > Mollusca > Gastropoda > Stylommatophora > Oreohelicidae > Oreohelix > Oreohelix idahoensis. The sequence goes on along the minus strand of JAMPIV010008062.1, from coordinate 213,505 downwards.
GAAGTGACATTACATTTGTTCATGCACTGAATTTTTAGAATGTGTTTGGGTAAACATGATGTTGGGAGTAAGTATTTCACATGTTGGTTAACTTTGCTCAAATGCATAATTTTATAATATTTATACTTCAGCTGGTTTTGTTTGTTTGTCCAAGTAACAGTTTGTTCATTTTCTGTCTCCAGTTGCAAAGTCTGCTCAGAGAGAGTCAAGGACAACACTCAGTGACTCTGATGCAGCACCAGGAGTAAACAATCCAAATACCAACTTCACCAACCAGTTGTCTATGGGAACACTAGCATCAGCCAAGAACCAGTTGTTACGAGTAAGACTGTGTTTGTGAATGAGTTTGGGGAAAGTAGATAATATTATACATATGAATTTGTGGAAAGTAGATAATATTATACAATATGAGTTTGTGAAAAGTAGGAAAGTAGATAAGATTATACATTGATTAATTCATTAATTAGCCTTCATCTCCACAAGGATCATAGGCCTTCAACAAACACATACCAAGTCCTCCTGTTGCACACCATCTTTGCATGTGTTCCTCATCATTTTCATTTCTGTCTCCAGTTTTCTTCTCCATGTGTTTTTTTTAGTCTACCTCTACTTGTCTTATCCTGGGGATTCCAGCATATGGACTCCTGGTAGTGCTATGAGCAGGTTGTCTCAGTGTGTGTCCAATCCATCACTAGTGTCTTCTGTTCATCTCTTGTTCCACTGACACTGGTCTAGTATTATACATGCTTGTATTGAACATTTATATTAAAGGTGCCCAGTATATGAGGAACAGAGAAAGCGCATATGGCCATCACCAGTACCAGTCCTGGAAAAACTCTATGGAGCTACCAACAACCTTAAGCGGACGACTGCTTTCTTTGAACATATTCAAGTTGAAGTTTGAAAGTGCATGATGAAGAAGACAATATGTGCTTGTATAATATTTTATAACTGTTTAACTTTTAATACATTATATTCAAGATGTTAGTATCATCATCATCTGGTATCTACACACAGCAGATGAGCTGCAATGGATCTCCAACATCTTTTGTCTCTTGGTTTGATGCAAATCTTAGTATATGTGTCTCTAAATATCCACAGTCATTTTTGAATATAGTAATTTTGTTGCATGTAACTCGTCATGACTCCCTTTCGAAAACAATCAGTCGAAGGTAAACGGAGAAGAGGAAGGCAAAGAAAATCCTGGGCTGATAACATCAAAGAATGGGCAGGGCATGGTTTTTCCACACTTGTACGCATTGCTGAGGATAGAGAGCAGTGGAGGACCCTGTCTGCTGATGCTTCCATCATGGCACCCCTACGACCCATGATGGGTTACGGGTTGAGATGAGAGGATGAATTTTGTAGAATAATATTTACTGTATGAAACTGCTTACTGACTTAATAACAACTATACATTTCTTATTTGCATTTCAAAGGCAAGAGAAGTTTTGTGGCTTGGGCTGACGAATGTTAACTGTGCTCGCAGGGCATTGGCTCTGAATGATGGGAAGAACATAGCAGATGTCACATGGGCCAAAGTAGGTTACTAACATCTTTTCCCATTTCAATCTTCGGTTTAAAAACACAAACAGGAGTTACTCTAAAACTTGCATATCTTCTTTAATTTGTACATTATTTGTATTGTTTAAGATTTGTGCTCACTAATTTAACAGAAAAAAATAATAGGTTTGCATAATATGTTAATGCATTACTTCATTTTCATAATAATAGTTGCCCATCGCAAGCGAAGATGGCGACAGCTTCAGACTTGAATTGTGAGACATCAGTGCCGTGATCTCATGTGGCTAATTAGTCCTATTTTGGCCCTACAGGCCATGCCACATACGGGGCACACATGGTTAGAGTCGATAGTAGTGTTGCTGCGCATTCTGACTTTTCTTGCAGCACGCTTGCCTTCTGCCTTATCAGCTAGATTCTGTTCTGCAATGCGAGCACCTTGAGTAATGTTTGTCCGCCAGGCAGAGCAATCATGTGCGATAGTCTCCCAGGAGGAGACATCAATTTTGAAGCTGCTCAACGATGCTTTCAGTGTGTCTTTGAAACGTTTCTTTTGTCCCCCTACTGCTCGCTTACCCATAGAGAGTTCGCTGTACATCAACTGCTTTGGGAGGCGTTTTTCGGGCATGCGAACAACATGTCCGGCCCATCTAGTTTGGGCCCTCTGCAGCAATGTGTAGATGCTTGAGATATGTGCTCTGTTGAGGACCTCAGAATTAGATACTCTATCATGCCACTTGATCCTGAGTATCCTGCGAAGACAGCTCATGTGGAAATGGTTAAGCTTCTTGGCGTGTCTGCTATACACTGTCCATGTTTCACAGGCATACAGGAGGGTAGTGAACACTATTGCATGATATACTTTTATCTTGGTGGTGGCACTAATTCCTTGTCGATTCCAGACATTTACTCTTAGTCTTCCAAAAGCTGCACTTGCCTTTGCAATTCTGTTGTTGACCTCGGCGTCGATATTTGCATCTTTGGTAAGGGTACTGCCTAGATAAGTGAAGCTGTCCACCACTTGGAGACATTTTTTCTGAATACTGAATAGTGTCGAAGCGAGCACACATCCCTGTTTGACACCGTTTGTGACCGGAAAGGGTTCAGAAGGTTCTCCATCATTCAATACACGAGCCATCATACCTTCATGAAACTGGCGGACAATTGAGATGAACTTATCGGGACAGCCGAATTTCGCCATAATTTTCCATAGTCCATCCCTATTGACAGTGTCAAAGGCCTTGGTCAAGTCAATAAATGTTGTGTATAGGTCACTGTACTGTTCCTGGCATTTCTCCTGAAGTTGGCGAGCGGCAAATATCATATCGACGGTCCCGCGGCCTGCTCGGAAACCACACTGACTCTCTGGAAGTAAGTCCTGCGATTCGAGATGAACAGTCAAGCGATTGAGCAGGACTCGAGCCAGGATTTTGCCCGCAATAGATAATAGGGAGATTCCCCTATGGTTATCACATGATTGATGATTTCCCTTTCGCTTGTATATGTGAACAATGGTGGCATTTTTCAATTCCTGTGGTATCTGTTCTTCATCCCAGACTGAGTGGAAGAGGTCTGTTAGTCTCTGCAGCAGCATGCTGCCTCCAGCTTTATAAATCTCAGCAGGAATAGCATCTGATCCAGGGGCTTTGCCGCTGGACAGTAGACTGGTTGCTTTCTTGACCTCTTCCAAGCTGGGTGGAAGGTCAAGTCTATCGTTGACTGTAACTTGCGGTATGTTTGCAATGGCCTGGTCGTTCACGGTTGATGGATAATTTAAGATGGCATTGAAGTGTTGTGCCCAGCGTTCCAAAATCTGCATTTTATCAGTGAGCAATGCCATGCCATCAGCATTTAGGACCGGTGATGACTGATTCGATTGAGGGCCATAAATTGCTTTCAGGGCATCATAAAAGCGCTTTGAGTCATTTCTGTCTGCATATCTCTGTATCTCGTCTGCTTTATTGCTGAGCCATGCATCATGCATCTTCCTGAGCTTATTCTGGACAACTCTGCGTATGTTGGTAAAGGCTGCCTTTTTGGATGTTGAGGAAGGGTTGCTTTGATAGTCTCTGTGCAAGCGATACTTTTCAGCCAGCAGTGCTTTAATATTTACATCATTCTCATCAAACCAGTCAGGGTTCTTGCGTGTTGTATACCCCAAGCTCTCAGGGGCTACAGAGTACACAGTGTTCTTTAGAGTGGCCCATTTTTCCTCTATAGTGGTTTGACCGAGCTCAACGTCCCTCAGACGGCTGTCCAAGTCCCTTGAGAAGCTCTCTGCGGTTGCTTCGCTTTTAAGTTTTGTGACGTTGAGCCTCTTCATGGGTTTCTGACTCTGGTGTCTTCGCTTGGGCTGTATGTTAAGGTTGAGTTTTGATACAATCAGCCTGTGGTCAGTCCAGCATTCGGCACCACACATGGCCTTGGTCACTCTCACATCACGTCTGTCGCTCCTTCTCGTGATGACATAATCAATGAGATGCCACTGTTTGGAGCGGGGGTGCATCCATGTTGTTTTATTTCGAGTGGGTAGGCGAAACATGGTGTTCGTGATGGACAAATCATGTGTGGCACACAGGCTGAGTAATAGGAGCCCATTACTATTACATTTGCCTATGCCATGTTTTCCAAGTATTCCTTCCCAGGTGTTGTGGTCAGTGCCTACTCTGGCATTAAAGTCGCCGAGAATAATAAGTTTCTCAGATTTAGGAACTGATGAGATAATAGAGTTAAGTTCGTCATAAAATTTTTCTTTTGTTTCCTCAGGGTTTGTCATTGTTGGGGCATATGCACTGATCAGTGTCGCACTTCTGTTGCTTCCTAGTGGGACATGAAGGGTCATTAGGCGATCATTAATGCCCTTAGGAGATTTGACAAGTTTACGTACGATATGAGATTTAATGGCGAATCCAACGCCAGCCTCACGTCGTTCCTTGCTATCCCGGCCACTCCAATAAAATGTGTAGCCACCTCCAATTTCAGTAATCTGACCTTCTTCTGGTAATCGTGTCTCACTTAGGGCTGCTATATCGACATTATAGCGCGCCAGTTCTTTGGCCACAAGTGCAGTTCGTCTTTCAGGTCTGTCGGCCAGGGTATTGTCGAGTAGTGTTCGCACGTTCCACGTGCCGAAGGTAAGCACCTTCATTTTTTTCTTATTTTTTGTTCGAACGCATGATTGGGATACCCTCCAGCCGCGTCAAGCTGGTCAGAGTAGGTTGAAGCAGGCTATGTTCAGGGCACCTTTTCTAGCCCCTTCCTCATGCCATGGAGGTGAGCAGAGTGATCCTAAAGAGGGCTGCTCAGTCACTCAGGGGGCTGCCGGATCTCGCTGCTGCTTCAAAGTTCCAGCGAGAAACGACCCTATGGCCTGAGCCACCTGTGTGCAGGATTGTGGCTGCAGCTTGAGTGTATCCACACTTTCTGGTTCGCCACTCCCCCATCGCCACAGGTCTTTAAGTGTAGTGTCTGTATGTTTCTGTCTGAAGCTGTGACTTGCGCTGTAATTGGATTTAAGTGAGGAAGAGTTGCACTAATCGTCATCCTCACTCTCTCGTCCTGAATTATCTGGTCCAGTGGCAAGATATTATCGAGACGACTGGAGACAACACAGGATGCAGTGGATGACCAGGGCGTTCTAAGTTTCTCGCCGTGCTCTTTGCGTTCCACTCCGCGCTGCTGGTAGTTGCCTTCATATCCGTTGAGCCAGCTGATGGCTTCGTCCGCATAGTCCGCCAAATCCAGTCTTCACATGCTAGGTAGACAAGCCCTGTTTTTCACCGAGGGTTTTAATGCCCCTCGGCTACCCTCACCTGGTTTAGCCCACCAGTCGAGGTGGTGTGCCAGGGTGTGGCCGCTGTGCATGCACCAGCTGCTTGGAGCCACAGGGGAGAGCTGAGAAGTAGGTGGGGACCAATTGTGGAAGAGCCACTTCCGAAGGAAGTGCGACTGCCCCTTCACCAGAGTTACTACCCCTCCCTGACCTCTCCATACACCCCTATAACATTTCTGCCTTACAGTTTTAGCCACACTCTTGATCCATCACTTTCTCTGTCTTCCTCATGCTCAAAGTTTTAATGATCTAACATGTAAGGTAATTATGCAATGGTGGTTGAACAGTTTTCTTTCTGATCAGATGTCCATGCTATCTTTCACCGTACACATTCAAACCAATTCCAGCTTCTGCTCTTACTGCGTTATTCCTCTCTTTTCTGACACTGTTGGTCCCTGCAAGGGGTTAGCTGCAGTCATGACCCCATACTCCACAGGGAGCAAAAAGGAAAATGATGATGATGATGATTATAATTATTACTTGATTATTTTTATACCCAGAAGGTACCAGGTTCGATTCATTTTCATAACATTGTATCATAATATCTGAACGTAGAAAGAATTTGAGCTGATAGCACGTGACAGGAGGACTTGGCATGTGTTTGTTGAAGACCTATGCTCACTAGGGAACTAAAGGGTAATGATTGATTGATTGATTGATTGTTCTGAACTCTCCTGTCTAGTTACTGAGGATATCCGAGGAGTCAAAGAAAGAACTTAGTGCTGCCTAAGACATGTCTTAAGAAGTGACTAATATGAGTTTGTGCATGGGGGTGGCAACATCATCATGTAAAACAAGTTTCTATAGAAACCACTAGGGCAAGAGCACATACAATCTTTGATACAGGCCTCCTGCCTGCCTGCCTGCCTGCCAAGAAGTAACAGACTTTCATGAATGGGTGCTTGCGTAGGATGGAAGGGTTGAAATGGTACAAGGTCACAGATGTGGAACTCATGACAAGAATCAGACTAGTGTCAGAGGGACAAGCAGAAGGCACTGACAAAGGATAGGATACACTTTAAGGAAACCTGTTGATAGCATCACAAGGCAGTCCTTGTTCTGAAATTGCCAGGGTAAGAGATATAGAGGGTGACTGAAAGAAAAAACTTATGGAGAAGAGAACTGGAGACAGAAATTAATAAGATGAGAAAAACATGGACAGACCTTGAGCTGGAGGTGGCATGAGTTTGTTGAAGGTCTATGATCCATTGGGAGCTGAAGGGCTACAAGAAAGATGTTCTAAACTCACAACTTTAGAGTTGTCCTAACTTCTTCTTGCACATGTTTGATAATGCCCCTTTACATATGTTATTAAAAATAAACAAAAAGGTAAAGGTAGTCTCATAGCAGATACTGCTGTAGGGGAGTGAAGTGTTAGAGACTTCATTATGCTATGTCCAGCATTGAGAGGTGGGGGTGACTAGTTCTCTTCCTCACTGCCTTTTCTTTCCCTAACTCAAGTGAAAAGTCAGGTATAGCTGGGTAGACTGAAGCTTGTTGATACCATGAATCGAACCTGGTACCTTCTGGGTATAAAAATAATCAAGTAATAATTATAATCATCATCATCATCATTTTCCTTTTTGCTCCCTGTGGAGTATGGGGTCATGACTGCAGCTAACCCCTTGCAGGGACCAACAGTGTCAGAAAAGAGAGGAATAACGCAGTAAGAGCAGAAGCTGGAATTGGTTTGAATGTGTACGGTGAAAGATAGCATGGACATCTGATCAGAAAGAAAACTGTTCAACCACCATTGCATAATTACCTTACATGTTAGATCATTAAAACTTTGAGCATGAGGAAGACAGAGAAAGTGATGGATCAAGAGTGTGGCTAAAACTGTAAGGCAGAAATGTTATACCTTGAAACAAACCACTCAAATACCCTAGAATGCAATTGGGATTTCCCACTATGCTTAGCGGCTGAAGGAAAAGAACAAATAACAGAGTAAATGATTCTTTGTTCCTTTGATAAATTATGAAGCTTAAGTTAATGATTAATGTTTGATTTTATGTTTCATAAACCTGCTTTTTTTTATGGCGCTGAAACAAAATTTTGTTGTCTTAATGTATCCTAAAGGAGCTCTACCCAGATGTCTTTACAGCTGATCTCTCCAATAAGACTGAAGACAAGATTAACAAGAATGAAAATGTAAGCCCTGATGTCACATTTTCAAATGCTTTAAAGGGTGCAACTATAACAGTATGGAACACCGTCAAAGACTTGCATCTTGAGTTGATACTCATGTATCACAGAGTCTGTCTGAAGTTGTCTGCACCTGGTCCAGGTACTTAACTTTTAATGTTTTTTAGATAAATAAAAATCTACAGCTCATGGACTAGGCAAACTTTATATGTTATGCTTCTGTTTATGAACTTTAATGTAATAAAAATCATTTAGCAATTGCTAATTACCTCATCACTTTGTTTTTAAATTATTTAATTCAGACATGTTTTGCAGTTGCAGCTTTGAAAATGATAGGATATGCCAATTAGGATTTGAATTCTTGCTATGGCTTGCTAGGGTTTTTTCTCTTATTTCATGTTTTCTCTTTGTTTCCTTGTATTTGACAGATGCTTCAAATATCTCAGACAAGAGAAAAACAAAGCACAGCAGGATGGACACGAAAGAAGTGAGTTTTATTACTATGCTGTGATTGTCACCATTACCACTGCTACTACGCATAATCATCACTACCACTGCTACAGTAATCGCCTCTACCACCAGCGCTTTAACTAGCATCACCAGGATAACTTCCATCACCATGATAACTACCACCAGTATCCCACACTGCCACCATCATGATCATCACTATCTCAGCCTTCATCATGTTCATCCTGATTTAAAACAAAAAACAAAGCTTATCAGGCCAGAAAAAATGGAGACTCATTTATTTTAAATGAACACAGGCTGTGGTACTGCAACTAAAGGACAAGGATAAATCATAATTAGATGGAAGATCACTTTTCACTGTTCAGAAAGTCCAACTAACCTTAAGCAGCACACATAGAGAACAGTGAAGCACGGTCTTTGTACTTAGTGAAGCTCATCCAAGTATATGTGCTGTTTCTTTAAGTATGAATAATGAACCATGACTCATGATTCACTTTAAAACAATCTCAACAGTAAACACAATTTCTACAATAAAAAGAATTATGAATTAATTCCTAGCTACAAGTGACACAGTACTAGCTAGGTGGCCCAAGACCAGTTACTTACAACTACTGTCTGAGGTGAACAATGCAGTTCAAGGCTTTTTCATTCCGGTCGCAAAAGCAAAGCTTGGTTGAGATATTTTATTTCAGCCTGGTATCCTGTTTAATATTCAGCCCTGGATGACTGCCTAGTTTGTTTGTTTCAGCAGACCTTTCCTGTCTCTAAACTCTGTATGGCTGGGAAAGAGCTACAGTCAAGAATTTGTTTATTTCTAATACAAAAATCCAAATAACCTAATTTAATTTTCTACATAAATCTAAATTAAAAACCTCTTCAATCAGACTAGATCAACTGACATCTTTGCATTGAAGGTTGGCGGCAGTAGATTCCCAGCATCCTTTCTCTTGCCGGTAGGGTGTGTTCTAATTGGCTCTTTCCAGTCACTTTCTTTATGGTTTCTTCCCACATATAAGCTGTCTTCCTTTTGGATGTTTTCCTTTAAATTTTCCTTGCACTATTGTTTTTAGGAAAATTTTATTTCTTTTTATACGGCCAAAATATTTTATCTGTCAAACTTTGATCTCATTCAAAGATGCTCTTTTCATTGTTAGCTTTTCAGTGGTATTTTTATTTGTTTCCTTCCCTTGCCATGAAATGTGCCCCACGACTTTTATATGTCCACTTTTAAGGCCCTTAGTTCTTTCTTTAACTGCTTGTTCATTGCCCATGTCTCTATGCCAAATGGTAATGAAATGTATCTAAAACACTTGATAACTCTTAATCTGAATTTGTGAGTTATTTGTTTGGATATTAGCATTTGTCTCATGTTGTTGAATGTAGCTTTGACCATTCATACTGTCTTCTTGATTTTTTTTGCTTCAGATCTGTCATCTTGTGATATGTGTCCAAGATATGAAAAAACTCTTCACTTATTCTAATGTCTTCCCACTTATTCTGTTTGGAAATTTGGCTTCTCATTTGTGTTGCTAATTATCATAGTTTGTATTCATCAAGCATTATTCTAATAAACAGATTTATTTTTACTTAGACCCCAACAGCAAAGGTGATAGATAACAACATAGAAGACTTCACTGAGCTGTGCACTAGGTGTAAAAAGAACTTCTTGTCCAAGGCCCTGCTGCTTGCACAAAGGGCTGCACTTCTAGGAACTGAGCAGGGACCAACCAGTGAACAAAAGACATTACTGGAGGCATGTTTGTTATTTTAACATTTTATGTGTTTATTGGAATGTCAATTGTGTGTGTGTGTGTGTGTGAAAAGACAGAATTTGAATGTGTTGTTATATTAATTAATTACCTTTTAGTGAAATTCTAGATGTTAATCTGAAGTTTCATACTTGTAAGTAATCTATGGCATAGACTTGATCCACTGTGTACACAAAGATTGTGACACTAAATTCATATGAGAAGAAATGGGGCAAAGGAGTCTAAAAACAGCAAGATTGTGTCCTCAAGCCAGAAAGGAAGCCACAGTACCAAAAATCCAAATGAGTATGAAGAATATATTCCATACTTCCATTTGGAATTTCACAACAGTGAATATAGAAAAGGTACCTAAACTGCTATGGAAAGAAGAAGTACTGATGGGAGTCCTCGTTTAACTGTTTAAGGAGCTTGACACAAGTAGTGCAATTGGCCTCCATGTAGTAAGATCAGACCAAAACAATTCATGTACTCTTGCAGCGGGGTTTATTTTGTGTTTTAAGATGAGGTTGCTAGCCCAGTGGACATCCTATCTTTTGTCAACTCTTATGATAAACTTAGGGGATCAATGGTTCTACTTCTTTACTTCAGAGATATAAATAACAAGCCCCGTGTAGTTCTTGGGGAATTCTGAGGAAACAAAGAAAGAAATAGACTACTGCTTCCTTCGACATGTCATAAACAGCGACTAATGTGGTGTCGTGTATGAGGCTGACGGCTTTATCTTGTAAAACAAATCACTATGGAAACAACAGCTGCAATAGTTTGTGCTCTGGTATAAGCTACCTCAAGAGGGCCATCTGTAACAGTGGGTCCATACACCATATAGAGCAAATAAAAGGAAATGATTGTCAGGGAAAATGAACGAAACAAAAAAAGCTAGCTGAACCAGGTTTAATAAATGAATTGGTTGTTGAAGATTTTGTAATAGATTATTGTTTTTCTGTTAATTGTGTGTGTATGTGTATTCATGTGTGCATATTGCATGCGTGCACAAAATTATCATAAGGTGTAGTAATATTATTAACTTTTTAAGTCCCAAGAGCCGATACACTGTACTTCCGGTTAGACCCATTTGGCCTGATCAATGATACATTGGCTTTCGTATCTCTTGATCCTTTCTAGAGCTGTTTTCTAATTTTAACAACCCAAAAATGCTATTTTCTTAAAGTATAGCCATCCATTTTGGACTTTTGCCCTGAAAGACACAACGAGTACTGTGTTAAGTAATTAATTTTTAATTTTTTTTAAGTGCATAGTTCATTACATAAAATAGCCACGCCCACTACTTCTGACAGACCTCACAAATTAACGTCAAAGCAAGCTAGAAAGTTATTTGAAGAAATTCTAGATAGTGATAATAATTCACATTGTAGCAGATCTTCAAATAGTAGTGGAAGCTAGTCAGATCCTAATGTCGAGTCATTTAAAATTGATGATGATAATGGGAGGTTTGATGTTAAATCGGATTTCATATCTTTTGCTCCTTTCCAGAGCTGTTTTCTAAATTTAACAACCCAAAACGTCATTTCCGACAGGAAGTTCATTCTTTTAAATACCTCGTGTGTTTAAGAGAAGACGTGAATTTGTGGTGTTATTAATTTAAGATTTTTTTTTAGCAATTTTTAGCGAATATTTTCTCTGATAAAATGGCCACGCCCACTGCTTCAAATAGGCCTAGACGATTAACGTCAGATCAAGCTAAGAGGTTATTTGAAGATATTTTTGATAGTGATAATGGTTCTGAATGTAGTATTTATGCACAACATAGCAGTGACGATGATTTTCAGCTGGAGCCTAACATCAACTTCTCGGAAACCGAGGAAGATAATAGGTCTGATGTAGATAATGAAGTTATGGATACAGGAGCATGTAATCAGGCTGTAATAAATTCAAGTAATATATCCGAGCCAAAAAGAAAAAGAATCAGGAGGGATGGGAATGTTGATTTTGTTAGTAGGCCTAATACAAACAACGCGGTTTGGCATTCAGTGGCCACTGGAGAAACTAAAGCAAATTTTACTTTTCGCCAGACAAGACAGAACATAAATCCAGCTCTGCATAGCTTGCAAACACCTTTTGATTTTTTAAAATTTTACATCGATGATGCTGTTTTTAGCACTTTGCTAACCAGCATTAATTCCTATGCTGCAAAAGTTGTTGAAACAAACAACCCACATAGAAAGTACTCATTATTTGCTTCATGGACACCAGTCACTTATTATGAATGGCTCAAGTTTACAGCTGTAATGATTGCGATGGGACTGGATCGAAGACCAAAAATCAAGGACTACTGGCGCACCGCAGGAAATTTTTATACACCTTGGTACCATGAGATGTTTTCGAGAAACCGTTTTCAAACTATTTATTACAGTATGCTGCATGTTTGTGAACCAGAAGATCAGGACGCAGCTAAAATTGAGCCATTTGTCGACATGCTATTGACCAAATTTCAGAATGCTTTCTATCCATTTGAAGATGTTTGTATTGATGAGATGGTTATTGGATGGAAAGGTAGGTTTAGGCACAAACAGTTCAATGCAACCAAGCCTCACAAATACCATATCAAAACATTTGGACTGTGTGATTCAGCAACAGGCTATGTTTTCAATTTGAAATTTATTTAGGGAAAAATATAGCCTATGATCCTAGTCTAGATCCCAGTTCTGCTCATGCCGTGAAAGTGTTCAGCACTCTTTTGAAGCCACTGAGACCAGGACATCATATTTTTGCTGATAGATTTTACTCATCCAAAGCTCTGATTGAATATCTGCTTGCACACAGTTATAATTATACAGGAACCCTGAATGTCAACCGTGTCGGCTTCCCTCCTGAAATAAAAAATCTCAAGCTTGGCCATCAAGAGATAAAATGGTTTTTGGACTCGGAAAATACAACACTATGTGTTGCCTGGAAAGATAAAAAAGCTAAAAAGCCTTGCATACTTGTTTCAATAAAATCAGCTGTCGCAACAGTTGAGAAGGGCAAGGGTCTAACCAAAGTTACAAAGCCAAAGGTGGTTGGTGACTACAATATGAATATGAATGGCTGCGACCGCATGGATCAAATGGTTGGTTACTACAGTATGCACAACCGTAAAACCAGAAAGTGGTGGAAGAAGAAATACCACTGGATCATTGAAGTAACACAGGTAAACGCCCACATCCTTTACAATTTGTGTCAGGAAGGTGCGACAACAAAAAGGAAGCTAACACTTCAAGGTTTTAAACAGAGTTTGATTGAGGATCTGTCCAAAGAAGCTGCTGAGCTGACACCAGGCGGTGTAATAGATTGTCCACCCAAAAATTCTAAATGCTCCATGCAAGGAAATGAAGTGGAATGGATGATTGGAGCCAGACATCTAGTGGAATTTGATGGAAAGGACAGAGCCTGTGTTCATTGTAGCGCCAATGGAAGGCAGCGGCGCAGATCAAGCTTTGTGTGTATAGGATGCACGGGCAGACCCCCACCTTTGTACAAATAATTGCTTTGTAACTTATCATAAGCAACAATATATATAGGGTCTGCCTAGATATGAATAAGCTGTGTAAATAAAATATTCTTTTCCGCTTACAATTTGAAATTTTCATTTTTTTAAAATGCTAGGGACTTTTTTTCTGTTAAATTTTTTACTTAGGATTTAATTATAAAATAATGTTTATATATAGGCCCCCTAGTGTGAATATATTTATAAAAAGTGATCTTTTGTGATTTCCTATGGATTATGTGTTTTCCTATGGATTATATCTTCAGAAGAGGAGCAACTCGGCAAGGTAAGAATATATATATTTTTTTCAAATGTACCTACTGTTTCATCTGCGTCTTATTCAGCCTCCATTTTACCTTGCATTTTACATCTTACTAACTAATAATTTTTATTGATAATATAATATTTAAATTATGCACAAGATGCAGTTACTAATAATCATTCATGTGTAAATAATATTATAATTCCCATCTTTCTGATGTAGAAACTGAAATTTCTTCTTTTTTAGAAAAATGTGACCTGTTGTTGCAATCTGTGCAATTAACACTTTCCTGAGTTTTTATTGACTAAAAACTGATTGTGCTTTGTTAGAATACTTCTTTTTGTGACATTTTGAAACTTTACTCTTGGATATTCTCCTGAGGAACAATTATAGAAGAATTTTAATGAATACATTTGCTCTAATTATTCACCGGCTTATTCTTTCAGCCTCCATTTTACCTTGGATAACTAATAATTTTTCAATGAAAGCTTTTATACTTGTAGCACAAGAGTAAAGTACATCCATTTACCTTCAGTTTCATATACAATAACAAAGTTATTTATGCGTATGAACATTTTAAAATTTTTTTTCCAAACAACAACAATAAAAACGCACTGAGGTGGCCATTTTTGTTTGGGCCAAACCCACTTTTTTGCTTTGGACTGAAAGAGTTAAGAACAATAGTAATAGTAGAAGTAATTGTGAAGTGGTAATAGTAGTAGTTGTAATATTTATGATATTAGGAAGTTAGTAGTAACCATAGGAATACCTAGTGTGCCGATGGTCAAGAAAATATGGACCTAACACCAAATTCCCAATATGCCTCAATGGGCGTGTACCGGGATCATTTTTTCCTTTATAGGAATGATGACTGTTAGAGTGGTAATAGAGTAGTGCATTTTGACAGTGGCAGTGTAGTAGCAGCAGTAGTTCATCGACATTATCACCCTTCATCTTCTCAGTAGCAGTGTGAATAGTAGTAATAGTACTGGTATCAGCAAAAGTTGGAATGTTAAAAAAATAAAGAAAACAATCTCTAGTGGCTAGAGATGGCTACTGTGTGTATGTTTCGAAACAATGCTTCGATACAGTATCGTACCCGAACGATTCGATACAGAGCCTTCTTGCCGTGTCGATACAGTCGGTTCCTGTCTGCTTCGCTGTTTTGCAGAGTAGAGATGGCTACTGTGTGTATGTGTCAAACAATGCTTCGAAACAGCACCGACAGTCCGACAGATTCGATACATGGACACAGTTTCAGTTCGTGTCTGCCTCGAATAAACCGTTCGGAACATTAGTATGGAATATCAAACATGTCATATTTTTCAGGGATGTGTTATGATGACTTGATTTTACAAGTGATATTATTTTTGCTGAGAAGTTATAGACACTAGAAATTGTGTCAGTGCTGCAGTTGTCAATGTTTTAGGCGCTATGTTAAAGTTGAAAGTGTCCGTGTGTTCGTATAAATGTAATGGACACTTTATTAGCTCTGCTGATATGTCTACTCGGTGTGGATTTGAGTCATTGTCTACCAAAACTAGCTTACTCTAGTTTGATATCATGTGTTATTATTACTGTTATTATTATTGTTGTTTTTATTATTTTCCCATATACTGCAGCTATCATCATATCTACGTTTTATTACATCATAATGAAGACTTGTGTAAAAATATTGAATTGTGGTCACACGAAACACCATAGATTTTCACACACGACAGTAAAAACAGAGGAAATTGTCTCACACAGTTCATGTATACCCGCCCCGGTACTGTCTATAAGAGACTTCTTTCTCCCCGATACGGGCAAAAGAGCCGCTGTGCCGTTGTTTCGAAACAGTGCGTCGACACAGTTTAAGCCACTGTTTCGAATGTCTCGACACAGCTAAGTGTCTCTATGTGCCCACCTCTACTAGTGGCACCCTAATATAATTAGGACCACATACTGTACTGAAGACTCATAGGAACACATTACTTCATTGAAATCTGCTAGGATCGCATAACAAAATGTAGTCCAATAGCAGAAACTATCAAATGGGAGTGAAGTGCTAAAGACTTCATAACACTAGGTCCAGCTTCGTGGGGTGGGGTGACCAGTTTTCTTCCTTGCTGGCTTTACCTTCCCTAACTCAAGAGCAGCATTAGGTACCCATTTACAGCTGGGTGGACTGGAGCATGACGCCACCATGTTTCAAACATTATACATGAGCAGCGAGAGGTTAGCATCCTATATCTGTACACAAAACAATTATCATTTTCCTTTGTTGCTCCCAATGGAGCAAGGAGCTACTACCATTGCAGCTGGTATTGTTGCAGGAAACCTTCACAAAACATTCACATGCTGTTGCAGTGGTTGTTTTTGTAACAATGTTTTACATGATGAGGTTGTCAGCCTCATGCACAACCTCATATTACAGCTGTAGTCACCCTGTACAACATGCTTGAGGAGGTGTAGTAATTCTGTTCTTTCTTTGTCTCAGAAGGGATCCCTGGGAACTACATGGGGGCACACAACAATAATAACTATATGGGGCCACACAAAAACAATAATAATTACATGGGGGCACACAAAAGTAATAACTACATGGGGGCACACAACAGTAATAACTACATGGGGGCACACAAAACAATAATAATTACATGGGGGCACACAACAATAATAACTACATGGGGGCACACAACAATAATAACTACATAGGGCACACAACAATAATAACTACATAGGGCACAAACCAATAATAACTACATGGGGGCACACAAAAATAATAACTACATGGGGGCACACAAAAATAATAACTACATGGGGGCACACAACAATAATAACTACATGGAGGCACACAACAATAATAACTACATGGAGGCACACAACAATAATAACTACATGGGGGCACACAACAATAATAACTACATGGGGGCACACAAAAATAATAACTACATGGGGCACACAAAAATAATAACTACATGGGAGCACACAAGAATAATAACTACATGGGGCACACAACAATAATAACAACTACATGGGGCACACAACAATAATAACTACATGGGGCACACAACAATAATAACTACATGGAGGCACACAACAATAATAACTACATGGGGGCACACAAAAATAATAACTACATGGAGGCACACAACAATAATAACTACATAGGGGCACACAACAATAATAACTACATAGGGGCACACAACAATAATATCTACATGGGGGCACACAACAATAATAACTACATGGGGGCACAAAAAAATAATAACTACATGGGGGCACACAACAATAATAACTACATGGAGGCACACAACAATAATAACTACATGGAGGCACACAACAATAATAACTACATGGGGGCACACAACAATAATAACTACATAGGGGCACACAACAATAATAACTACATGGGGGCACAAACCAATAATAACTACATGGGGGCACACAAAAATAACTACATGGGGCACACAAAAATAATAACTACATGGGGGCACACAACAATAATAACTACATGGGGGCACACAACAATAATAACTACATAGGGGCACACAAAAATAATAAATACATGGGGGCACAAAACAATAATAACTACATGGGGGCACACAAAAATAATAACTACATGGGGGTACACAACAATAATAACTACATGGGGGCACACAACAATAATAACTACATAATGGCACACAACAATAATAACTACATGGGGGCACACAAAAATAATAACTACATGGGGGCACACAACAATAATAACTACATAGGGCACACAACAATAATAACTACATGGGGGCACAAACCAATAATAACTACATGGGGGCACACAAAAATAATAACTACATGGGGGCACACAAAAATAATAACTACATGGGGGCACACAACAATAATAACTACATGGGGGCACACAACAATAATAACTACATGGGGGCACACAACAATAATAACTACATGGGGGCACACAACAATAATAACTACATGGGGTACACAACAATAATAACTACATGGGGGCACACAACAATAATAACTACTCAGAACATTGACTAGTAGCATAACACATACTTAGGATCACTTACTTTATTGACCATTATATTTGTCTTGTGAGATTTCTGATTGTGCAAGATGAGATTCCACCTTCATGTGCACTAAGTTGTCTTCCTTGTGCTTCTGGCACAGGATGCAGTCAACCTTATTCACCGTGTCCAAGTGCAGGAGAAGAAAATGTTCACAGACAGCAGAGGTGTTAATGAGCGGAAAGTTCAATGCAAAGTCCCACCACCACCGATCCTTCTGTGTCGTACAGACACTTACATGGTGTTTAGACCTGCAACCTTTGAACCAGAATCAGGGGAAAAGGTAATTTGTCATTGCTGTAATGTATATGGAATAACACAGTAAAACATACATGCATTCTTTCATTAACCTTCAGCTCACTTCAGAGCATAGGCCTTCAATAAACTCATACCAAACTTTCCTATCCTGTGCCCTCCATTCAAGGTCACATAATTCAAGGTCAATACATCTCATCTTTATCCCTTTTATGTTTGGCTCCAGGTCCCTTGTCTTTGTGTTTTTTTGTTTTTTTTCTTTTATCCATGGGATTTCGTAACAGGGACTACCTTGCAATACTTTCAGCAGGTTTCCTCAGTCTTATGCCAGTGTCTTCTTCTCACCTTTTGTTCCACTAACACTTGTCTGGTTTTTATCATCAGTTCCACGTTGCTTAATCTTGTCATACCATTTCCATCCTTCTTTTACATACAAGCATCCATTTATGAACCGTCATTTTACTAAGGCATACTTACTTACTTACTTAGTCGTTCCCCTTCTACCGTGAGGTGTAGAGGTTTAGAAGAGAGAGCGCCAGACTATCCTATCGGCTGTCTTCCTCCTGGCCTGATTCCATTCTAGTCCTCGGTCCTTCAAAGATTGTCTAATGTTGTCCTCCCAGCGGACTCTCGGTCATCCTGGGGGTCTTGATCCCTGGCTCTTTGTTTCCCATGCTTGTCGTGGTAGCCGATCTTCTCCCATTCTGCAGACATGGCCAAATCATCTTAGTTGGGACTGTTCTACTTGGGTCTGCAGGGGGTGGGATTTTAGGCCTTGGCGTATCGTCTGGTTGCGGACCATGTCTCTTCTTGTTACTTCAACCACCTTCCTCAGATACCTCATTTCTGAGGTTTGGATCTGGCTTTTATGGGTTGTAGTCACTGCCCATGACTCGCATCCATATGTCAAGACTGGGACATAGGTGGAGCGGTATACAGCCATCTTCGTTTTCTTACCAACCTCTTATAGACATAAGGCATACACTCAGTTTTATGTTAATAACAATTAAGTGTTTAAAAAAAAAATATTAAGAAAAAAATCTGTAGTGATTTTTTTTTTCAACTGTTTTATTCAGAAATATGTTTCATACATTTTAATTGAGAAGAACACTACAAAACACTTTTTTGTTATTTATGACATAGACAACGCTGATACTATTTACTTGAAATATTTAAGTGAATAATCATTTGTTCAAACCCCAGGGATTTGAGCTTTCACTCTTTACCCTTCCTGCATATTGGGATAGGTTTTGGGGATTTCTTGCAACCCCAGATGGCTTCCCAAACTCAGCGGGCTCAACATTGATGGAGGTCAAACCAGTCCCTCTAATTGGCGGGTAATGCAGTGCCATGAGATGGATGGTTCTCTACTCTAAAGGGGGTCATTCAGTGTGTAATAAAACTAGGAAGTTACAACACTTGTCCGTTCAACCTTGAATGCATGTCATTCATTCTTGTAATTACCTTTCAACTACCTGTGCAGAATAGGTCTATATCCAGCTTAGCTCTTCTATCCAGTGCTGTCTCTTGAAGGTCTTTCTATTTCTTCATTATTCCTTTTTATATCTCTCTGTAAATCCTTTTCCTATGCATTTTACAACCACCTGTAGAAGTTCATGGGCATGCCTGATGCAGGTTTCATACAAGGTAACCAGCTACAATGGTGGGTGCATGATGCAGGTTTCATACAAGGTAACCAGCTACAATTGTGGATACATGCTCCATGGGGACCATAAAGGAAAAGGATGATAATGATGATGTATTTAACAGTATCCCTCTTTTTCTGTTCCCCTGGGGATTTCAAAACAAGGACTACCTTGTAACTATCAGCTGATTTTCTCAGTGTGTGTCATACCCACCACATATGTCTTTTACTCATCTCTTGTTCCACTGTCTTTTACTCATCTCGTTCCACTGTCTTTTACTCATCTCTTGTTCCACTGTCTTTTACTCATCTCTTGTTCCACTGTCTTTTACTCATCTCATTCCACTGTCTTTTACTCATCTTGTTCCACTCTCTTTTACTCATCTCTCATTCCACTGTCTTTTACTCATCTCTTGTTCCACTGTCTTTTACTCATCTCTTGTTCCACTGTCTTTTACTCATCTCTTGTTCCACTGTCTTTTACTCACCTCTTCTTCCACTGTTATTTACTCATCTCTTGTTCCACTGTTATTTACTCATCTCTTGTTCCACTGTTATTTACTCATCTCTTGTCCACTGTTTTTTACTCATCGATTGTTCCACTGTCTTTTACTCATCTCTTGTTCCACTGTCTTTTACTCATCATTTGTTCCACTGTCTTTTACTCATCTCTTGTTCCACTGTCTTTTACTCATCTTGTTCCACTGTCTTTTACTCATCTCTTGTCCACTGTCTTTTACTCATCTCTTGTCCACTGTCTTTTATTCATCGTTTGTTCCACTGTCTTTTACTCATCTCTTGTTCCACTGTCTTTTACTCATCTCTTGTCCACTGTCTTTTACTCATCGTTTGTTCCACTGTCTTTTACTCATCTCTTGTTTTACTGTTATTTACTCATCTCTCATTCCACTGTCTTTTACTCATCTCTTGTTCCACTGTCTTTTACTCATCTCTTGTTCCACTGTCTTTTACTCATCTCATTCCACTGTCTTTTACTCATCTCTCATTCCACTGTCTTTTACTCATCTCTTGTTCCACTGTCTTTTACTCATCTCTTGTTCCACTGTCTTTTACTCATCTCATTCCACTGTCTTTTACTCATCTCTCATTCCACTGTCTTTTACTAATCTCTTGTTCCACTGTCTTTTACTCATCTCTTGTTCCACTGTCTTTTACTCATCTCTTGTTCCACTGTCTTTTACTCATCTCTTGTCCACTGTCTTTTACTCATCGTTTGTTCCACTGTCTTTTACTCATCTCTTGTTTTACTGTTATTTACTCATCTCTCATTCCACTGTCTTTTACTCATCTCTTGTTCCACTGTCTTTTACTCATCTCTTGTTCCACTGTCTTTTACTCATCTCATTCCACTGTCTTTTACTCATCTCTCATTCCACTGTCTTTTACTCATCTCTTGTTCCACTGTCTTTTACTCATCTCTTGTTCCGCTGTCTTTTACTCATCTCTTGTCCACTGTTATTTACTCATCTCTTGTTCACTGTTATTTACTCATCTCTTGTTCACTGTTATTTACTCATCTCTTGTTCACTGTCTTTTCCTCATCTCTTGTTCCGCTGGTATTTGTTCTTGTCTTCAGTTCCACATTAGTGATCTTGTCATATTATTTTATGAAAGTCTGTGATGCATGGTTGTTACTTTTCCTGTTATAGTTGGTTCACTGAACTTATTAAAAGAAATACCATGACATGCTCCATTTGTCCTACTGTTAGATTTACCTTTACGTATGTTAACAGTTTTCACTTAAATTTTTTTTTTTTTTTTTTTTTTTCTTTCTCAAACGTGATGTAATCATTAACTGTATTGCCTTTTTGTAAGAAATGGGAAACATGAGGTGATATTTCAAATATATTTTGACAGGTGGCCTGGTATCGCATCTTTGCTAGACCGGCTTCTGGTACCAACATCAGTGTTAGACTTAGTGACAACAGCTTTCCTGGCACCGGGGAGGAGGTACTTCACTAGTCTTGATTTAAATTTTGGTTAATTAACTGTACACTTGTCATATAGTTAGATGTAGCTTGATGTAAAATCCCATATGTCATGTATTTTGATGTAGCTCAGTGTAACTTTACACTTATCTTATAGTTTGATGGAGCTTAATATAACTTTACAGATGTCATATAATTTTATGTAGCTTAATGTAATTTTTCACTTGTCATATAGTGTGACCTCAGACTAGTGCTCTGCTATGTCAACAATTCAAAAGTGTTGTGATCCAGTGTATCCCATCTCATTGTGACATCACATTAGTTTGTGTAGACATCATTTTTTTTTTCTGTCTTTTAAATCTGGTAGGTTCCGTCAGTCAATTGTGAGATGAAAGTTGCAAATTTGGAACCCAACGAGTTCTACTTGTTTGCTGTTGCTGCCTACAGTGCTAATGGAAAGTTAATTGGAGAACATATTGGAGAGACAACTAAGCCTATCTTGGCTTCTCACCCCCTTCCTGTGCTTATGACATGGGCATTTGTCAGTCAGGTGAAAATGTATACTTGATCATTAAACTAGTATTGATAGTTATTAACTCTTTAACTACCAGGGAAAAATGCAAATGTGGCCTAAGCTAAGTAAGTTAAATGTATAAACTTGCTGCTATACTTAATTACATCTACTTACTGAAAAAAAAATATTAGAACAGCAGACAAACAGAAGATGCTAAGAAGATGTTAAAAAAATTGTGACAAAAATAATCCTTAACCAAGTTGTAGCAGCCCCCACCAAAGGTATCAAGAAGAGAAATTTTGTTTGTTAAATGACAGCTAGAAATATTTTGATAATGTGTAGTTACAGTTGTTCTGTAATCCCCATAATCCAATGTATAATGTTTAAATGATGTAGTGGCAATGAGAAACACATAAACTGGGAAGCACATAGTGGAAGCGCACTTTCACACTGAATTTTTGTTGTCAGTAGAAGCATTAACCTTAAGTTGTTTTCCCTATTTAGAATTTCTTCAAATTCTTAAAATAACGTTTGAGTCTGATTTATTATAAATGTAAGAAGTCAACCAGAAGTAACAGGCAAGGCTGGAAAGGGAGTGGGGGGAGCTATTGCTACTTTAAAGGAAGGAAATATTATGATTAAACATAGCCACTTATCGAACAGTTTTGTGCAAGGTCAGGTAGCGGCTAACATGTTCAGTTGCAGACAAGGCAGACTGGGTTCAATGTCCATGAAGAACCCAGTTGTGACAGGCTGGCCAGTACAGTTTTAATTTGGTTAATTTAAAAAAGGAGTATATCTCCCCACTCTACAAATGGTCAAATGTTGAAGACACTTTACTTTTATACTTGGTCAAATGTGGAAGACACTTTACTTTTATACTTGGTCAAATGTGGAAGACACTTTACTTTTATACTTATTGAATATTAAAGTCATTATCTTTTTCCTCCTTATGGAGCATGGAGCCACCACTACAGCTGGTCCTCTTGTAGGAAGCCTGCACCAAGCAGTCACATGATGTGACAGTGATGGTTTCTGTAGCTATTTCTTTTACACGATGAGATTGCCAAGCCTTGTTATTTAGCCTTGTTATTTAGCCTTGTTATTTAGCCTTGTTATTTGGCCTTGTTATTTAGCCTTGTTATTTGGCCTTGTGGAGTTCCTTGGGTCTTTGAGAAGACAAAGAAAGAAAAGGAGCACTGATTCCTCTGGTATGTTATAAGAAGTGACTGATATGAGTTTGTGCATATGCCTGGCAGCCACATGATGTAAAACAAATAGCTACAGAACTATTGCTGCAAGCATACATGAATGCTTTGATGTAGACTTCCTGCAAGGAGCACAGCGGACATTGGTCTCTCCATGCTCCATAAAAAGTGATAAGTGATGATGATGATTATTATTTGGTTGAGGGTGGTTTAACTAGTCTTACCACTTGTTTTATCCTTACACTGGTGCTGTTATATGTCATAAAAAAAGATAAAATATTGCAGATATATTGTCATATGTTATGGCTTGAATAAGTGCATGTTGGTAGCATTAAATATTTGCAGATGGCCTACCAAGCTGGTTATTACAACATTGCCAACCAGGCTTTTAATGTACTGTTGGACCACTTTGTTGTGAAACCACAAGCCACCAGTGGTACCACTTACATTACAGAGGCAAAAAAAGATTTCAAGATGTCATTGCTCAGGTCAGTGGATAATTTTTTCATGAATAATTTGTGCACACACTTTTCTCTATTTATTTTGCATGTGCTTATATTTTCTTTATTTGTAAGATTATAACTCATAGTATAGGGAAACGATGTCATCAAGGCATGTAAGGAGAGAACAAGAAAGTATTCAGTGGGGTACTGGAAGATGAGACAGGTCTATATTTCGGAGCTGGCATTTGCTGATGATGTTGCCCTGATTGCTAAATCAGAGGCACATCTCCAATCCAACCTGCAAGTCTGGAAGGAAGAGCTGGAGAAGAGAGGGATGGTCATAAGCAGCTCTAAAACAAAATCCATGGTGATATCACGAGAAGAAAGAAAATATCAGATTAAGTTGGGAGAACAGGTCCTGGAGCAGGTCGACCACTTTAAATATCTCGGAGCTATTATAGACCGAAAGGGAGGCATCAAAGAAGAGTTGGCCACTCGAAAAGCAGCGGCTGGGAGACTTTTTCAGGCCATAAATCGTGGATTCCTCAGCAAGAAAGAGGTTGGTAAGAAAACGAAGATGGCTGTATACCGCACCACCTATGTCCCAGTCTTGACATATGGATGCGAGTCGTGGGCAATGACTACAACCCACAAAAGCCAGATCCAAACCTCAGAAATGAGGTATCTGAGGAAAGTGGTTGAAGTAACAAGAAGAGACATGGTCCGCAACCAGACGATCCGTCAAGGCCTAAAATCCCATCCGCTGCAGACCCAAATAGAACAGTCCCAACTAAGATGGTTTGGCCATGTCTGCAGAATGGGAGAAGATCGGCTACCACGACAAGCATGGGAAACAAAGAGCCAGGGATCCAGACCTCCAGGACGACCCAGAGTCCGCTGGGAGGACAAAATTAGACAATCTTTGAAGGACCGAGGACTAGAATGGAACCAGGCCAGGAAGAAGACAGCTGATAGAATGGTTTGGCGCTCTCTCTTCCAAACCTCTACACCTCACGGTAGAAGGGGAACGACTAAGTAAGTAAGTAAGTAAGTATAGGGAAACAACTCATATTTAAAAAAAAGAAATCTTGTGAAGGGAATTTACGTGTACCTGATTACCACTTCTAGTCTTTCTGATATATTCCATAGCTATATGTTTCATATCATTTGGGTGCTTTTTTTCATCACTTCTGGTTGTTATCAATCAAGTCATCAAGTCTAGAAATTTTGTTCTCCTGCATGGTGGGACTTTCCTGCTTATCATTGGGGGGAGGGGGGGCCTTTGTCTTTGTTCAAGGTCAGGTACAATGGAGGTGAGTGGCTTTCTGTATAAAGCAGCTTCACTTGTTATTGTTGATCAGAATCTATGTCATTGCTCTCTGGGCAAACCCATAGGGGCTCAGTCTCCCTCAGCAAATATCGAAGGGTATGAATGCTAATTTTTCCTGTTGCATGCTGGTTGTACACACACCGGATGCATTCTCTCATTTGTCCAACCCTGCTGGTCTTACGTTTGATGCCAAATTCCAGAAATCTTTTTCTAGATGATTCATCGATTGCAGTGTCATTCTCTAATTGCCTTCAGTATGTCTCCTTTAGCCATATCCAGTGCACCTTCTATTGGTGCTTTTGAAGCTATTTCATTGCCGCATACCCCTACATGACCAGGACGGTAGATCCACACCAATTCCTGAAGATTTGAGGCTGCTATTGAGGTTTTCCATTCATTTTGGAGTCATCCACTTTGGACCTTCTGAAGCATGGAATGTGAGTCTTATACAATAACTGTCCTTGCTAATGAAGTTTCAGACAGCCACCTTAAGGCTGCAGGAGCTGCATCTACCTTCATTCTCATGCTGGAGGTTGTTATCGTGTAAGCCCCGCTATGTTTAGCGATGATTCTGCCCTTTACTCTAGCAGAGAAGCCCCACCCTGATTTCTTACCACAGAGTACAGGCCCATCAGTTTTCACAATGGCATCATCATCCCCAGCATGATCATTTATCAGCTGATCAATTTCCAGCTCTGCCCTCCCGTTGGCTCAAGTTCCGCAC
Organism: Oreohelix idahoensis; assembly: GCA_024509875.1. Taxonomy (NCBI): domain Eukaryota; kingdom Metazoa; phylum Mollusca; class Gastropoda; order Stylommatophora; family Oreohelicidae; genus Oreohelix; species Oreohelix idahoensis. Next base: position 187,907 of record JAMPIV010008062.1, on the reverse strand, counting down.
TTACTGCCAAGGCTGATGATGACTTGCTGGTAGTTCGTCCAGTTCTCACCTGACTTACTCCACTCTTCTCCCTTGAATATATTTTCAACTGTGGTCACCTGTCTAATAGTTGCCTCTGCCTGCGCTATCCATTACCTCCCCCTCTTTATTCTTGCTCCTTTGCTATGTTCCCATGAGAGGGATGCCTTTTGTCTGTGGTTACTGACATATAAGCTTTTACCAGGGACATCACATATCTGAATCTAACTGACAGCAATCCAAGCAAGTGCTGCATTGTCACAATGAGGTATCTCGTGTACAGCCCAAGACTATACGGATCCCTTCATTTTGAAAGCAGTCTAGTAATTCACATTGTGACAGAGTGAGTATTCCCAGACCATAATCAATGACTGACATGACTAGCTGATGATACAGGAGAAACAGTAATCTCTGGTCCAGGTGCACTGCAGCCATTGTTTTTAGGGCTGTCACTGGAGTCTAATCCAACAGTTCCTTTCAGTCTGTCATTCATGTGAGTGATTTGTGAGCTTTTGTTTCTTCTATCTGTTATAGTACTTTGTTGTCTCTTGTGTCAATCATGGTTTGTAGTTTTATTAATTTTTTCATTTCAGTTACTGGGGTTGATCTCATTGCTGCAGCCTGTTTTTTTAAACTGGATTTTGAGGCTGGCATTCTATATTCAAATGTTGGTCTAACTATTTCTGTAGATAACAGCTTCAGTCTTTGATGGTCTGTGCCCAAAGTAGTTTCAAAAATAGGTTCGTTTGCTGTCAAGCTTTTTTTAGGCATGTAATCATTTTGATTTTTCCATTTTTGTGATAGCAAGTCAGCTGAGAAGGAGCATTGCTGCACTGATCCACCTTTCATCTCACTCTTCTAATCAGCCCCACTTTAAATCCTTTATCATAATGTCAGCAATAGAGAGATGGATAAGCTAGAAAAGAGCTGAGCTGTACAACACTACAGATCTTACTGCCCCTTGCTGACAGTTAGGCCACCTCTCTCAATTTTTTATATTCACCATTTTTAAAATTTGTGTTATTCAATATACAGTTCATTAATCTACATTGTACAGTTCAGTAATCTACATTGTACAGTTCAGTAATCTACATTGTACAGTTCAGTAATCTACATTGTACAGTTCAGTAATCTACATTGTACAGTTCAGTAATCTACATTGTACAGTTCAGTAATCTACATTGTACAGTTCAGTAATCTACATTGTACAGTTCAGTAATCTACATTGTTTAAAAAAATTAAATAAATAAATAAAGGTAGTCCCACAGCAGATTCTTCTGTAGGGGAGTGAAGTGTTAGAGAATTTAGGCCCAGCTTTATGAAGTAGGGTGAACAATTATCTTCCTTGCTGCCTTTGCTTTTCCAAATGCCAGAGAATGATCAGGTACTCATTTACAACTGGGTAAACTGGAGTTTGACTCTATCAAGTCTTGAACCTGGAACCCAGTAACTCAGCAGTGAGAGCCATGTGCTGTAATCACTCTACTTAGTGGACGCTCATATTCTACGTTACTTGTTAATGGTTTCGTTACTATCGTCATCATCATTTCCCTTTGCTCTCCTGATGGAAAATTGTGTCACCACTGTAGCCCGTCACCTTGTGTCACCACTGTAGCCCGTCACCTTGCATGAAGCCTGCACCAAGCATTCACATACTCTTGCAGTGGTGGTTTCTGTGGAAATTTGTTTGACATGATGAGGTTGCTAGTGCCATGCACAACCTGATATTAGTTGCCTTGTATGACATGCCAGAGGGAGCAGCAATCTTGTGCTATTGTTGTCTCTTCAGAGAGCCCTAAGAACTACACAGGGCTTTCGTTACTATGCTGAGCTGTTTATTAGTATCCTTTCTCCTAATATGCCATGTGATATACAGCAATCCCCTGGTTTCATGCTGTTCGATTAGCGCTTTCTTGACAAAATACTGTTTTCATTTGATGCCATATGTCTGTTGTATGCTTTAAAATTCGATCTAACGCTAAGCGCTCAGCAACCTGGACTGGAAACATAGATCTGTGTTTGAGCTGGGCATGCATTGATTCAAGGTGTGCATCCACATCCCAACCTACACATGCATAACAAACACAGCTGATGACATGTCTATTGTGAGTGATGCCATTTTGCATCAAAACTTCAATTATATATTCCTGTTTGCATGAGTTTGTACCCATCAAAATGGTTTCAAAGTGTGTAAATCAGACAGACAAAGACAGTGATGATACAAAGCAGACAAACAGTTAGTCACTCAAAGTTAAATTAGAAGTTTTGAGGTGTCTTGACGTTGGTAAGCATTAACATGAAGGGCCGCAGCATTAGTCATGGCAGGATCAACTGTACAGACAATTATCAAGAATGGAGACAAAAATTAGAGAGTTTTCCAAAGCAAAAATTCCTTTCAGCGCAACACAAATTACTAGAACCAGATCTACACTTATGGCTGACATGGAACGTTTACTGAATGTATGGATTGAAGAGTAAATACAATGCAGAAACCACTCAATTGGTTGAACATCCAATCTAAAGCATCGAATGAATTTTGTTTCTATTAATTATTATGGGAAATCAATTTTTGTTTAGAGCTTTTTCGATTAGCGCTCAAGTTTTCAAGAACAAATTAACAATGCTAAGTGGGGGATGGCTGTACACTACTGTTTATATCTCGGGGAAAAATTGACATATAAGTATTGTATCTCCTTTTATGCAGTCGAGGTATTACTATCATTTCAGAAAGAATTCTTTTAAAATTTTGTTTATTTCTGCAGTTTTGGGTTGCACGTTTAAATAGTTTGAATTTTTTGCCAGTTATAAACTATGTGCAAAGGTTTTTTTTCCTTATGAAAACCTCAAACAATGATTTTGCTATACTGCATATTTGTATCTCTGAATGACAGTTTAAATATTCTATTAAGAGTTGGGTTTTGGTTTTCAAATTGCGGTGTCAGCATAACTGCATTGTTAATGTTTGACTATTTTCAGGCTGAACCAAAGAGCTGTGCAACAGTCATCACCTGCTCTCTTACGACAGTTCCTTACTAGTATCTTCATAAACACTGACATTGCAGTGAAGGAAGGACAATTGTTCTGTGACATTGTCTGTGAGAAAGGTGCCTTTTATAATCGTCAGATACAACGACTGCAGCAGTGTGAGCGCATGCTTGTGGCTGTGGAGTTGGCTGGCTGGCTTAATGAGGCCAGCCTTGCACTTCAGGCAGTAGTTCAGGTTTATGGTCTACTGGCCCCCATGCTATACCACAAGATTCCATCCATTTCAGTTGTGCAGGTGCTGAGTATTCTCATGTTTTTCATTAATTAACCTCCATGTTTTTAAGGCTGCTGATTATAATTACTCCACAAGATTCAATCTCTTGGGTCTTTATTTCATCTTCTTAATCTCTTCCTATTTCACTCCTTAAGGAGTACCGGACCACTACTACAGTCAGCACTCATGCAAGAAGGCTGCATCAAAGCACTTTATGTGCTCTTGCAGTGTTGATTTTTAAATCAGCTTATTTAACTCTTACTATACGTGAGCTAAAACCACATTTTTACGTGCTAGTTTAGCTATCGTTACCGTCGCGTGCCAGTTGAACTGGCGAGCCATAAAATTGGTACTAAACCCGCGCCACTTCACAGGGCTTGCCGGATAGTAAGAGTTAATATAACCAGGCTGCAAGCCTCACCTTCATCATCAACCCTTACACTCCTTATGGAGTATAAAGCATCAGAGCATTCATGTACTCTTGTAGTGGTGGTAGTTGTAGCAATTGTTTTACATGATGAAGCTGCCAGCTACATGCACAACCTCATATTAGTTGCCTCTTATGACATGCATGACGGAGGAGTAGTTGTATTCTTTCTGTCACCTCAGAGATCCCCTGGGAACTAACACGTTAATTTTAGTTTATGACATGCTTATTGGGAGCAGTGGCCCTGTTATTTCATTGTCTCGTTAGAGACCTCAGGAAACCACACATCGGTTATGTTTTTTAAGTGTACTGAGATTAATTATTGCTCCATTCTTTCATGAATAGCAATATAAATAATGTATTCTCCTTCCTTCAGTTTATTTTTGTTTTCTTCCATTTTAAAATACTATTGGTGAAGTAATTTAAAGAAACCTGATATGTATTTCTGTTTGATGTAATTCACAAGTACCACCAACACACACACAAAAATGAACATTCTAGTTAAACACCTTAAATATCCTAACAAAACATGATAATAACAGCATTAGATTTAGCCTTCTGTCTGTTACCTTTTTCTAATTATGATGTTGTCATTATTCAGTGTATTTATATGTGCTGTGTAAGCTGGTGAAGATATTCATTCCATGCCCATTTTCCTTGTGCATTTGTAAAACTGAAGAAAAAAAACATACCATTTTATCATTAACATTAATCTCAGAATGGTTCTACTGCATTACCAATTGCTATAATTTGATTTTGGGCCTTTAAAGTCACAGCAGATAAGATCATGTTTCATACTTAATTTTTATATCTAACAGCATTGAAATACTTCAGTATGACATCTGAGTTTTATTCTGCTTACACTAAACATGCTCTGTAGAAGTATCATTGTTTAATGGTTGTTTTTAGTTTGCCTTATATCAGATTTTAGGAGATATCATTTGAGGGGCTCGGTAGTTTGCCAGAAAATACTTCATAGTTGTTTAGCAGTTTGTTTAATAATTGCTTTTAATTTGGCTACAGGTTCTTCAAAGATGCCATACAGTCCTTCAAGAGATTCCCCCAGAATTAATACACAAGCGTCAAGGATATATTACAGAGAGTCTCAACCACATGATCGCCTGCATTACTTACTATCTGGCCAAGGTAATAATCTAAAGCACTAAATTTTGTTAAATACAGAAGAAATTAGGAAAGCCATGAGGCTTCTAAAGGATGGGAAACTGCAGGTCAAGATGGCATTCCAGGAAAGGCCATCAAGGCAGTTACTGTCATCTCTGTAGAGATATTATACAAATTAGTTAGAAAAGTCTGGGAGAAAGAAGAAATGCATGTAGACCGAAGAAATTATATTTGATCATGTTGCAAAATAAGGGAAATTTACAAGGGTATACAAATTACAATGGAATATATGTACCAGGAAAAATACTAAACAGGAGAAACTGGAGCTCATGACTTCAACTCAGTATGTTTTGGAATGGCAGAAAAGCCTAGATCTACAGTGTAGATAATACCAAGGAGTCTTCAACTTGATATTGGCTGCAAAAGAGCGAGAAGCTCAGCAGCCCTAGTTAAACAACAACAACAACAACAATTCCCATAGCTCCGGGGTTTGGGCAACCAAAGTTCAGTTGCCACCATTCCAGTAAACCAATAAGATGACTTACAACAACTAGCGTTCACCAGCATCATGGAGATTGAAAAAAGTTTGTTTTACTTGTGTCAACATTTGACCATTGCTGCATGTGTTATATGCAGCTTTACTATATATGTTGAAGATTGCAGCTCAGAACTGGGACCTGAGACGAAGCAGGTCGATCTTTTTTATAATTCATCACTGAAGACTGAAAATAATGGCATGTAAGTAGGAGGGGCTAGACCTCCAGCCTCATGTTTTTATTGGGACGTTGCTCGAAATTTGATATAGACTTTTAATTTAGTTCGTATAAGTCTAGAAAAATGTGATTTGTCTTGAGACATTATTATAATAAGTGATGCCAGACTCTAAGCTGACCATGAAATAGTAGTTAAATATCGACGACCAAAAATGAAAATCAACATTAGCCACTCCATATAATTTATATTTATAAGGACAGTCATCATTTTAAATAGTAAATAATGCTGGACGGATTTTAGTGAATAATTTCAAGATTGCGACTGCAGGCAACGTCACACCATGAAATCCCCAGAATTCATCATCATCTCACCGCATGAATTGAGAAATGAGAATCAATACAGGAAGATGTAAAACATCAAATAAAGAATGAAAACCTCTGGCTACTCAGAATAGTATCAACTTCTCGATGTATTTGTTCAATAACTGTAAAGTTCCTATTTAACTGACATTGTCCCATTGTGATTCATCACAAGTCATTTTTGCTCTATGCAGACGTCCATGTTTCTATGATGTTTGAGCCAGTCACAATTTATCAAAGGTTTTTCAATCAAATTAGAATCTTATGAAGGAAGTGAACACTAAAGACCACCCTGGCCATATTATCAAGGAAATAATTTTGTGAAAATGAACTTTGAAATACATATTTAGAGGAGTCCAGTTGGACTGATCGCCAGGCAGACAATAAAAAGTAATATGGCTCAGCCACAGAGGAGGGAATAAGGCCCTCCATCATGGAAGATAATGATGCAATACAGATAAAGCCAAAAGGAATCTGAATTACTGACACACCTTCTTTCATCTAGAAGAATCTCCAGATTTAGCATCTAGAATGTTTAAACAGTGAAAGAACAAGAATTATAGTGAATTTGAACACAGGAGAAACATGTTATCCTCACAACACGAGAAACAAAGCTACATCGCTGGCAATAGATAAAACAAGTATATAAAGTATGGTAGGGAGAGTAGTCCTAGGGAAAAGGGAACAAAAACAAAACAACATTGACAATAACCAAAGAACACACCAAAAGGAACATCATATAAAAAAGCAGGTAAAGGCTATCACCTCAAGAGTGCAACTTTCCCATACTCAGCTATGACTGAAGGAGGCTATTATTATTAATAAAAGGCATCAGTAGCATAAAGGAAAGACAAAGTAAGAAAGCAGCTTTAAAGAGAAGCAAAATGAGGTTCCAGATCCAATGCTCATTAAATATTCATAGAAGCAAACAAAGAAGTTAAAAAAATAAGTATCAACAGAGGCAAAAGATATATATCTTCTTGTCACCTCTTAAGAATGTCTAGTGGGTTACCATATTACTATTTTTGTTATCCCTTTTCAGATCCCTGTACATTATATGATTTGACTGTGTAGAGTGTAGCTGGGAGTTCCTGACTAAATTGTCTGAAGAACCTAACATGATGTGCTTAATTGCTGGTGATTTTAATGCAAGATCTATGGAGTGGGGGAAAATAGACAAGGTGTTGCCTTGGACCCTGCTTTACTCAGCTCAAACCAATCCATTTTAAATAATGCACGCCCAACAAGACTGGCATCTAGACCTGAGAATACTGATGGTGTCATAGATCTGGCACTGATTTCTAATGCTGCCACCACTTTTGCATGTTGTTATGTATTGCAAGCTCAAGAAAGCGATCACTTACCCTGTGTAGTATTCATTGCGAAGGGAAAGACTACCAGACACAGGAAACTGAACAGACTTTCCAATATCATACAGACCCACATGATTGTAATCACCCTGTGCAAATATTGCGTCAAAGTGCGAAACAAAAGACAGCTCGCACACCTTTTACATAACCACCCTGGTGGAGTGAGACAGTGTAGACAGCCTGGCTGGAAAAGGAGAGAGTGACAAGGTCATGGTGGATTGCATGAAAGAGAAGGACGAAGAGTAATGAAGAGGTGGACAATCTTAAGGAGAAAAAGCAAAAAGCCATCAATAACTTCCAGAAGTTGGCAAAAGAAGCCAAGGACACAGTGTGGGAGGACTTTGTGACACAGGTGGGCACTGACAAAACACTACAGAAGTTCTGGTCCTTACATCGCAGAATGAGTAGGAAAAGTATAAGCCAACCATTTCCTAATATTCTCAGCTCGACAAGGATAGGTCTGAAGACTGTCATAAAATTAACCATGATACAACGCTAAAATATCTCCAATGATACAACGTAGGGATAAAAACTAATGCGTAAGCTACTAGAATACATGATCGCCCACGCCGCGGGTCATCACCCGCCATGGAAATTAAATTGTTAGACGTGAAGGCAAAACGTTACCCTTGGAACGGGATGAGAACGGAGATCAAAAGGGAAAAAATATGACTGAACGCGTGCTTGAAACTAGCAAGGCTAAAAGACGCAATTGGTGGGGAAAGGAGGAAAAAGTCACGTCCCCAAGTTGACATAAGGTAAAGAAATCGACAAAAGGGACCTTAGCTGTTATACGCAACAGTCATTTCTTGGACGCTTTTGCGATAACTTAGTCCGTTTATTTGAATTCAGCGGCAAAAGCAGTATAGAAAATGCTAGAAATATTTCGAAAAAACCAACTAACCTTGAAAAGTAACTTTTTCTTAATAATGATGTTAGGAATATAAAACCTAGCTGGCCGGATGGCCCATCTTGAGCAGTGAAATAATATGCTTTCATTTATACAGACGGATAGATAATAAGAAAGATATTGACAAAAGACTGTGTTGTTCATATCAGCGAGCGTCTGCATTGAAACAAAAATGTCCCTAATTTTCAAAAAACTGCAGCCTTGAGACTCAAAGCGCTCAAATCTAGTTGGAATGAAAGAGACGGGATGGGATGGTGAACTGTGGCTAAAAATAACTTTAAAGGCAAAATTGTGTAGGGGAAGGCGGAGTTGGTTCAAAAAAACTAGTGTGTTTTTTGTGAAACGCAAGTAGAGACAGACGAACCAACAGACAATAAGGCATACTTGACTGAGGTATGACTGAAATGACTTTTTGGTAGGAGGTTTGAATTTGAAAGAAAAAAGGCGGTGATTGGCCATAGATGAATATATTATCGGCGCTCAGATGCGCATCTTTGCCATTCGTTATAAGTTGTCCTAGTAGACACAGTGTATTATTTAGTGGTGTAATTCCCAGAAGCTAATTGAAATATTTAGAGGGACGCCATACTAAAGCCAGCAGCTCAGCTGAGTTTTGCTAGCAATTAACTGTGTTCTATATTCATAATTCTGGTAAGACTGAAATTATTTCCTTGTATATTTTAATATTTGTTTAATGTTTCGAGTGATTTGATACTGCCATATCAAAATCTATCCCTTACAACAAGTAAGGATTCGCTTTAGACCCCCCGCCCCAGTTCAGGGTCTAGAGACAAATAAAATACATAAAATCCAGCAAGGATTATGAAGGACAGATCAAGTGTTGAGATCAGTGGAACATATCACCTATCCTATTCTATGGCAGGAAGCTAATGAACATATTTCAGAATAGGTTGTCTGGGAGAACTTATCCTATGTAAAACCAAATTGGTAAGATGTGTTGTTTGGTCAAAGAGATCTGACCCGTCTATGTGGTGTTGTTGTTGTGTGTAGTGTTGTGTCCAGAAATGGTTTAGAGGATGGAATTCTGACACATGACCAATACTTTATTGCAGAACTGTGAGTTTTTATTTGGCACCAAGGTGGTGTCAAATGAGATGTTGAATATTACAAGAGTGGACCCGTGCAGTTTATATTTTGGCAGAGCAGCCTGATATTGCCCCCAAGCATGGAGAGGTGGGGCCACCTGTTTCAGCACCAGATTACTCATTCAAGATACGTGAGTGTCTGGACTGCTGAATACTCACCAACTTAAATTCTAACACCCATTATAATATCATCAATAAATGGACAATGTGTAGTCGCCATAGACAGGGAGTGATGAGGTCACCCCAACAGCACATCCATTAAACTTTCTCCCAGAAAAATTACAACCATAAACAGTAGTAATATTAACTAGTATTGTAACATACATATGTACACTCCTTTCATTTATTATGCCATATTCATGCATTTCATTAATAATTGCAAAACCTTTCATATGTTCTGACCAAAATAAAACCTTGGTTCAGAACAAATAAACCTAAAGAAAATTGTTATCAAAAATTTTACACAACTTGAGTTAGTTCAGTGTGTCATAACATTTTATTAATAGTATTAGAATTGTTAAATATCTGTGTGTGTGTGTATGTACACTACCACAACACATTACATATCATACCCTAGAACTTTAACGTAGCCACATTCATTAGATAAAAAAAGATAGGTGTGAGGTCGTAGTGGTAGCAAGAAGGGCCTTCTGACAATTCACAGCTACATTTATCTCAGGAGCCTTCACAGCTGACCTCATACATCACATTAAGTAAGATCACAATCATACAATACCATCAATACCACTACAAAGACCAATGCCAAAAAGGGACATGCATTGCTCGAGTGTTGTATTACTCGGATGGATACAAGTGATGAAGCTGCCCGCCAAGAAATTAAAGACCGTATCCTGGAAAGCGACAGAAGAGGCGACATATATTTTGACCTCATATCTAAAGATGAGTCGAGTGCACTTTAGCAACTAGTAAAAACACTGCCCCAGGTCCTGATGGTGGACAGTATCACCACATAAAACAGCTCGATGACACGGCCATTAAAAATGTGGTGAGTGATTTCAACACCAGCATAATGAACGCTGAGGTGCAGGAAGACTGGCTACACAGTTACCTATGGCCACTTCCTAAACCTGGTTAAGACCCCACACTTCTCAACAGCTATAGAATTATCACAATGCAGAATGTTTACAGTAAACTACTAGAAAAAATAGTGGCACGGAAAATAATGAATCACCTCGATATTGCACAGATCCTATCTGACACTCTCGGAAGCTATAGACCCATGAAAGTAACATGGGGTAACGCTGGAACTTTTGCTTATGATTTTTATGAATGGTTCCAAGGTAAACGAGAAACAGTTGCTGTCGCAGTCGACCTAGAGGATGCTTATAGCAATGTGAACTTTTAAACATTAATGAACTGCGTAATCGCTTGCGGTGTTAACCCTTGGCTATCAAGATGGATAGCAGCTGCCTTAACTGAGAGATCAGTGGAATTTCGCTTGGGAACATGGACATTAGACCCAATGTGCATTTGCCCAGGACTACCCCAGGGTTCTCCACTATCACCAGTGCTGTTTAATATCTATACAGCAAAAGTAGACAACTGGGTTGAGGTGAACATTGACTTTTGCTGATGACATACCCATTTACAGAACTGGCTCTGACTGACAGGAAATGGTTAATAGCATACATGGGACACTACAGGAGGTGTTTAACTTGTGCGAGGAAACTGGCTCCAACGTCAATCCCAACAAGGCCTGTGTGATGTGGTGCTCCTTAAACAACTCCATAGTGAAAACAGACCTTCCAGATATTACTCTCAATGGACAGAAAATTGAAAGGCAAGAAAAGCTGAAATACCTTGCAATTACATTTGATCGCAGCCTATCGTATAAGTACCATGTTGATCACATCATACAGAAATGCAGGAAAGGTCTGGCAGCCCTGAAAATAATGGCCACTGCGCATCTGTAACAGAGATTACTATTTCTTCTTTATAATTAGTTCGTCATACCAGTCATTGAGTATGGGCTGGGAATACTAATGCTGTCAGTAACACAATGTGAATGATTAGAACGCATTCAAAATGAAGGGATGCTTATAGTCTTGGGCTGTACACGTGATACCCCCCATTGTGACAATGAGGTACATGCTTGGAGTGCTGTCGATTAGATCCAGATATGCGATGGCCCAGGCAAAAGCCCATATCTGAGTAACCACAGACAAACGGCACCCCCGGAATGGAAACATAGCTGACATCAAAGGAGCAAGAATAAGGGGGGTGTGATGTGGTACTGTGATTTTATTTTTCAATAGGCCCCATTAGTCCTCTCTAGATAATTATTTATGTTGTTATGAGACCATTCTTCTTCTCCCTGTAATTTTGTTCTATAACTAATTGAGTTTAGTCTTCTTCTCTTGGTAATTAATTGCGTTTTCAGGAGGGATTACGGTAGGGTTTAAGTTTATACTCGCACCAGTTTTCTTTTCTCTAAAGTAATTGTGTACAAGTAGTTGTATTTCCTTTGTTAAATTAATCGCGGTCATTTTATTGTATTTACTAGGCGTTGTAGTTATTTTAGGCTGGGTAGATTTTTCAGTTCGGATAAAACCAAAAAACCCGCACCTACCCAGGTAAATTGGGGGTGGGTGTGAAAAAAAAGCCCTACCCAGGTACTTAAAACTAGCGCTGGGATTGAATTAAAGTTAATTTTGCTCACGCTGTCGATGTAACATTATCTTAAATGACGCAATTTTTGGACGCGCGGTAGCGGTAATAATATGAGTCATGAGTAGCTTGCGTTATCATTGGGGGATTTCAATAGTTTATGAAATGCTGGAATATTATTGGTTTAAGAGCGACGCCAAGCGATGACGTAGGGCGTGGGTTCTGGAGTGGGATCCCTTGAATAAATAACAGGGTAAATCATTAGCGGGTCTCTTTTGCCTCCAGAAATTCAGCCGTGTAAACAAAGTCATTTTTGCTTGCTCTTAAGTGGGAAATTCGAATTGGGTATGTTCATATTTTAATTTAGCGTAGTACTTATAATTCGATTCTTAATAGAACCTTAGCACGATAACGTAAGTTTCTCTTCAGGGAGTTAAAATTAACTTGGATATAACCGAAAGTGCCATCAATTACTATCTTAGAGATATAATGTAAATGTAAGTGTGCATATAATGGTTTTCTAGGATAAGCTAGTTCGATCTTTGGTTGTTGGGGTAGCTTTTGTAATATTTTGTGTGTGCGTATAGCGTTTAGATACGTAAGTGTAAGTTGTGTATTTTGCTAGTGGGCTATTTTGATAATGTAGCCAGAAGACAGGGGTGTAATTAATATTTCCCCATCTTTTGATTTATAATATTTGCAGCGTAAATACGCTTGCGAAATTAATTGTATAAGGTTAAGTCCATAGGCTATAACCTACTGTAATTGTGAGGTCCGATATAGGTAACCTCGATTTGATTACAATATTTGCAGTTTAAATACGCTAGCATATTTGTGTACGTTATTGTGTTGTGCATCCAATTGTTGTGTACTCAACAGGGGAGTGAGGGGTGTATTTAATTTTCTGAGATGGGATTTCATTTTCCTAGAGAGATATATATATATAACTCTGTATGAATAGTGGTGTAATTAATTTTACCGAGTTGGTGTAGCAGATGGTGTATATAAAATTTTGTAATCAATAGAACGGTCCTGGGTTAGCTTGTAAAATAAGTAGGGCCAGGAATTTTACCGGTGAAGGTTTCATTTCAGTGTGTGCATTGTTGTGACGCTGAAGACAGACATACATAACAGATTTAGGTCAGCTGGTGTCTGGAGTTTATTATTAGACTGATATTTAAGTTGAGGGAGAGAAGAGAGAGAGGGATGCCAGTGTAGGGTAGGCTGACCTTTGAGTGAAATAATTGTTTATCGCTGTTGCGAAAATAGCGCAGGGGAGCTGTATTGATTTAAGGGATAGACGGGAGATGTATTTATGGGAGGTATGGGTTAGAGATTATTTTGAAGTGTTGTACATTAGTTGCTATTTCTTTTGTCTATAGCAATTTTCACGGCTCAAGAGGGGGGTGGGGGGGGGGGGGTTGAAACCAGCCCTTACAAGTTACCAACGGCAGATTTGTCATCTCATGAGCCGAGTGCTCGAGATATCGCCAGAGGTGAAAGAACCGAGAAGTTCTCTTGCGGTGAAGAGAAAAATCTTTAGCGAGAACTGGTTATAGCAATCAGGAGCTCTAAGCTCGCTAAAGCACATCAGATAGGCGCGTTGCCTAGTGCTCATCAGAAGGCCATAATAAAGCCTTGAATCTAATTACTGCCTTCGGCTATCACATTTCGTGGTAGTGAACCAGACCCATTATCAGTACAACGGAAAAGAGATAGGGAAATCATACTTTTCCCAACCAGCCACTCATCAGATCCTCAGAAGGTGACAGCCGCGTCAGAGAGTCACTGAGTCTAAAGCCCAGGTCATCAACAGAGAAAATTCGTGGAGGGAGATAGGGTTAAAATTCCTTCTGAATGCTTTAGAGTGGAGAGACAGAAGTGATAAAGAGTTATAAAATCAGAGCAGAGGACAGCTTCTGAGGTTTTATTGAAGAAGTCAGTTTGTGGATCAGTGTTCGTGATCTGCAGTGTAGGACTTTAGAAAATTCATGCAGAGGTTGTGTAGACAGTAGTTAGGTCTACAGTTGGACAGAGGTGTTAGATTTTAATAATTAAGAATAAGATAGTTAGGAGTGGTGGCTCTAAAGTTAGAGACCCCACCTAGTAAATCCTGTTGTTTAATCCTTAACTTTCTTCCCTGCAGGTTGAAGGGGAGGGTGACATTGTGGGTTTATATATTGTATGCCATTTTAAATGGGTTGGTTCTTTTCCAGGTTTGTGCGACCTCGCACGTTATTCATTTTATTATGTTATCTGAATTTTGTTGTGTAAATAAACTATAAACTGTAGTCTGGATCAGTCACTTTCTTTAACTATAGTGTACGTCTATATATTTGTCTGTATAGTGTGTCTGTGGTTGTTAGTTAAACCTTATCTCCTTTAAGGGTAGTAAGAGGTGGTGAGTTTATAGCTATCAAAGACATCAGGAGTGGCGAGGGAGAGTCAATCTAGGTTCTCACCCTCGAAGCCAATAGTCTCATCTGTCATTTTCATCAAAATCTATCTTCTCAGTCTTTCTCCAAATAGGGTCTTGTCTACACACTCAGACAACACTCTATACTTAAATCCACTTTGTGATGGGGGGGAGGGGGTCATGGATTGCACAGGCAGAAACAACGATCAAGCAGGTGACCACAGTTGAAAATATATTCAAAGGGGAAGAGTGGAGTAAGTCAGATGAGAACTGGATTAACTACCAGCAAGTCATCATCAGCCTTGGCAGAGAGTGTAGAACTTGGGGCAGTGGAAATGGAAATTAATCAACTGATACTTGATCATGCTGGGGATAATGATGCCATTGTGTATACTGATGTGTCTGTGATCCATGGTGAGAAATCAGGTTGAGGCTTCTCTGCTAGGGTAAATGGCAGAATCGTCACCGAACATAGCGGGGCATACAAGATAACAACTTCCAGCATGAGAATGAAGATAGAGGTAGCTACTGCAGCCTTAAGGTGGCTAACTGAAACTTCAGTAACAAAGGCAGTCATTGAGTCAGATTCTCAGTCCATGCTTTGAAAGGTTCGAAATGGTTGGCTAAGGCATGAATGGAAAATCTCCATAGAAGCTTCAAATCGACAGGAGATGGTGTGGATCTACTGTCCTGGTCATGCAGGGGTATGCGGTAATAAGAGAGTTGACAGACTAGCATCAAGAGCACCAACAGTGGGAACACTGGATATGGATAAGTGAGCGATACTGAGATTGATTAATAATCACCTGTTAGAGAATGACACTGCAATAGATGAATCATCAAGGTTAAGACTGTTGGAATTCGGCATCAAACGTCAGGCTAGCAGAGATGGACGTTTGAAAGGATGCATCCGTTGTGTTAATAACCAGCGAGCTACAGGAATAGTTAGCATTCACCCTCTTTGACATATACTGAGGGAGACTGAGCACATATGGGTTTGCCTGGAATGCAATGATATCGGTTCTGCTCAACAATAATAATAACAATAACTGTGTAGAAGAATTTAAAATATCAAAGATACAAGGAAAATTAATATAAAACATATATAAATTTCCTAAATAAAATTAATAAGTTTTTTGAAAAATTTTAAATATAATTACATTACTATATAATTGAAAGCCCTGTGTAATTCTGTTGGTCTCTGAGGAGATTAAGAAATAATATAATAACTGCTTCCTCAGGCATAGCATAAGAGGCAACTAGAGTAGAGGCTGTGCATTAGACAGGCAGGATCTTCATGTTCAAACACAACGCAACAGAAACCACCATTACAAGAGAACATGAATGCTTGGCGTAGGCATCCTGCATGGAGACCAGTGGTTGCTCCATGGTCCATAAAGAATGAAAAGAAGAAACAGAAGATATAACTGAAGACAGTAAGTCAAGAATAGAGAAACAAGTAAAGAGTATACTTGCAGTAAACAGCATTAGTGGTCTGGAAGATTGAGGACGAAAATTAAAATCATAATTTTTGTAAATGCAGCTGTCAGAAACAAAAAACTGGAATAAATTGTTATGTATTTATTTTTACTTAATATCTGATTTAGTTTTCAAGTTTTTATTTACTTTACCAGACTTTGAGAGCTTGGGGTCAAAAGGACATGGCCAATAGCACAATTGAATCAGGCAGATGTTTACTTGCACCTAATGCAGACGCCAAACTTCCAGATGCCAGGGCAACTGTGTTGAAGCGCAGTGAGAGTGTCTTTTCTTCGGCAGGTAATTTATCAGATTTGAAAGTTGTTGATCATAGTTTTGCCTACTTATTTAGCCCTAGCACACTGTGGTATTTTAGCTCTGCTGGAGTTCTTTTTTAGTTTTTAACTACTTGAGTCCAAGGCCCTGCAAAATTCTGGTGGGGGAGATTTTCCTTGATCCGTTATCTCTGTGAAAGTTGGATCACAGGTACTGACATGTTCTTGAGATTCTTTTATCATATTATAATAACCAGAGTATGTTGTGCCATCTTTTCTCACATACGATGGTGAATAAATATTGTGAAAGGGATTAATATAATCTTTTTTCTCACCTCTTAATGAACGAATATTGAGGCAAATATGCCTTTAATCCTTTTTTTTTTGTTACAACTATTAGTAAATAATTGATCAGCAAACACCCTAATTTTTTATCATAACTGACAGAACAAATGCTGCACAAAAATTGTCTTGGTGTAAACCAGAATATCAAGGCAAAGCTAGCAAAATGTAATTGTGTTGACATTGATTTGTTTTGATTTCCATACATATCTAACTGCAGCGAAAGCTCCTTTTGCCATTTGTATTCTTACCAGTAGTTATCTTCTCAGATGCGCTGTCAGTGATTACAACACTGAAAAGTCAAATAAATGCTGAACTGGATGACCTAAGAGTAACACTTCACAGACTATGTCAGCAGTACAAAAGAGTTGTGATACAGTGGATCCCTTCTCACTGCAACATCCCTGGAAATGAAGAGGCTGACAGATTGGCAAAGGAAGGGGGAAAACTTCCTCAGCTGGACACAAATATAACCTATGAGGAGTCCAAGAGTTTTATCAAGTGCAGATACAGGCACAAGTGGGAAGAAGAGCATCCAGGCCACACAAAAAATGATCCGTATTACCAGCTCAGCAGAAGTGAACAAGTGGTAATCTTCAGACTTCGCACTGGTCATAACAGATTGAGATACCATCTGTTCAACAAATTAAAGATAGGAACTACGGATGAGTGTGACTGTGGCACTGGTAAAATGACTGCCGAACACCTGCTTCAAAGGTGCCCAACATATGAGGAACAGAGAAGACGCATATGGCCATCACCAGTACCATACCTGGAGAAAATCTACGGAGATATCAACAGCCTCAGGCTGACCACTGCTTTCTTTGAACTTATTCAAGTTGACATCTGAGGGTGAACGAAGAAGAAGAAGAAGAAGTATTCTTACTTTGTATGACTGTATGTTCCTGCAACATTGTTTATATTGCTGCCAAAATGTATGTTATGTATAGTTCTACATCTTGTAACGGTGGTTCTTCAAGTGCAATCTTGTTGTCGTTTCCTGCACTTATTCTCATAATCTTTGTCTTGTTCTTGTGTATTTTCATACCAGCTTGCTGTGACCTTCGAGTATTTAAATTCTGTCTTGCATCTAGTTACAGTTGTGGATCAGAAAAGCCAGGTCATTGACAAAATCTAGATCGTCAAGCTATTTTGTCCACTGAATTTCATTTCTGTTGCTTAATGTCATTATTTTCATAATCTTCTTCATTGTTTGCTATCGTTCTTCTTCTTCTTCTTCTTCGCCCTGAAAAAGACGGTGGTTGCGTTGTGTCTGTTTACAACGTAGCTGTGATATCTGCACCTTTCGGTCGACACATCCGACTTCTGCACAGCATTTTTTAGGATCGGGTTTGCCTTCCCATTTCGATCCACACTCGCTCAGCCAGCCTGCACAGCTGCAGACTGTTTCCAGGACCACCACGTGGAGGTGGAGTGCGGTCTTGACCAGCTCTGGTTCGCTGGTCCTGACGCAGGCAGTCAAGCTATGAGTCGCTGACTGTGGTCTCTATTGCTGCGTCTTGAGGTCCCGTTTGCTATCAGATAACTACATCTATCTATCTTATAAAGCTGGCAGTCTATCTCAGGCTTTTCTTGTCCCTCAACGTGGGTTGGAGAAGGCCATGCTACCACCCTGCTGCTCTCAAGGAGCCGACAGTTTTATGGTACAGTCATGTTATACTGTTTGTCCTCGCCACATAGACACACATCCATCTGTCCAATTTTCAGTTTGTTAACAAATGGTATCTGAGTCTACAATGGCTGGTTCTCAGACTGAAAATTATCACTTAACTTCTTCTTGACTTAACCTCTTCTTGGAAAAGTATAGTACAGTTCTGCATTATAGGACTCTGGATATTCCTTCTGCCATTTGTCTCTGTAGTTATTTCTGATTATTGCTTTTAACTCTTCATATGTAGCCCTGTCTTCTGTTTGGGTTTTCCTTCCTCCCTACCTGGCAGGTTTATCTGCCTTCTTATTACCATATATCCTGCAGTGGGCAGGTCTCCACTCTACTTTTACTTGTTTGATAATCCAGTGACAATAAATGTGAACTTGGTATGATTTTAAGTTAGTTTTCATCTATGCTTATGGAAATAAATCATAATGATAGTCAGTGGAGTGTTACACTTCTTTACATACAAGTTTTTTCATTAGCAGCATGGCACATGATGATACATGGCTGCAGCCTTTGTTTGAAGTAGGTGGATTGTTAATAGATGCCATAGTGCTTGCCCATAAACATATCTTTATTTTAACCCAGGAATTTTTGGGGAGAAGGTTTTGGTGTGGCAGAAAATTCAGGCTCAACAGATTCATCTTTCTACCAATTGTGGTCTTCTTTCAATAATTCTTACCATATGTTCTCAGTATTAAATGGGTGGATTATATATGCAGTTTATGTCTGATGGCAAGTCCACAATTCTTTATCATTTATACAGCCATAATTCTTTTTAGCCGATCTATTTTGATTGTTATTATATCAAGAATGGTTTTATGCTGTCAACCGCCAAAAAAAGAATTGTCTACTTTAATGTTTACGTGTTACCCTTTAGCTGTTAACTATATTAAAAAGTTCTAGTTGGTGAGGCAGTTAACTGCTTCTGTTCACTGCATTTAAGAGTTTTACATTGTATTATTTGTATGCAGCTGTTCTTGTAGCTAGTTTTGTTTTAGTGTTGCTTGTGTTGATATTAGGCATGTTGTTTTGTGTTATTCATAGCCACTATTGTTAAGAATATATTTTGGTAGCATAAGAAGCATTTTGTTGCAGGCTTATTGTGAGAAGACTTTCTGAAGTGGTAGTAACGTTTTGCTCCATAAGGAGTGAACAAGTGCAAGAAGTATTGTTTTACTAATATTTTTAATAATACCATATCTCTTTTGTTCATTTTTTTCTGCTACTGATTTTAGTACAGAGTCTGGTTACTATGATGTCTAGCCTTTTTTTTTTACCTAGATAAATAAAACATGTGGCAAAAACGATACTGCCGTTCATATACAATAGATGTTCAGCGTGATGTCATTATTAAATATTGTGTAGTTGCCTCGAAGACAGATCAACAGAAGGGGGTTAGTATACAAGTGGCAACTGTTGTTCCTAATAGACATAGAGCAATGTGTAGAGTAAAAAACTAATGATGATGTGTTGTTTTGTTTTTTTAATAAAGTATCCTGTTCAACCCTTGATGGGTTATAATTAGGACATATGGTGTACTAATTCAAGAAAATAAAGTCAGATTTCCAATACCTAAATATATTACCTACTTCCCCCCACCACTCAGTCCAAATAGAGTAAATCAAAACCAAATTTGTGTGAATGTTTTTGTGTGTGACCTCCCCTTTCCAAGAAATAAAAAAACAAAAATAAAAAACAAACAAATTAAAAACAAACAAACAAACAAACAAAAACTAAAATGAAGTCTTTCAATGATGATGAGTTGTTGTTCCCATACCACTGAAATATTGGTGACCAAGTTAGTTGCATCCATCCAACTCAGAAGACAGCAGCTCAATCCTGTTTATCTGGCTGACTAGATATTTTGTATGATGTCAGATGCTCCTTTTAACATCAATGGGTGTACTGGTAGATATAGATGTTGATATGGTCTTTGTATATATAATCCTGTTTCAATGTTTCTAGAGTTACTTGCCCTTATCGGGAACTCTTCTGCTTACCTTCTTACTACTTCCTGTTTTCCAAGATGTCCGATTAAATATGCGTCCTATGTATTCAGTGTGTTCGCCTTCGTGATTAAACTTCATAACGTGAGAATGTATGACAGCCAGCCACGTCTCATTACTTCTATCAATATTTACTACACACGACGGTAAATATCAACATGGTGGCAGCGGTGTTTATTTCTACGGAATTCGAACTATTCTGATGAATATCTTGTAACACGTGTGCTGAATGTCATTAGACTACTTGAAGTGAGATTACTGTTTATTGCTTGCATACCATTGTTAGACATTTCGTCATGGCAGAACGGCCCTTATTTCGGTTACCACCCTGCCTAGACATAAATAACGTCGAATCAGACACATTTCGTAAATGGAGACGACAGTTAGATCTATACATGCATGCATCTGAAGTGGCGTCTAAACCTGATTCTGTTCGGGCGGCCATTATTCTACACTGTGCTGGACCTCAAGCTGTTGAAGTTTTTGATCAACTTGCAGAGGAAGGAGACCACTCTAATCCTACTAAAATTCTCGATTTGCTCCAGAACCATTGTAGCTCACGAAGCAATGAAGTATTACATACGTTCAGATTCTGGAACACACCTCTTCAAGATCCTTTTAATTCCTTTTTGACTGAGCTGAGAACTAAGGCAGATTTGTGCAACTTTAACGACAAGGATCGTATGATAAGAGACAAAATTGTCTTTACTGTTAACAAAAGGTTACAGGAGAAACTCTTGAGAGAAGCTGACCTCGATCTAAAGAAAGCCATTCACATATGCAGAGTCTTTGAGCAAACTGGAAACGACATAAGAGAGATGAGTAATACAGTTCAACCTTCTGAAGCAAGGGTTGAAAAGGTACAGAAAAAATCACTCAACCATAAACCTCCCAAGAGAGACACTGGGCATGCTGCTGGTAAAGCCTGTCAAAGTAACACTGACAGTGGGTACTTTGAACCTAGAAAGGAGTGTCATTACTGTGGACAGAAACATCTATTGATTAAGAAAAAGTGTCCTGCATGGGGGAAGTTTTGCTCAAACTGTGGGGAAGAAACCATTTCAAAGTTAAATGCAAGAAAGTTCACACTGTTAATACAGAGTCAGTGGAAGATTCTGAAGTTTTTCTTAATTGTGTGAAGTCTAGCAAAGCTTGTACATCTGCACAACTCATTATCAATGGGAAAATGGGAAAATTTCAGCTAGACACAGCTGCTGATGTGAATACAATATGTCAACGCTTTGTGATGCAAGAACAACTGTTACCCACTAAACAGAGGCTTGTTATGTGGAATGGTACTAAGATGACTCCACTGGGAGAAGTTATATTAACTGCTGAGAATCCTAAGACTGGGACAAAACACAATATAAGGTTTACTGTTGTGAAAAATAGATTCACATGTTTGCTGGGCAACAACACACTGCAGGATCTACAGTTTGTGACTGTCAACACAAACATATTTATTGCTAAGGTGGCTACTGACAGTTCAGATAATGATCATAACTCTGATAACCATCTAGGTGTCCTGGGTGAAGCTGTGTTGCATATTGATCCTAATATTCGTCCAAAGGCACTGCCGTGCAGGAAAATACCATTTTCACTTAAGAGCAAGGTAAAGTCAGAACTTCAAAATCTAATGAACAGAGGTATATTAATACCAGTAGAGGAACCGACTGAATGGGTTAACCAAATGGCTGTTGTTGAAAAGTCTGATGGTTCTTTAAGAATATGCATTGATCCTAGACCCCTGAATGAGGCTTTGCAGAGAGAGCATTACAGATTACCAACTTTGGATGATGTATTGCCTGAACTCAATAATGCCAAGATTTTCACAAAGCTGGATATCAAGGAAGCATTCTGGCATATCAAACTTGATGAGAAGTCTAGTAAACTTACAACAATGATTACACCTTATGGTAGGTTCAGATGGTCTAGACTACCATTTGGGTTGAATGTAAGCAGTGAAATTTTCCAGAGGCATCTAGCACAAGCTCTTGAAGGTCTTCATGGTTGCATCAATGTTGCTGATGACATAGTTATTGCAGGTTGTGGATCAAACAGACAGCAAGCAATTAAGGACCGTGATCTGAAGCTTAAAGCACTGAAACATAGGTGTAAAGAGAAAGGCATTAAACTGAATGACGCTAAAGCTCAAGAGAAGAAAGAAGAAATTACCTTCATGGGTCACCTTATTACTGCTCGAGGTGTTGAACCAGACAAGAAAAAGGTTGAGACAATACTAAACATGCCCGTTCCTAAGGACTGTCATGAGGTTCGCAGATTTTGCGGCATGATACAGTATCTAGCAAAGTTTCTCAACAATCTTTCAGAAGTTCTTCATCCAATAAGAGAACTTACCCGTAAGGATACTCCCTTTATCTGGTCTGCTGAATGTGATCAAGCTTTCAAGAGAGTCAAGAAACTGATTACTTCTACTCCAGTACTCGCATACTATGATCCTGATGAATCTTTGTGTATTCAAGTTGATAGTAGCAGCTATGGACTTGGGGCTGTCCTCCTACAAAATGGTCAGCCAATAGAGTTTGCTTCTAGAGCTCTAACTGAAACAGAACAACGCTGGGCTCAAATTGAGAAGGAGCTCTTAGCTGTTGTATATGGTTTGGAACGCTTTGACCAGTACACTTATGGAAGGAAAGTTACAGTCATCAACGACCATAAACCTTTGGCAGCCATCGTCAAGAAACCTCTGAGTCAAATTCCTCGAAGACTGCAGAATTTACTGATGCGCAGCCATCGATATGACTTTGAATTCCAATGGGTACAAGGTTCCGATCTTCTTATAGCCAACACACTGTCCAGAGTTAGTATTCATAATGTCACATTGGATTCCTTAGCTGATAGAGAGAGCAATGCAGAAGCTGATGCACCTGTAAGATTACCTGAAATACCAGATGTGATGATGGAAAAGATTAAAGCTGAAACTCTCAAAGACAGTGTGCTCCAGAGGTTGAAGTCGACCATTTTGGATGGGTGGCCTAAAAGAAAGTCTGATGTACCAGCTGAGCTTATGCCTTATTTCGACATTCGTGATACTCTGACAACAGAACAAGGCATAATACTTAAAGGAGAGCGTATTCTTATCCCAAAAGCACTGAGGCCTGAAATCAAGCAGAAGCTGCACGCTGCTCATCTTGCATTTGACAGCATGATGCGCCGGGCCAGAAGTTGTCTGTTTTGGATCGGCATGACGGCTGAGATTCGACAGATAGCTGACAGTTGTCCTGAATGTCAAGAAACGAAGGCAAGGAATACTAAAGAACCTTTAAACCAACACTCAAGAGGTTTATCACCCTGGGAGAAAGTTGGCACTGACATCTTTATTATAGAAGGCCGATATTATTTAGTCCTGATTGACTACTTCTCCAACTTCATTGAAGTAGACTTTCTACCTACAATGACAGCACAGTTAGTCATCAGGAAATTGAAGTCTCATTTTGCTCGTTATGGTGTTCCCAAAGTTATTGTATCTGACCAAGGTACTCAGTTTACGTCTGCACAGTTTAGATCATTTACTGCTAGATGGGGAATACTTCATGTTAAATCAGCACCAGGTCATCATAAAGCCAATGGATTAGCTGAATCTGCTGTGAAACTCATTAGGGGTATGATGAGAAAGACTGTTCAGGACAATACAGATGCATATGAGGCACTACTTGAACTTCGTAATACGCCGAGACAAGGGTTTGATCAAAGTCCAGCAGAAATACTGTTCAACAGGAAACTGCGTACGCTGATACCTTCTGCAGTGAAACCCGTTGCATCTCACAGCAGAGTTATTGAAAGTAGAGGCAAGAGAGACAGATCAGTGAAGAAGTATTATGATAAAACTGCTCATGATCTGCCCAAGTTGCCTCACCAGCCAGTCCACTATCAAGACCCTGAACAACCAAACTGGCAACCTGGAAGGATTGATAAGAGGCTCTCTGAAAGAGCAACACCTTTCACATCTGATCCCGAGGACCTGGAAATTGATGTCTCCTCTCCAGTTCTACCCGAGCAACAGTTTGTTTTGCCAGACATGGAGAACACTGGTGAAGTGAACATTTCCAATCCTCCAGAAGTTGATCCTTCAGCTCCAGCTACTTCTAGTCCTGGGAAATCTAGCCCTGGGAGACCGCAAAGAGATCGCAAGAGACCCTCTTGGATGAAGGACTTTGTCCGCTCATAGAGAAGGGGGGATGTTGATATGGTCTTTGTATATATAATCCTGTTTCGATGTTTCTAGAGTTACTTGCCCTTATCGGGAACTCTTCTGCTTACCTTCTTACTACTTCCTGTTTTCCAAGATGTCCGATTAAATATGCGTCCTATGTATTTAGTGTGTTCGCCTTCGTGATTAAACTTCATAACGTGAGAATGTATGACAGCCAGCCACGTCTCATTACTTCTATCAATATTTACTACACACGACGGTAAATATCAACAATAGACTTCAAAGATCATCAGAATGACAGATAGCCGGTCAGCTAAATGATTCGCCACAAACAGGCTTTAGCCTGGCACTTATGCAAAATTAATGTAAGTAGAGGGGATAGCCCTCAGTCCTGCAGTTGGCAGGCATTGTTCGAAAATAGTGTAGAATTTGTATTGGCAGTTCAAGAACTTTTAGATACAAATCAGGAATAATGTAGTGAGGTTTTACTATTAGATTGGCTGAAGATTAATTCATAATGAGAGACAATAAAAGAAAAGTAATATCTAATGAAAATCACACGACTGAAATGTTTACATGTCGACTTTAGATTGGATTGGACTTTATGACTGGACCAAATACATCAAGCAACAATCGCTCATTTTCACCATATGAACTGTTTCTCATTTTTATTATGTTGTTGAGAACAAAAAGAAGGAATGACAATAAAAAGAAACTAAAGAAAAACTATCTACACAAAATAAAATAAAAACGTAATCCCTTATGAAGACGTTGGCTTCAACATGTTTCTATACTGTGAAGTTTGGTATTCTTGTCAAGTTCGAACTTGTACATACAATTTCTAATATTGGGCCAATGTCTAGATCAGCCTTTCTCAATCTTTTTATCCAGGAGGAACCCTTGAGATAATTTTTAGATGTCAAGGAACCCTACATAGAAATTATTACAACTACAGCTCACAGCACATTAGCATGATCAGTAAGTTGTAAATATAATAGTCAAATAATAATTGTCACTGCTCTTTTGAGTAGAAAACGATTTTATCTGTGGATCTATTTATTTTGTCTACCTTTCTAAACTACTCTTTTTGTGTGGTTCCACTCCCCACTCTAATGCAAATGAGTAGTGTAGTTAGAAGAAATTCAGTTTTTTTCTTCTTTTAAATTTCCTACTCGATTTTGTTACCTTATCCAAGTAGGCCTAAAAGTCTTATCACAAACTTCTACTCTACAAGATGCTAATGAAATATGACACTTCGAGATGGAGAGGCTGATGAAGTCAGCCTACCGTCCTCCCCGTCATGCAATACAGCACTCATCAATTTTCAACAACCTCCTCTGTCTCGCGTCGAAAACCTGAGAATGGTCTTAGCCAAGTGAAAACATTCCCATTGTGTACTGCCACACAGGGCTGCTTGGTCACTGCCCACTTCTGTGAGTGCTTACATGCCCAGCACGCAAAATTCAAAAACAACTTTTTTTTTTTTTAAATCATGATCTCTCGTGGAACCCCTAGCGACCTCTTGTGGAACCCCAGTTGAGAAACCCTGGTCTAGATGTTTAAGTCTGCTGTCAGCCATTGAACATTCAAGTATATTAACATTTTAGAAACACAGTTACAACATTACTGCTAAGAATCAGTAATAAACATGATGACATGAATTATTGATGATGTGAGATGCATCTGATATTAACTGAACCCCACTAGTTTACAAACTCCAGACATCAGCGACTAGCATGTCTGGTAACAAGAGCTTATCAGTCCTGGTGTCCCATTAACTAGACGCCAACTGCCACACACATTCATAATGTGCAAACACACACACACACACACACATGCACATGCACCCACACACACCAGAAATCCTCGTGGACTGCTTTGTTTCAGAAACTGGATTTTTTCGGTTTTCGACGTCGCCCAAATCGCGTTCAAAATTTAGTCCAACTTCTCCCAAAATATCCCAAGTCACCCATACTGCATTCACAAAATAGTCAAAAGTCACCACCAAAAACTCAGAAATTGCCCAAATTATAATAGAAAAGTAGCCCAAAGAAACTTTAAATTTTAAGAATATTTCAGTTTTCGGGTGTTCAGATAAAAGGTTATAGACTTGTACCAACTTCAGTTTAAAGTAACAATGTTGTTTTTGTTTTATTTTTCAGAAAAGGGAGTCAAGCAGAAAAAAACAGCTCCAAAGCTACCAATCATGAAAGATAGAGATAACATAGAGAGTCCAGACAATGAAGAACTAATGGCTTTAGAAGCCCACATGATGAGTGTGAACCAGTCAGGTAAATTTAGAGGTGCATTAAAGAACTGACCAGTAGTCTTACTTACCTTCTTCTTCTTTCTTCTTCTCCTTTTCACGCCTGGAGCAATGAGCTACCACTACAGCTGGTCCTCTTGCAGGAAGCCTGCACCAAGCATTCATGTGCTTTTGTAGTGGTGGTTTCTCTAGAAATTTGTTTTACATGGTGAGGTATGCATGGAGGCATATCTGGAGTCATCTTTATATGACCACCAGCTATGCACAATGCTATAATATTGTAGATTAGGAAGTGGACCTCTGTCTGTGAGGCTAATTACACCCTCGTTGACTTTCAAAGTTATCCACACACTTCCAGGGATTCCCTCTGTGGTGAAACATGTTGAGAACCCAACATTGCACAACTAAGTTTGGAGGAGTCACCTGAGCCCCAGACGTAACTCTGGCCTTTACCTGATTGGTTGCATACAGGAGGATTTCACTATACTCCCTATGATAGGCAGAGGGAGCTGAGAAGTGGCCTTATGTAGGACGTGACAGTTCCCTGGGAGAGCCCATAACCAGAGCACAGTATTTTAGCTCTGTATATTTCGAGAGCCATCTTGGATGGTGGTGAATGCACAGTATGTCACACGCTTCTTCCTCCTAGTTTGTGACCAGATGTGATGAACCTTTAAATGCAAGCCAAGCTGGAGAAACTAAAGCTCATGACTTTGACTCAATAAGTTTTGGAATGGCAGAAAAGCCAAGACTACAGTATAGATAATACCAAGGAGTCTTCCACTTGGTATTGGCTGCAAGAGTGAGAAGCTCAGCAGCCCTAGTCAAACAACAACAACAACAACATTGTTAGGTTAGCAGCCCCCTTGCACAGCCTCATAATATTTATCCCTTATGACGAAATACTTTAATATTTTCATTTGTTTAAATTTCACTAGTCTGGCTAGTCTTAGGATCAAATGTGTCTTCCATTCTTGTTTGAGGTATGTTGACTTGGCTAGTGTCAGGCCATGTTTCTTCAGGAATTCACAATAGCACCTATCCAATGTTCCACTTGAGTCTCTTCTTGCTCTAAAGTGAGATCTTCTACAATTAAAACCTTAATGGTAGATAATAATGCAGCATTCTTGCTATCAGTCCAAACTAATTTACTGAGTTTCCTTATCTGTACTTCATGCATGGTGTTTTTCCCCAACTCTCTTTCTGCTTTATTTGTTTCCCACTCTCGTAAGTGCTGTATGGATCCATGGTTGTATGTCTTGTAATACCATTATGACATCTGCTTTTGCTACCAGCATCACCACCACCATCTGATGCCATTGCCACTACTTCTACCACATCTTAGAATTCTATATCCCCCACTCATTTACATGTGACATTAAATATTGTCGTGTATTTTTTAAGGATTATTCATGCCCTGTTCATTATTGATTATGATAAAGTCCTGTAAATGTGTGTAACTGTTATGTATTTACAATGTTGGGATTTTACTTTGTTTTATTGCATTGATTATGTTAATTTAAAAATTTTTAAAAAAAAATAATATTGAAAATGCATGTGTCAGATAAATGAATTGATTATGGGAGATGAGAGAAAGGATGGGCAGAATGTTAGACAGGCCTGCGTGCCCAATTCTAAACCATTTGAAGATAAAGTTCGTACGTTCGTTCGTTTTATCTGATTCTGCTATTGAGTTAGGGAGAGCAAAGAAAAACACGGAGTTCCTACTCACTCAATAGCAGATTGTTCAAATATTTCAGAAGTTCAGATTCTATACTACCCCAATGTGATCATACTCGAATTATTGTCTGATTTACTGTATAGATGTTTTGGATTTTTTTTCATTTTTTTTTTCTGTTTTTTTTTTTTCATTACGTTCTTGTTTGCTTAAAAAAAATACTTTAATTTGATTATGATTGGGTAATGTCATTGTATGCTGTTATGTAACCTTTATAATGTTGTATGCCTTTAATTTAATGCTTAAAGTAACATATGGGAATGAAAGGGTATAGTATGCAAGATAAGTGAGAATGGAAGGGCAGAATGTTAGACGGGCCTGCGCGCCAAATTCTTAACCCTTTGAAAATAAAATAAAATATAAAAGAAATAGTCCCATAGCAGATACTGCCCTAGGGGACCTGACGTGTTAGAGGCTTCACGATATTAGGTCTTAGCTTTATGAAGTGGGGTGACTGATTCCCTTCCTTGCTGCCATTGCCTCCCTTAGCTCAAGAGCAGAGTCATGTACCCATTTACAACTGGGTAAACTGGAGCATGATGCTACTAGTTTTTTAACCCATTAACTTTGCCTCCAGAAGCAAGGGTTCTAACCATGCTACCACTTGACACTTTACGTCACATTACATATTTCATTAACAAGTTACAGTTTCTACATGGTTCTATTTTTTAAAACAATGGATCATATAGTGTTTACCTGTTTATTTTCAACTGAATTTCACTTGATTAATTTGACCAACAAGAATGACAAGAACTAGTGAAACAAGTAAACTGCGTAAGTGTGACGACTGGCCCAATCTTCTCTTCATTTAATTTACGAGACACCATTTTTTTTATTCATCTTCAATGCATGATCGAAATGCCGGTAAACATATGCGGCAAATTTATCTCGTGACAGATATTCTAGCGTCTAGTACTATCTTTAGATTAATGACGTCATTCTAAACCTAACCTCAGTGGCCTGAAACCGGTTATGAATTAGTGCAGACTCTTTTAGACTTTGCTAGAACGAGTCTAAACCCACTCTAGGAAACCCCTCACATGACTTTTAACGTTATTGATTGGAGCGTCTATTGAACGCCAGAGTCACATGACCCACTCTCCATATCATGTGCCCCAGCGGAAATAACACGCTAAAAGTTTGCTCCCAGCAAGGCAAAATTACTTGCATCTGGGGAGCGAAGGGGCCAGACCTAATTTAAGATCCCTGCTAATTCACATGTTAAAGCACTGTAAAGCCACGTGTCTACATTGCTGATTAGAGTCCAATCTCTGAGTAGTCTATGGGGGAGCCTTGCACAACATTCCAATCTCAGATGAAGAATACGGAGTCGAGCACAGTGAAGGCAGATCCAAACCATTAGAGACCGACCCGATGCAACGTCATAAGGAGACAGGTCAACCAACCACGCTTCACTATCAGCCAGGTGCTGAAAAGATAAGTTCCCTGTTTCAAAGGGAACTCACCATATCAATGTATTAACACTAGCCAGTAGATAATGAAAACACTTGAATTGTAA
The DNA here is from genome assembly GCA_024509875.1 of Oreohelix idahoensis. Classification (NCBI taxonomy): domain Eukaryota; kingdom Metazoa; phylum Mollusca; class Gastropoda; order Stylommatophora; family Oreohelicidae; genus Oreohelix; species Oreohelix idahoensis. The sequence goes on along the minus strand of JAMPIV010008062.1, from coordinate 158,101 downwards.
GACTTATCACATACAGCATACACACAATTTCCATCACCAATACCATAATTCATCATCAGTTCATTTTAATTTTATTAAACCAATTGGGTGTATATATTGTACCCCATGCTTTGTTCATTCTATTAGATGTTACATATTGTCTAATGTTTATCTTCCTTTATAAAGGGGGGGGGGGCTCATAAAATATAATATATCATAATCCCAGTAATAATTAAGGATAATAGTAGATAACTGAGAAGGGGACTACGGTAGCGAGAGACCAAATATCTCCTAACAAACTTTTCCAGACTTTGCCTAGTTAGGAGAATTTACACTCTTTGTCTTCCTGTAGCCGGTGGAGAAACCCAACAGGACTTCTTGAGCCAAATCTTTCTCTGGGTGATCCAGGCAAAACTTCACTTAATTTATACCTATTATTTCTAAACTACTATAAGTTCTTATCCTTTCTATGCTACACCACAGTAAGTCACAAATATGGGTCAGAAATTGACACTGATAAAATAAAAAAAAGTATAGTAATTAACAAAACAGGTTATCAATAAATTGATAGCAATACAAAGCAGCCCCTGATCTGGAATCTCCAGGGTAAGAGAAATAGAGGGAGACAAGAAACACATGGAGAAGAGAACTGGAGACAGACATGAAAGGGTAAAGAAGACATGGAAAGACTTGAACAGACATCACATGACAGAAAGACTTGAAGAGATGTCACATGACAGAAAGACTTGAACAGACGTCACAGGACAGAAAGACTTGAAGAGATGTCACATGACAGAAAGACTTGAACAGATGTCACATGACAGAAAGGCGTGGCATGTTTTTGTTGAGGACCCTGTGTTTCATGGGCAATTGAAAGGTATTGTAGAAGATATCTTATGTTATATTACTGTCTTTGTTATGGTAGCAGCTGGAGTAACACTCTTCTATAAATCTTTATGCCATTTTATATTACTGTATTTGTTATGGCAGCGACTTGAATAACACATTTCTATAAATCTATCTCTTTATATTACTGTCTTTGTCATGGCAACAGCTGGAATGGCACATGTGTGAAAAACTGTATCTTAATTTATATTACGGTCTTTGTTTTGGCAGTAGCTGAAATAACACATTTCTACGAGGGGCGTTCAGAAAGTAATGCACCACATCGTTTTTCTCAGCTAATAATAAAGATAGAAGCATGAAATTTTGCACACTTCAAATATAGCATGTGCCAATTGTGTGCACCAAATTGCACTGCAACCGGCCATATAATACGGCTGCCCTAAACCGTTGAAATGGAGCGTGTTAGCAACTTGCGTTATAAACAGCGAATTGTGATAGAATTTCTCGTTGCAGAGAAGGAAACTGTTGTGAATATTCACAAGTGTCTATGTGATGTGTATGGAAGTTTTGCAGTCGACAGGAGTATAGTCAGTTGCTGGGTTCAGAGAATCAAAGTATCAGGAAGTGGAGATACGGAGCTACTTGATTGGCCATGCTGTGGACGTCCTGCCACAGCCACCAACGCAGAAATGTTGAAATGGATTGAGGGCATTATTCTTACTGATAGGCGAATCACTACTCAACAGTTGGCCTTACAGCTGTCAGTCAGCATTGGTAGTGCAAATGCACTTATAAAAACTAACGGATTTTCTAAGGTTTGCGCAAGATGGGTTCCTCGAAGTCTCACAAATGACCACCGATTGCAAAGGAAAGCAATTTCTTCTGAATTGTTGGAGCATTTCAATGCTGATGGAGAGAACTTTTTGGCTAAGATCGTTACAGGTGATGAAACCTGGGCACATCATTTTGAACCTGAGACAAAAAGACAGTCAATGGAGTGGCATCATCCGCAATCACCAAGAAGAAAGAAACTCAAGACAATTCCTTCAGCTGGAAAGGTCATGATCACTGTCTTTTGGGACATTGAAGTTGTGATTCTTGTGGACGTTATGCCAAGAGGAGAGACAATCAATTCGCAAGCTTACATTAAGACATTGAAAAAACTCAATCAACGTTTTCGCAGAGTTCGGCCGCACAAGAATCCAGCAGACCTGCTTCTCCTTCATGACAATGCGTGCCCTCACACAAATCTGGCAACACGGGAAGCAATCACCAAATTGGGTTGGACTGTACTACCCATCCACCCTATAGTCCCGATTTGGCACCCTCTGATTTTCATCTATTTGGTCCACTTAAAGATGCACTCCGTGGGACAAGGTTTGAAGATGATGAAGGAGTGATTCATGCAGCGAAGAAATGGCTACATGATCAATACAAAATCTGGTACGGGCTAGGAATACATGCACTTGTTTCACGCTGGCATAAAGCCGTACAAGTTGATGGGGATTATGTTGAATAATACCGATGTTTACATGACATATCCATGTATATTGTGTATAAATTTCATGCTTTTTGAATAAACAGCTCCTGAGAAAAACGATGTGGTGCATTACTTTCTGAACGGTTCTCGTATAAATCTATCTCTTTATATTACTGTCTTTGTCATTACAACAGCTGGAATATCACATGTGTGAAAAACTGTATCTTAATTTATATTACTGTCTTTGTTATGGCAGCTGTACAGGAACATGAACTAAATCTATCAGGCAATGAAGATCCCAATGTCCTGCATGCGTACATCTCCTGCCTGCCAAGTTCTGTTGCTTTCAAAGAAGGTATGACTAAGATCAGTCAGTATTTATATGTAGTCTTATTTTGTTACATATTTCTCTGTTATAATTCTCTGTATTCTTTTGATAGGGTAAATGTTTAATTGGTAGTGAATTGAAATAACACCCATGTAGTTCCAGGGGATCTCTGAAGATACAAAGACACAATAGGACCTGCACCCTCAGGCCTGTCATACAAGACGTCTGATATCAAGTTGTACATGGGGCTGGTAATCTCATCTTATAAAACACATTGCCACAGAAATCAACTCTGGAGCATGTGACTGCTTGGTGCAGGCTTCCTGCCAGGGAACCAGCTGATGTGGTGGCTCCATACTTTGTAAGGAGAACAATAGAAAATGGTGATGTATAAACTGAAGAAAAAACTGCTATTATCTCAGATATTAAACCTGCAAGTCAGTTTCTTGTAACTTTCAGTGAATGATGATTTTAGGGTGGGCAAGAAAACTAGGAAACTGGATTTTGTGACATTAAGTATTTATCATTCTTAATACTCGTCAGCTCATCATGGAGCACAACTGATGCCAAGCCCTTCTGTCCCATGCCTTCAGCTCTAGATCATCCCATGCCTTCAGCTCTAGATCATCCCATGCCTTCAGCTCTAGATCATCACATGCCTTCAGCTCTAGATCATCCCATACCTTCAGCTCTAGATCATCCTATGCCTTCAGCTCTAGATCATCCCATTGCCTTCAGCTCTAGATCATCCCATTGCCTTCAGCTCTAGATCATCCCATGCCTTCAGCTCTAGATCATCCCATGCCTTCAGCTCTAGATTACCCCATGCCTTCAGCTCTAGATCATCCCATGCCTTCAGCTCTAGATAATCCCATGCCTTCAGCTCTAGATCATCCCATGCCTTCAGCTCTAGATCATCCCATTGCCTTCAGCTCTAGATCATCCCATTGCCTTCAGCTCTAGATCATCCCATTGCCTTCAGCTCTAGATCATCCCATTGCCTTCAGCTCTAGATCATCCCATTGCCTTCAGCTCTAGATCATCCCATGCCTTCAGCTCTAGATCATCCCATGCCTTCAGCTCTAGATCATCCCATGCTTTCAGCTCTAGATCATCCCATGCCTTCAGCTCTAGATTGTTCTGTGCCCTGTTCTTCCTTTACATTTCTGTCTCCAGTTATCTTCTCAATGTGTTTCAGTCCCCCTGTACCTCTTTTAACCTGGAGATTCTATAACAAGGACTGAATTGTAATGATATCTACACTTGACATTAAGGATTGTCTCTCTGAGAAGTCCTTCCAAGTTTTGTAGAATTCAGTTTCAAAATGTACCTTTTTTATTCTTCATCATTATTAGCCTCTAAATTTCATTGCTGCAGAAGTGCTAATTTCCCTTCTGTATACTTACTGATCTCTCTCTAGTACACAATTCAGAGCTCTTTCAGGTTTATATCTAGTTGGTCCCTTTGTCTGTCAGGTCTTGCTAATTATAAATCTGTGTTTGTTTCTCATCTAATGTACATTTTTACCTAGTGGGGTTTTCAGTTGCCTGCATAACTCCCAGTTTGGAGAGCCAGGATTTTCTCATAGGATTTACCCCTCTAGCCATTTCCTCTTCCAAGGCATATCACAAGGCTCTGGGACTATTTACTCATAAATGGTTGTCTGTTTCATGAACATCAGAGCATATCTGTAATTGGGCTTACATGCAGCAGTGTCTAGGGGCACAAGTCTCATTAAGGCCATAACTGGCTGAACCTGGATTTGCAAAGATCCAGTCAAGGTGTGTTGCCTATGCAGAGGTACCAGTGAGGACCAGCAATGGAGAGGGTGTGCACAGACACCATATTTGTAGTTAACATATTTCTTCTTCTAGGACATCCTGTGCCTTTTTTTTATTCTCTACTACAGAGCAACCTATCCCTTCTTCTTTCTATTTTCAATATTGTCTTGCAAGATAATTTACAGAACCTTGTAGGTACAGTCTTGCACTACATTTTATCCTCTTTGTTGTCATCTCTTTTTCCTGTCCATCATTTTATTATATAACTCTCTTTAATTATAGTTTAAGATAGTTTATACAGTTTGTGTAGTGAGAATTTATACAGTTTGTGTAGTGAGAATGTGTACAGTTTGCATAGAGGGATCTGATATAATTTAGGCAATCTTCAACTTCAGAAATTATGGAGCAACCATTTTTTGTTTCTAGAGAGCAATAAGTCTGGTCAAAAGAAAAACAATTAGCAATGATTATGCTTTGTACGCTAGTCATTTTTGGGCCCAGGGCTGGATCAAGCCAAGAATGGCCACTAGGTTTTTTGTGTTGGGCTCCCTTTTACCTAATAGACAACAATTTTAATATTTTTTTTTCAAACCCCTTAGCAGTAGTAGTACTAGTATTATTAATAGACTGGTATATTAGTATATTAGCGATGCTTACCTCTTTTATTAGTAATTATTTTTTTATTAATGTTTATTAGTATTATTTTTACAACCAGACGATACGTCAAGGCCTAAAATCCCACCCGCTGCAGACCCAAATAGAACAGTCCCAACTAAGATGGTTTGGCCATGTCTGCAGAATGGGAGAAGATCGGCTACCACGACAAGCATGGGAAACAAAGAGCGAGGCATCCAGACCTCCAGGACGACCCAGAGTCCGCTGGGAGGACAACATTAGACAATCTTTGAAGGACCGAGGACTAGAATGGAACCAGGCCAGGAAGAAGACAGCTGATAGAATAGTCTGGCGCTCTCTCTTCCAAACCTCTACACCTCACGGTAGAAGAGGAACGACTAAGTAAGTAAGTAAGTATTATTTTTATTGTTATTAAGGTAATGACAATAAACACATTTTATTGAAAAATCTATGCATTAATAATTTTTTTTAACTTATACATGGGCCCCCCTACAGCTCTGGGTCCCTCGGCTTCAGCCTACTTAGCCTAATGGTTAATTCGACCCTGTCTGGGTCAAGCATGCATCCAGCATATTCTGATGTACCAACCTTGAACCATTTGCAGCATCAATGTCAGTTTACTGCAATGTGAGAGCCGCGCAGGTGTAATGGTTACCACACTGCGCTGGCGATCGGATGATCCAGGTTCAAGCCCAGGTGAGGACATTTGAACGAGTGTCGTTGATCGGGACTTGGACTGGATTAATTCGAGCCCTGGTGAAGACATTTGAAGAGGTGTCATCGACCAGGGACTGGCGGCTCCTGAGCTGACCCAGCTCTAATGGGTACCCTCCGAAAACAGCGACTATCTGCCTGAATGGTGAGTGAACACCTGTCAGTGTACAGGGAAAAAGGGATACTCACTTAAAAATCAGTCTCAGGCTAGATATACTAACCGGAGATTCTCGCCTCAAGTAATAGTGGGCGTATTTCCCGCAACTGTGGCTGTATAGTGCCACTAATTTTTATGATGAAACAAATTCTCAGATAGGAGTGAAAAATCTGGGTCATCAGTCTGCCTTCTTAGATACCAAACTCATGGTGTCGCATGTAGTAGCCTCCTCCAGTTATATCTGACAATGAGGATTATGAACCCTTGAGGTGATAGCCCACAGCTGCTGTTGTTTGTTTTTTGTTGTTGTCTAGTGTTCCTTTTGGTGTGTTTTTTTTTGGTCACATGTAGCTGGGGATGAACATTAACACTTATTTTGATGCTTTAAAACAAGTCTTCCATTTAATGTTGAATACTGTTGCCTTTTAATGTTTTACACTTTCACCTCCTTTTGATGGTTTACACATTGATGCTTTATACTTTTATCTTTTACACTATAACCCTTCTTTTGATATTACAGATTGTTACTATTCATTTTAAAATTTACTATATGACTTTCCATCAGTTGAGAAATTCAAATCCAAACAGCGTTATTTGGAGTTTTTAGTCCAAGTGTCACAGAAAGGTCTTATGGAGGGTTTGGCAGATCAGGTTATACAGTGGTGTGATGCTAGCACCAAGTGGCTTGCCCAGTAAGTGCAGCTTTTTCCCTATGCCAGTTAGCCCTAAACATTTTCTTTTCTAATTGTTTTAGTTGTCACTAACTCATCTGTCTGCTAGTTAATCATTTTTAGATATCTGTAACCTTAAAGATGGGGGATCCTTCATTGCTTCTGTTTGTTTACTAGATTGACTGCCTTCATTTTCAATGTTCCCTACTTTTTCTGTTTAAAAATGTTCCTGATTTTGTAAATTACCTGACATTGATGCCATACAGCCATTAGCAAATACAGGATAAAATAATACACTGGTCAAATTCATCAATATTATAATATGAACAAAATAAGAATACTACATAAACTGAAGTAATGAGCATAAACAGTGAAAGAAATATTCCAAAATTATGATAAGTAACTTTGGTAAGTGTGATAAAAGCGTTTACAATCCTGGGCAGTGCCATGGATTCCAAGTTTGGCACACTTAAAAAAGGAGTAGTTTTTGACCTGAAAGTCTGTAGCTTTCTGGTTGTTGTTTGTGTTGTGTGAAGTGGTATGACTAGATCACTAATGTGGAACTGATGACAAGTGCCAGTAGAACAAGAGATGATAAAACGATGCTGAAATGGATAAGGTACACATTGAGGAAACTTGTTGATAGCATTACCAGGCAGTCCTTTTTCTGGAATCACCAGGGTAAGAGAGGTAAAGGAAGACCAAAGAACACATGGAGAAGAGAACTGAAGACAGACATGAAGGGGATGAAGAAGAAATGGAAAGACTTTGAGCAGATGGCACTGGACTGTAAGACTTGGCGTAAGTTTAGTGAAGGCATATGCTTCTTTGGGTGTTGCAAGGGGAAAGATGTTTTTAACGATTGAAAACTGATCTGAAAGTCCAGAGAGGTCTAGGAAAATACAAAAGGTTGCATTCTTAACACAGACTTAACTCTTAGAATCCGGCAAGCCCCGTGAAGTGGCGCGGGTTTAGTACCAATTTTACGGCTCGCCCCGTGAAGTGGCGATAGACGTAAAGTCTCTTTCGGCAAAGTTTAATGAAAAATTGTCAATGTTTTATCCAATCCAACATTTACAAAGTCACTTCCTATATTTACTCTGTTTACATTTTCATCGTGGTGTATTTATATTTGTTATTACGTTCGATTTTAGTACCTTTGTTCGGCCGTTGATCGTAAACCACATAATTTTCTAACCAAAATGGATTCATCTTCAAACGATAAGCAAAGTTTATCGGCGGTGCAAGCAGCACGACTTATTTCTTCTTGGATCGAACATGAGGATGATCAGTTATCGAGTGAAGATGACAGTTCAGATTCAGAATATATTTTGCCCAGCGAAGATATATGTAATCAAAACACTGAATCAGATGAGAAGGGGGCGTTTCCCCTAGCTGGTTCTGTCAGTAGTACTAGCACTAGAAATGCCAGGCCAGTGAAAAGACAAGGAAAAGGTAAAGCTTCCATGAAGAAAAGATTAAAAGAAGATACATCTAGATCAACCCATAAAGAAGCAGAATCCACAAGTACTGATGGTAATACAAGTACAATGAATGAGGAAATTAGGTGGAATGAAGTTGATGCTGGCTCAACACAAAATGCTTTCCGCTTTGTACCGCCTCATGCTAGGATTACAGGTGTGAATCCAAATATTATACCTGATGATTCTTCTGCATTTTATTGTCTCAAAGCTCTTTTAACTAATGAGATTATAGATGAGCTTACTGTTTCTATAAATGAATATGCTGATCGACTCTGTCAGTCAAATTCAGAAACGGTGACAAAAAGATCTGTCTATCAAAACTGGTATCCAGTTACATCTCCAGAACTGTGCAAGTTTTTTGCTGTGATAATAGCAATGGGAATTGTGAAAAAAACCAGCCATTAGTGATTATTGGTCTAATGAAGGCTTTATGCAAACTCCTTGGTACAGACAGATGTTTACACGGGATAGGTTTCAGATGTTATACCACACGATGTTTCATGTGAGTGATGTAGACGCACAAGGTAAAGCAAAGATCGAACCATTTCTACAGAAAATGTTATCTAGATTCCAGGAAGCATTTTACCCTTACAAGGAGCTGTCTTTGGATGAAATGGTAATTGGGTGGAAAGGCAGATGGGCTCACAAAATGTTCAATGCCTCTAAACCCAACAAATATCATGTGAAGACATTCGGTCTTTGCGACAGTAGCACAGGGTATGTAGTAAATTTGTTGATATACTTTGGGGCCAATACTTCTTACAGTCCAGATATTGATGTAAATAGCCAGCAAGCCATCAAAGTTTTTGACACTTTGCTACAACCTTGTGGAAAAGGTCATCACATCTATGCTGATCGATATTACACAAGTGTGTCGTTGCTTCAATATCTGAATAACAGGAATCATTATTTCACTGGGACTGTTAACGTTAATCGAAAGAACTTCCCAAAAGAGCTGAAAACTACACAGCTAATGCATATGGAAATGAAATGGTATATGGAGCAAGAATAAAGTTTTTTATGTGTAATGTTTAGGGACAAAAAAGCAAAAAAACCATGCATTCTTGTTTCAAGTTGCGCAACAGTGGAAAGCAAGGACATCACCAATCGCTTTGGTGAAACAAAAAATAAACCACTGATGATTGATGATTACAATCAACGCATGAATGGATGTGACAGAGTGGACCAAAGCATTGTAACATATGGCACATTTAGCAGAAGAACAAGAAAGTAGTGGAAAAAAATTTTCTTCTGGATTTTTGAAATAGCTCAGCTCAATGCGTATAAATTATTTGCACTGTCAAGAACAACAAATGCCAAAAAACAGAGCCTTCTTCAATTTAAACGGCAACTTGTCAATGAGCTCTCTCTTGTTGCTGCTGTGGATTTCCAGCAAATTCCTCCCAGGATTGGACATTACAATCAAGTGAACAACCCAGTCAACAGACTAGGAGGAACATGTAATATAATACATTAATAATACGAACCACACATTGTAATAATATGCGAATCTTCACATGTACGATATTCTGTAAATAAACATGGCTACAAACTGAACATGCTTTTACTGAGTGCCTTCTGAAACATGTGTGTGCTTGTGTAGATGACGAGGTAATGCTTATATACATACATCATAACATTACATGGTGGCAGCGGTCGATACCGGACTGACGCAAAACAGCTACACGATAACACGTGAGTACAGTTTATTCGGCTAATTTTTCGTCATCGAGGTCAGCCATGGCGGCGAAACAATATCGCAACGCACCGCAAATGAGATTCGCCGGTCAAGATGATAAGATTGAAGCTTTCTTGTTATGGCGCCAACGCATAGATCTATATTCCAAGACCACTGGTCTGGAAGGACAAACCCTAACTCCATATATCCTAGAAGCATTGGACGATGAAGGTTTGAAAATTTACAACAGTTTTGCTACCGCCATGCCTGTGGAGTCGGCGACAGACCCCGCAGCCATATTGGACGAATTTGAAAAACGTCTGATAATAAAGCACACAAACTTTAGAGCGGCAAGATTAGAACTTCACCACCTGCGACAGAAACCTGGTGAAAGTCTAGATGATTTCTTCACTCGCATCAAGGAGAAAACAAGAGTATGTAAATTTAACAAAGAAGAAGAAAAAGAGCGAATTATTGAACAGATCCTTCTTAGCACACCAATGCCAGAGTTCCAGAAATGGCTACTGAGCCAGAGTGATACACTAACTTTACAACAACTTCTGGATGAAGGCAGGAAACACGAGGCACAAGCACTAAACATTAAACAAATTCAGCAAGGTACAGTAACAGCCCAGGTGGATGCAGTTAAAAAGCTATAAACCCAAACAAAACAAAGCAACTGGTTCGAAGCAACAAGAAAAACACAACACAAGCAGAGGTGCTATGTGTAAATGTTGTGGCCTAAACCACATACAAAACCACTGTCCAGCTAAAGACTCTACATGTCATTACTGCAGAAAGAGGGGCCACTGGATAAAATTATGTTTCAAGAGGAAACAAGACAGTGCTCAACACAAACTTCACAGCAGAAAGTCGTCAAAACAAACACACTCTATGATGACTGAGGACCTTGACTCCAGTGAAGAAAGTGATCCTTCCACTTTTGATACTGTGAAGATACTAACTTTCAGTAATGAACCAAAGAGAACGCAGGCTTTCTGCAAGGTACAATTCCGAATACCAGGAATTAAAATGCACAAAGAAAGAAACATTCGGTTCAAGATAGACACAGGTGCCCAAGGTAACACTCTACCCTTAAGAATATTCAGACAGATCATGCCTGACAAGGTGGATGAGCAAGGATTTCCCACAAGGGATGTAAAACGTAGGAGTGGCAGGACAAAGCTAAGAGCTTACAATGGAACAAGTATAGACTGTTTCGGAGCAGTAACACTTGAATGTTCATACAGAGACTCTGAATGGACATCGTCAACATTTTACTTGGTAGATGTTGAAGGACCTGCAATTTTGGGTTTACCAATGTGCGAAAAGCTGAGTGTGGTAACTATTAACAACATTAAAGAGGATATAGGTCTTGTAGATGCTCTCAGCAGACTACCAAACCCCAACAAGACAGCAGATCTTACCCCAAACATCAAAGTTGATTTTGTCAAGTTTAGCGATAATCAGCTTGAACACATCAGAGAAGACACAATGAGAGATCCTATCCTTAACTCTCTCAAAGAACTGATATACCATGGATGGCCAAGCTCTATCAGGGAAGTTCCAACACACATCCGTCCATACTACTCGATGAGGGATGAGTTAAGCATCGAAGATGGTCTGATCCTTAAAGGAGATCGCATTGTTGTACCAGAAACACAACGCGATATCATCCTTAAACAGCTCCATAATAGTCACCTTGGTATTGTGAAGACACAACTGAGAGCAAAGAAAGATGTTTACTGGCCACAGATAAACAAGGACATAGAAACACTATGTAAAAACTGTTCAATTTGCCAAGAACATGCAAATAGGCAGTGCAGAGAACCTCTCATACCATCAGACATACCATTGAGCCCTTGGAGCATTATAGGAACTGATATTTTCTCAATCGACAATAATGACTATCTTATTATTGCCGATTACTACAGCAAATTTCCCATCATTGAGAAACTTCCACAACCCTCACCATCAGCTGTTATTGCAGACATTACAAAGAAGTATTGCAGCATGTTTGGCATCCCAGATGAAATTAGATCAGACAACGGTCAACATTTCTCAGGTCAAGCATACAGAAACTTCACTAAGGACTGGAAGATCAAACACACAACATCATCACCTAGATACCCTAAATCTAATGGTTTCATTGAGAGACAGATACAAACTATCAAGTCAATCATGAAGAAAACAAGAACAGAGGATGTACACCTAGCACTCTTGAGATGGAGAACAACACCGGTAGACAGTAAGATCGACAGTCCAGCAGAACTTATGTTTGATAGAAGAATTAAAGACCTCCTACCATCTAAGGTCCACTTCCGTCCACAACATAGAGACAGCACATATGATCAACTTCAGCATCGTCAGCAAGTTCAGAAATCCAACTATGACAAATGTACTAAAGACTTACCACCATTATATCCTGGTCAGCATGTGACTACCTACAACCACAACAATGACACATGGTCAAAAGCAACAATCATTTCCAGAAACCCTGAACCCAGGAGCTATACTTTAAGACCAGACAGCAGCAGCAACCTCCTGAGGCAAAACAGAGTGGACATAAGAGAAATCCCACAGAATACAACAGAACAGAGAATTCCCATGCTTTCAACAGACAATGCAGTAACTCCAGACCTTGGTGCCCCACAAAACCAACAAGCGCCAAGGCCGAAATCACAACCAACTCAAGCTAAACCAGGGACTTCCGCAGAACCACCAGCACTTTACACCACTCATTCTGGCCGTACAGTGACACCTCCCAGCCGATACAGACAGTGACATATATATACTCACACTGAGCATTACACATACTTATCCTTTCTCACATGAAACATTTCGTTGGAAATGTTTGCACACATTTTTTTTTTCAAAAAAGGGGGGATGTAATATAATACATTAATAATACGAACCACACATTGTAATAATATGCGAATCTTCACATGTACGATATTCTGTAAATAAACATGGCTACAAACTGAACATGCTTTTACTGAGTGCCTTCTGAAACATGTGTGTGCTTGTGTAGATGACGAGGTAATGCTTATATACATACATCATAACATTACAGAACAAACCATTTAATTAAAAAATCAAAATGTCATCGCAACTGTGTCGTTTGCAGCACCCCTCAAGTAAGGGTCAGGACATCCTTTTATTGTGAAGGATGCACAAATAATCCCCATCTACATCCAAATAGCTGTTTTGCTGCTTATCATGAAAGGAAATAGTTTGTGGTAAATATCAGTTGTGTATAAAGTGTGTACATAGTTTATTTTCGTCATGATTTTTCAATATGTGACCGGAACATTTCAAAAGGAAACATTTTTATTTATTATTCAAAACAACTGAAACTTGTCTGTGTTCCGTATAATTGGATGAAAGTGGTTCTAGGAGTTCCAGGCTTCCAAATTGGATTATTTTTGTGGGTAAGTACAACTTTTTTCCAAATTTTTAAATTGTTCTGCACTCATTACTGTATATGTTGCATGCATGTTTAACACCACTAAACAATTAAGTTAGGTGCATGTCAAAGGGGTTTCATTTCTCTATATTTAGATATATATAAAACTTTATGTTATCATTATAAATAAATTATTTAATGCAAAATCAGTAACGGTAGTCATGTCTGTAAATAAAGGTTAAAATATTTGAGCGCTTTATCTAAATATACCAAAAAAATTCAAAGTGTGATACAAACTTTATTTGTGCTCAGAAACAACTCCAACTTTCCTGCATTATGTGAAAATGGATGTACTTTAAAATGAAAGTAGGTTTAAGGGTAGAAGTTTACCAGAATTAATTATACATATTGATAAGGACAATTTTTTTTTTAATTTTTTTATCTTTTTAAATTTTTCTGCATTCATTACTGCATATGTTGCATGCATGTTTAAAATAATTGAATAATTCAGTTAGGTGCACGTCAAAGGGGTTTCATTTCTCTATATTTAGATATATAACACTTTATGTTATCATTATAAATAAATTATTTAATGCAAAATCAGTAATGGTAGTCATGTCTGTAAATAAAGGTTAAAATATTTGTGCGCTTTATCTAAATATACCAAAAAAATTCAAAGTGTGATAAAAACTTTATTTGTGCACAGAAACAACTCCAACTTTCCTACAGTATGTGAAAATGGATGTACTTTAAAATGAAAGTAGGTTTAAGGGTAGAAGTTTACCAGAATTAATTATACATATTGATAAGGACAATTTTTTTTTTAATTTTTTATCTTTTTAAATTTTTCTGCATTCATTACTGCATATGTTGCATGCATGTTTAAAATAATTGAATAATTCAGTTAGGTGCACGTCAAAGGGGTTTCATTTCTCTATATTTAGATATATAACACTTCATGTTATCATTATAAATAAGTTACTTAATGCAAAATCAGTAAAGGCAGTAATGTCTAAAAATGTACTCTCTGAAATCAGCTCGTAAAAACGCGGTTTTTGAGCACGTATACTAAGAGTTAATGTTGTCTTAACATACAATCCAGCAGAAATCACTCAGAAATAACAGAGATACTCATAAACAGATGTTTACAAAGGATTATGAAAACTAAATAGAATAGAGATATTTATAAAGAGATGCTTAAGAAGGGGGAATGATGGGAATTCAGAAGCACAGTTGTTTGGGGCAGAGATAAACAACAACTAACTGAGCAGTATATCACTGGTGTGAGTGGAAATGAAATGGACATATGCTGAAGAAACCAGCCTATGGGATTGTATGGAGGTTTGGTTTGGTTTGATTTTAAGGACAACTCCAGCAGTGCTCTGATCTCCTCCTTTGGATAACACTGGAGGATCTCAGCACAGTGCATGAACTACACTGCACCCGGCAAGGATCCCAATGTGTGTATACAGGAATCATACATTCTGCAAATATTTTTGCGGTGGGTAGGTTTTCCTAATTTTGTCAGGGCAGTGACTGTATGGCCTACTCTTTATGATTTCCAACTGTAGAGGGATTTTTAATGTGCGCAACTTTCACATGGGACCTCCTATTTTTTTGCCCTCATCCAAGAAGGCTAGGCATCTATTAGGACCCACTGGTCCTGAAAAAATGTCCATCAAATATATTCCCTGTACTGGGAACCAAACTAGATACCTTTAGAACTAAAGACCTGGAAATACAAAAAGAATCAGCATTATGCAGAACTGAATTATTAATGATACATAGGGAGATATGGAAGTGGAGATATGGAAGAGTGGTAGAGAAAAGATGAAATGTGTAATCATGATTTCTGAACCCAGAGGAGTCAGTGACCCTGACTGTTTTATTTCCTCCAAAAAATGAAATGTATCAATGTTCAGAATCGTTTTAAAATGTTGTTATTCATTGCTTTGCTTTCTTCCTCGCGTCTTCTTCTTCTGATCATCTTGCTTCATCTGCCTGTCCAGATCTTATAGAATCATTTGCCAATTTGTTTTTGCTATCATTTTATTTGGTCTGTTACTTTCTGTCTGTTTTACGAGGTAGCTTCAAAAAGTTCCCGGAATTTGTGTATTGTTTAGAAATAAGTAACAATGCAATTATTTACACTACATTTCCTTCAAAATAGTGCCCTTCGGCAACTATACACTTTTGCCAACGTCCATACAGCTGTTGGAAACATTCCTGGAACCCATTCTTTGACACCTCTCTCAGCTGCTTTGTCACATTGGTGATAACGTCCTCAGCATCCTTAAATTTCTGCCCTTTCAGTGGCGATTTTAGGCGAGGGAACAAGAAAAAAATCAGGCGGTGCCAGGTCAGGAGAATATGGAGGATGTTTCAGGGCAGTCACATTGTGTGTTGCGAGGTACTGCTTCACCAGTAGGGATCGATGTGCTGGCGCTTTGTCATGCAGCAGAACTCAACTGTTTGTTCTCCATTTTTCTGGGCGTTTCCTTCTGATTACATCTCTTAGATGATGGAGGATATCAACGTACATTTCCTTGTTAATCGTTCGGCCTTCAGGAATGAATTCATGGTAGACAATACCCTATGAATAAAAAAAAACTTCCAACATAACTTTTCCTTTGCTCTTGTCCAAACGAAATTTCTGTGACCGGGGAGATGAGGGTGATTTCCATTCAGAGGACTGACGTTTTGTCTGAGGATCATACAAAATACACCATGTCTCATTTCCTGTGATTATGTTGTTGAGAAAATTGCTATCTTGATCAGCCACAGTGATTAGGTCTCCTGCCACTGTCAGTCTCGTTTCTTTCTGTTCAGGAGATAACATTTTGGGAACTATGTGTTGACAAACACGGTGCATGTGCAGTTCATTGTGGAGAAAACTGTGGCAACTTCCAACTGATATTCCAACTTCTGAGGCTATTTTCTCTTCTGTCAACACGAACAACATTCCAAACACGCTCAATGTTTTCATTGTTTATCGAGGAAGGCGGTCGTCCGCTACGTGGATCATCATCGACACTAACACGACCTTCACAGAAACGCTTGTGTCACTCAAAAACATGCAATTTCTTCAGTGCAGTATCACCATATGCTTTATTAAGCAAGGTTACTGTCTCTGAGGGTGACTTCTCAAGCAAAACACAAATTTGACATTTGTACGTTGTTCAATCAAGGACATTTTCAACTCTGACAATGCTACATGCACACCACACAAACAAACTTCTGTTCGAGAGTACATGTGAAGGTTACATCCTCCATGTCGTTTTCTCAGGGTCACTACCAACTTATAAAACTATAATCTCCATGACATTATCACTCATTCAAACATGAGTCGACTATTCCAGGAACTTTTTGAAGCTACCTCGTATATGTATACTCTTTGTCTCTTGTTTTCCATTATCCTCACATCACCCAATCAGATCAGCATATTTTTGGTCTGCTCATTATTACTGTGGTATTTCTACAATAAAATAAATAATCATTTTATTGCAATCTTATCTATCAATGCCATCTTTTCAGGAGAAATGGAAACATAATTGGAAGCCAACCTTTCATAAACAAGCAACCAGGGGCAGTGGTTGTGAGTGGAGATGACACCAAAAAATTTTCTGCAGCCGTGGTGGAGTACAAAAAGGTGTGTTTCACAACTTGATTAAAGCTAATGTGGATTTATACATGAATGGATTGCTGTTTTGAGTTATATAGTGCAACTGAATTTCTACTGAGTGGTCGTATGTAAATAGTGTAACTGAATTACTACTGAGCGGTTGTATATATAAAAAAGTTAGTTGCTTATCCTTTACAGGACGGGGTAATCAACCCCAGCTTTTATTGGCTGTTTGTGATTTTTCTAGGCAATTTTTTTTCATTCATTTGTATATATAGTGCAATTGAATTACTACTGAGTGGTCATATGTAAATAGTGTAACTGAATTACTACTGAGCGGTTGTATAGTAGAACAGGACTTCTGACAAATTTTATCACACATCTGATTTGTTGCTGAGTAGTTATAATAGCAGAACATGATTTCTTATGGCTAGATTTATAACGCATCTGATTTGTTGCAAAGCAGTGACATGGCAACCAGAATTTTTTCTGACTAATTTATTGTGCATATGATGTTTTGCTGAATAGTTGTAGAGCACAACAAGGTTTTGGCCTTTATTTTCATTATTGTAATTTTCATTAGACTTTGTCATGTTTCCAGTTACTGAGTTTGGCTTTCTTTCTTTGTGTGTGTTCAGTTTTCATTTTTTTCTGCAGTCTATCACCTTCTTTGTCTTTATAGAGGTTATTATTATTACTTTAAACAATATAAATGGATACAATTATCCTGTTCAACCCTTCATGGATTACAGATATCATAATTTTCCTCTCAGATTCCTACGGAGCATGAGCTACCACCTTAGTTGGTCCTTTCGTAGGAAGCCTGCATCAAACATTCACACTTGCAGCAATGGTTTTTGTAACATTTTGTTTGAAATTAAGAGATCGCTATCCTCATGCACAACCTCAGCTAGCCTCAAGCACAACCTCAGCTAGCCTCATGCACAACCTCAGCTAGCCTCATGCACAACCTCAGCTAGCCTCAAGCACAACCTCAGCTAGCCTCAAGCACAACCTCAGCTAGCCTCAAGCACAACCTCAGCTAGCCTCAAGCACAACCTCAGCTAGCCTCATGCACAACCTCAGCTGGCCTCACGCACAACCTCAGCTGGCCTCACGCACAACCTCAGCTAGCCTCAAGCACAACCTCAGCTAGCCTCATGCACAACCTCAGCTAGCCTCATGCACAACCTCAGCTAGCCTCATGCACAACCTCAGCTAGCCTCATGCACAACCTCAGCTAGCCTCAAGCACAACCTCAGCTAGCCTCATGCACAACCTCAGCTAGCCTCATGCACAACCTCAGCAAGCCTCAAGCACAACCTCAGCTAGCCTCACGCACAACCTCAGCTAGCCTCATGCACAACCTCAGCTAGCCTCAAGCACAACCTCAGCTAGCCTCATGCACAACCTCAGCTAGCCTCATGCACAACCTCAGCTAGCCTCAAGCACAACCTCAGCTAGCCTCAAGCACAACCTCAGCTAGCCTCATGCACAACCTCAGCTAGCCTCACGCACAACCTCAGCTAGCCTCAAGCACAACCTCAGCTAGCCTCACGCACAACCTCAGCTAGCCTCATGCACAACCTCAGCTAGCCTCAAGCACAACCTCAGCTAGCCTCATGCACAACCTCAGCTAGCCTCAAGCACAACCTCAGCTAGCCTCACACACAACCTCAGCTAGCCTCACGCACAACCTCAGCTAGCCTCACACTCAACCTCAGCTGGCCTCATGCACAACCTCAGCTGGCCTCACGCACAATCTCAGCTAGCCTCAAGCACAACCTCAGCTAGCCTCACGCACAACCTCAGCTAGCCTCAAGCACAACCTCAGCTAGCCTCAAGCACAACCTCAGCTAGCCTCACGCACAACCTCAGCTGGCCTCATGCACAACCTCAGCTGGCCTCATGCACAACCTCAGCTGGCCTCAAGCACAACCTCAGCTAGCCTCATGCACAACCTCAGCTAGCCTCAAGCACAACCTCAGCTAGCCTCACGCACAACCTCAGCTAGCCTCACGCACAACCTCAGCTAGCCTCACGCACAACCTCAGCTAGCCTCACGCACAACCTCAGCTAGCCTCAAGCACAACCTCATAGTAGTTGCCTTCTACAACATACCTGAGGAAGCCAGAGTCCTGTTCTTTCTTTGTCTCTCCAGAGACCCCGAGAAACTACACAGGGGAGGTTATAGATATATTGTGTCCATAACTGGAAATAATATATTTACTTGCTGCCCTTTGCTTACTGGTATTGTTCTTCCACGTCATTTATTCAGTATATAATAATAATAATGATAATAATAATAATAATAGCCCTTTCAGTCATAACTGACTGTGGGAATGCGCCCTGGAGTGACAGCCCTCAGCTGCTTATTTTCCTGGTTTTCCTTTCAATGTTTTCTCCTCTTTTCTGCTTCCTGTGAGAGCTTCTTTTTGTCCAATCTGAGGTGGCTCCGTAGTGAGCATTGCCACTTGGTGCAATAGGCAGCTTCATCCTCCCAGGCTGCTGCACATATGTCCAGTGCCCTTATGTCTCTCTTGCATACATCTTTGAACCTCAGCCGCGGTCACCAAAATAAAACAAATGTGCTGAGTCAGGATGTGGATGTTGCACCAGTTATCACTATTGAGAACTATGAATTGGCAGTGGTGCACCACTTACATACCTGGGGTCTGCCATCAACAACAAACTCTCTCTGGATACAGAAATTGAGAGCCGCATTGGCAAAGCTGCAGCCTCCTTTGCCTGCCTCACAACGCATGTTTGGAGAAATTCCAAACTCACAACGAAGACCAAAGCTGCGGTATGTAACGCTTGCATCACCAGCACACTTCTATATGGCAGCGAGACATGGACAACTTATTCAGTATATAGTATACTGGATAACTGAAAATTGTGAATGTTTAATTAAATATCTTCCTTACGTCATTGTGTAAAAATGTGTTGTAGGGTTAAGAACATTATTAATGTCATTGTATTTTTCTTTATTATGAGAAGTTGCATTCATTCATTCATAACCCTCCACTCCCAAAGGAGCATAGGCCTTCAACAAACACATGCCAAGTCCTCTTGTCACGTGCCATCATCTCAAGTTCTTTCCATGTTTTCCTTATCATTTTCACCTGTTTCCAGCTTTCTTCTCCATGTGCTTCTTGGTCTACCTCTGCTTCTCTTGCCCTGGGAATTCCAGAACAAGGACTGCCTTGTAATGCTATCAACAAGTTTCCTCAGTATGTGTCCTATCCATCGCCATCGTCTTCTTCTCATCTCTTGTTCCACTGGCACTTGTCTAGTTCTTGTCATCAGTTCCACGTTGGTAACCTTGTCATACCATTTTAATCCCTCTATTCTACGCAAGCACCCATTTATGAAAGTCTGTAGCAGAAGGTGCATAACATGACTATAATATTGCTAAGTACTTGTACAGCACAAACTAGATTTTTCTGTTTTATACTTGTTTAGAGGTGACTGGATTGTTATTATGTACTTGTGTAGGAAGCTGAATTGACACTAAGTACCAAATACCATATTAGATGACTACAGGGTAATTAAAGTCACTCTCTGTTTAATAAATGTTTATATTTTCACCCCTATCCAAGTAATTTATATGGAAGAAATGTTAAAATGAAGAAAATTAACTGCTATTTTATCAAATAAAATGTTGTGCCATGTTAACATTGCCGCTTAGTGTGAGATGTAGCCTGTTCAACATTTACTTCATAGCAGGCAATAATTTTTGCTGCTAATTGTCTCTTCTTCTTCCGTCCTTAGCCACCGACCGTCAAAGCAGTCAGTGGCCATTACGCCTAGTGGCGTCTTAGGGCAACAGCAGATAGGTTTTCTTTGCCATTGTTTCCCATCACGCCTATTGGCGTCTTTAGGGCAACGGCAAATCAATCCATTTGCTGTTGTTTCCGTAATCGAAGTGACTGGCAAACGGGTGATCAGCCCGTTGGTGCTGCTAATTGTAACACCAGATTATTAGCCCATTTTGAATTTGTTTTGTTTCTGATAAAAACTTATTAGTCAGTTGACAATTATTGCTCCTTGTTCAAACATTTGTTTTATGTATATCTAACAGTAACGAGGATATACAAATCTAAAAACAGGGAGTGACTATTCAGTCACTCTGTAGAATGCTGCTGTGTACTTATATATTGTAAGCTAGAGTACTGCTAAGAAATTTTATAGTATATATTAGAGACTTTTCAATATATATATATGTATATTTAATTTCAGCAAAATATTTTTCTTGATATCTTCAGGAGAGTAAAGGGACAAAAGGTGAAAAAGGTGCTGCAGCCAAGGTCTCTGAGAAGAAAAGGCCAAAATACAAGGTTTGGGAAATGTGGATTATTAACCTACAAGCACTTCAAGTATAAAAAGCAAATATTCATACAGTTTTGGATTTCGATATTCCATCCTTTTAATTCCTGTGGAACAAGGGTTGCAATAGTGCCTGTCTACCAATGTCTATTTTGGGACATCTTTTCCAGCTGAGCCTAAGATGTACTAGTTGCTTTGACTTCCTCTTCTTCCATTCCTCTCCAGGTTCACCGTGGCTTACCCACTTTTCTTTTACCCTGTGGGGTCTAGACAAGGACAAACGGCATGCCTGGTTATCATCATCATCACAATTACCCTTCAGCTCCCCAAGGAGTATAGGCCTTCAAAAAAACTCATGCCTAGTCCGTCTGTCCTGTGCCATCTGTTCTAGGTCTCTCCATGTTTTCTTTATCCATTTCATTTCTGTCTCTAGTTCTCTTCTCCATGTATTTACTGTCTCTCTCTCTCTACCTCATTTACCCTTGGAATTTCAAAACAAGAAAAGCCTTGAAATGCTATCACATATATGCCATACCCTGGAGATGAAAACCTGTACCAAAAATCTGAAAAACCTGTACAAACATCTGGAAACCTGCACAAAAATCAGAAAAAACATGTAACCTACAAAATATATTTAAAAAAGAACCATACAAAGGAGAAAGATCCATACATTGACCATTTTGTTCTTTGAGAAATCATAAAAGCATTTTTTTCACACTGGCGAAAATCGTTAAGTTATTATTTATTGTGTTTTCCTTGTTTGTACATTTGGTACAATTCTTCACATTGGATATAATAGGATACTCAATATGGAGCATTACAACAGGAGGCGGTCTGATCATCATAAGGGTTCCCCTCTGTCGGCTAAGTGTTTAGGCCCTTTAATAATGCTGAGGTGCTGGAAGACTGGCTACACAGCTACCTTCGGCCACTTCCTAAACCTTGCAAAGACCCCACACTGCTCAGCAGCTATCAGATTATCACACTACAGAAAGTTTATGGTAAATTACTTGAAAATATAGTTGCAAGACAAGTAATGAGCCACCTCAAAAATGCACACATCCTTCTTGATACCCTGGGTAGCTATAGGCCTATGAAAACAACGTGGGTTAACGCTGGAATGTTTGTGTACGATGTGTATGAGGGATTCCAGGGTAAAAGAGAAATGGGGGCCGTCGCAATTGACCTAGAGGTTGCTTATAACAGTGTGGACTTTGTAACCCTAATAGACTGTATAATGGCATGTGGTGTAAACCCTTGGATAACAAGGTGGATAGCAGCTGCCTTAATGGAGAGATCAGTTGCACTTTGCTTGGGAACTTGGACATCAGAACCAATGCACATTTGCCAGGGACTACCCCAGGGTTCTCCCTTATCACCAGTGCTGTTTAACATCTACACAGCAAATGTAGCAACCTTTCAACCAACAGGATTGGGATGAACATTAACTTTCCAGCAGGACTGGGATGAACATTAACTTTCGCAGATGACATACTCATGTACAGAACTGGCTCAGACAGACAGGAAATGGCCCAAGGCTTACAAGAGACACTACAGAAGGTTTCTAAATGGTGTGAGGAAAGCGGATCCAAGGTCAATCCCAACAAGGCCTGTGTGATGTGGTGCTCTTTGAACAACTCCATAGTGAAAGCAGACCTTCCAGATATCACTTTCAATGGGCAGAACATTGAAAGGCAAGACAGGCTGAAGTATCTGGGAGTAATGTTTGATCGTGGGCGATCATTCAAGTATCATGTCGGACTGATCACACAGAAGTGCAAGCGAGGACTGGCAGCCTTAAAAACAATGGCTGCTGCACACTTGGAACAGAGACTATTGTTTCTCCTGTATCATCAGCTTGTGATTTCAGTAATCGTGTACAGGCTAGGAATACTCACGCTGTCAGTGTCTCAATGTGAATGATTGGAACGCATTCAAAATGAAGGGATGCTACTAGTTTTGGGCTTTACGCATGACACCCCATTGTGACAGTGAGATACATACTTGGATTGCTGTCGATTAGATCCAGATATGTGATGGCCCAGACAAAAACATATATGCGGGTAACATCCGATAAAAGACACCCCCTTATGAGAATGTAGCTGACATCAAAGGAGCAAGAATCAAAAGGGGGATGTCATGGATGGCACAGGCAGAGGCTACGATTGGTCAGGTAACCAGGGTTGAAAATGTATCCAAGGGGGAAGAGTGGAGTAAGTCAGGGGAGAACTGGATAAACTACCAGCAGGTCATCATTAGCCTTGGTAGAGAGTGCAGATCTTGGGGCAATGGAAAAGCAGAGTTGGAGATTAATCAGCTGATAAGTGATCAAGCTGGGGATGATGACGCCACTGTGTACACTGATGGGTCTGTAGTGCGTGGTGAGAAATCAGGATGGGGCTTCTCTGTGAAAATAAAGGGCAGGGTCATTGCTGAACATAGTGGAGCCTACATGACAACAACCTCCAGCATGAGAATGGAGGTAGAGGCAGTTACTGCAGCACTGAGGTGGCTGTCTGAAACTCCATCAACCAGGGCAGTTATATTGTCAGACTCTCAAGCCATGCTTCGGAAAGTTCAGAACGGATGGCTGCAGCAGGAATGGAAAACATCAATAGAATCCTCAAGTCTTGAAGAACTGGTGTGTGTCTACTGTCCTGGTCATGCAGGTGTACGTGGCAATGAGAGAGCTGACAGACTGGCCTCGAGAGCACCTACAGTGGGGACACTGGACATGGAAAAGGGAGAGATACTAAGGGCTATTAATGATCGCCTGCTGGATAATGACACTGCAATGGATGAATCAAGAAGGCTGCAGCTGTTGGAGTTTGGCATCAAACGTGGGACTTGCAGAAATAGGCGTGAGAAAGGATGCATCTGTCGTATGTACAACCAGCGTGCTTCCGGTACAATTAGCATTCATACTCTTCGACATTTGCTGAGGGAGACTGAGCACCTATGGGTTTGCCGGAGTGCAGTGAGGTCGATTCTGATTAACAATAACATTAACAATAATCTCCACTATAACTTTTTCTGTGAACCCATCATGTCTCAAGTCTGTGACCAAATAAACTAGATCTAGTGTGTGTTTAGGTTGCAGGTTTCCTACAAAGTCACAAATTTTAACAAACGTATGCTGTATTGACTACCTCCTACGTTTGATCTGTCATCAATATTATTAGGCCTAAGACTTTCCCTAGATTCATTTTCATCATTGTAAACCAGGCCCGTATTCAATACCCACATGTGATTCAACCGCATCATCATCTTCCTGATCAAATACAAGTCACCTCTCAATTCCCAATGTAAAGATTCCACCACCTAAAAAGCCATGACTGCAAAAAATCATAATATCAATTGATTCAGAAAACAATTTCAGAAAACAGAAGCTTCTCTCATACCGGAAATACTCATGTCTCGCTAAACAGTGTTCCCGCTCTCAATTTCGGATGGTAGACTTTGTGCACTGCCGTTTTTGGCTGAATCAAATTGTAATCAGTTAATAATTAGGCGAAAACCTGTATTGAAAGTATATATGGCCTTACAGATCTGAAAACAGTAAAAATCTGTACAGATTACTGGTAACTCATACTACTTGGCATGTATGCTATCAACATGTTTCCTCAGCGTGTGTCCAATCCTTTGCATCTCTTTTGCCACTGGTACATGTCTGGTTCTTGTCATCAGTTCCACATTGGTGATCGTGTCATACTATTTTAATCCTATGCTAGGCAAGCACCCATTTATGAAAGTCTGTAATTCCTTGGTTGTTGTTTTTGTTGTTCTCTGAGTTTCAGAGCCATATAATAGAAGTACCTCCGAAATCGGCGAGTATCTGCCTGAATGGTGAGAGGACACCTGTCAGTGTACAGGGAAAAAGGGATACTCACATAAAATCAGTCTCAGGTTAGACATATTAACCTGAGATTTCGCCTCGAGTATACGCGGGCGTAAGAAAAAAAAAAATAGAAGTGCCTTGACGTTAAGATTGTTCATGTTGGACTTGATTTCTTTTTATTTCCTTACATTTTCAAGTGCAGCTTGCCTTTTGTATTCTTGTTTTATGTCAGTATCTATTCCTCCCAATTCTTCCATATTGCTGCCATGATGTATGTATGATTCTATGTCTTAAATGGGTGTTTCTTAAAGTGCAATCTTTTGCTGCATTTTTTCTAATAAGTATTGTCCTTTCCTTGTGTATTTTCAGACCCAAATGCTGTGACCTCCCAAAGAGTATTTTCATTTTGTTTTGCGTCTGGTTCAGTTATAGAAGAGCCAAGTCACTGGCAAATCTAGATCATCAAGCTGTTTTGTCAGAGTCCATAGAATACCATTTCTGTTGGCCACTGTCATTGTTTTCATGACCCAATCTGAAGCCAGTAAGAAGAGAAATTATGAGGTATTCCTGTCAAACTCCAATTTTTATTCCAAGTGGTTATGTCAGCTCTAATTCTTATTCTAATTAGTTATGCAAGCAGTTCTTCATGAAGACTTCTGCATTTCATGTCTTGATATGCTGTCTTTATTAAGTTCATGATCTTCAGGTGGATTCAATAATACCTCATCAGTTTCTACAGTGATTCTCTGTCTATGCTGTCAAATGACTTATCTTACTCCACAATTCCAATGTAAAGATGTAAGTTCAGTTCTAAACTTTGTTCAATTATTATTTGCAATGTGACTATCTGGTTTGTACAGGATCTGTTTTGTCAAAAACCTACTTGTTAATCTCTCAGTTGTCTATCTGTAGACATTTAATCTCTCAAGTGTGATCCTGTTAAACTGTCCCACACAGTTTTTAGGTTTTACCCAGGCATAAATATGGATGCCTGTTTTTTTCTCACATGTCGTGTTTTAATATACATAATTATGAAAAAAAAATATCTCATTATAAACATAAAATCTTTGTAAAATTTCCTGAAGAATATTTTAAAAGTGTTAGACATCAAACATGTAACAGATAAGTTCACTTCATATCATGTAAAGTGCAGACGTGTGGCATTTTGACTATAGCCAAACAGGCATATAAGGTAGTACTTGGGAGAGAAAGGTACCATTTTGTAGAGTGCCAAATTGCTCTTAGAGTAAAAAAGGGTAATTAATTTCCTTGGCACTGATAGTAATATTATTAATCTTTAGTTTGTGCACTTTTGTAAATCTCCCTTCTTAGGCAGCTTGACCAGATCATTCTGCTGATATTTAATCTCCGTGCCAGAATTTACTAAGTAGTTTAATTAAGATCTCTGAGGAGGCGTCAACATCAGCTTTGGTGGCCTGTGCTGGGGTGCTATCTGGTCCTGAAGCTTTTCCATCTATTAGAAGCTTTATGACTTTCTTTATTTCTTCCATATTTGTTCTTTCACATTTAATCTGTACCTCTAATTCTGCTGGCTGGATGTTTTAAGAATTTTCTGGATGTTGCCTATTTAGAAAATCCTTGACATATTTTGTCCATCTCTTCATGTTTTCTTTTATATTGTTTAGCAATTTGCCATTCTTGTCCTTGATGAGACCATTTGCTTGTTTATGTTTTCCCCCTGCATTGATTGCATTTTGCTCTGCCTTGTCAACTCATCAGTATATTTTCTCTTGTCACTTCTGATGTTTCTTCTTAACTCTTCTTTGTTTGTATCTAAGAATATTTCATGATCATTGGCACTGGAATTTATGATTTTGCTTTTTTTAAAGCAGCTGTCTTGTTTTGCATGAATTGGCTATTAGTTCCATACACAAAGTTATCTTAGTTGTCACTTATAATATGCCTGGTGGGAGCAATTGTCTGGTCTTTCTTTATCCCCTTCAAGAACCTAGGAACCACACTAGATTTTTAATACCTGTAAGACACTGACTTATTCACTTATACCTGCTAAGCATGTAACTTTCACTTGTCCTACAAAGAATTTTCTGATGCATCTCCAGCCTCTGCGTGTCACAACAAGTATGAGTGAGACCACACAAAAGCAGCAGGAGGAAGCAGAGCTGAAGGTAATACCTGTTATTAATGGTTGAGTTCTGTTATGTAGTGTGATTCAGGAGTTCTGTTATATAGTGTGATTCAGGAGTTCTGTTATATAGTGTGATTCAGGAGTTCTGTTATATAGTGTGATTCAGGAGTTCTGTTATATAGTGTGATTCAGGAGTTCTGTTATATAGTGTGATTCAGGAGTTCTGTTATATAGTGTGATTCAGGAGTTCTGTTATATAGTGTGATTCAGGAGTTCTGTTATATAGTGTGATTCAGGAGTTCTGTTATATAGTGTGATTCAGGAGTTCTGTTATATAGTGTGATTCAGGAGTTCTGTTATATAGTGTGATTCAGGAGTTCTGTTATATAGTGTGATTCAGGAGTTCTGTTATATAGTGTGATTCAGGAGTTCTGTTATATAGTGTGATTCAGGAGTTCTGTTATATAGTGTGATTCAGGAGTTCTGCATTACCTAGTGAATCCCAAGATTGCAACATTCTCATCATTAGTACATTCCAGAAACTTAGGCAAAATTTTGCCTTCTGAAAACTCTTACTTTTCTTAGCATTGCACAATATTGTTGTTATGTCTTCTAGAAAAATAAATTGATCCTTACGACCCTGAATTACTATTAGCAGAAAAATTTCATTAAATTTAGATCTTTCTTGCCTGCATGCCTTATTTCTTTTGACATAATAATAGAGCAGTTGTAAATATCTTTTGCCAGCATCACTGAAGTTTTTGTAAAAATATTTCATCATCATCATCATTATTTTTGTTTCGCTCCTTATGGGGCAGGGAGCCACCACTGTAACTAGTCCCCTTGCAGGAAGCCTGCACCAAGTATTCACATGCTCCTACAGTCGTGGTTTTTGTGGCAATTTGTTTAGCATGATGAGGTTGCCAGTCCCATCCACAACCTTGTATGAGGTAGCTTCAAAAAGTTCCAGGAATAGTCGACTCATGTTTGAATGAGTGATTATGTCATGGAGATTATAGTTTTATAAGTTGGTAGTGACCTTGAGGAAATGACATGGCTGATGTAACCTTCACATGTAATCTTGAACAGAAGTTACAGAAGTTTGTTTGTGTGGTGTGCACGTAGCATCGTCGGTGTTAAAATGTCCTTGATTGAACATCGTACAAATGTCAAATTTTATGTTTTGCTTGAGAAGTCACACTCAGAGACAGTAACCTTGCTTAATAAAGGATATGGTGATACCGCAATGAAGAAATCGCATGGTTTTGAGTGGCACAAGCGTTTTCGTGAAGGTCGTGTTAGTGTCGCTGATGATCCACGTAGCGGACGACCGCCTACCTCGATAAACAATGAAAACATTGAGCGTGTTTGGAACGTTGTTTGTGTTGACAGAAGACTTAGTGTAGAGAAAATAGCCTCAGAAGTTGGAATATCAGTTGGAAGTTGCCACAGTATTCTCCACAATGAACTGCACATGCACCATGATTGTCAACACATGGTTCCCAAAATGATATCTCCTGAACAGAAAGAAATGGGATTGACCCTGGCAGGAGACCTAATCACTGTGGCTGATCAAGATAGCAATTTTCTCAACAACATAATCACAGGAGATGAGATGTGGTGTTTTTTGTATGATCCTCAGACAAAACGTCAGTCCTCTGACTGGAAATCACCCTCATCTCCCCGGACACAGAAATTTCGTTTGGACAAGAGCAAAGGAAAAGTTATGTTGGAATTTTTTTTTTATTCCCAGGGTACTGTCTACCATGAATTCATTCCTGAAGGCCGAACGGTCAACAAGGAAATGTACGTTGATATCCTCCATCGTCCAAGAGATGCAATCAGAAGGAAACACCCAGAAAAATTGAGAACAAACAGTTGAGTTCTGCTGCATGACAATGCGCCAGCACATCGATCCCTACTGGTGAAGCAGTACCTCGCAACGCACAATGTGACTGCCCTGGAACATCCTCCAAATTTTCCCGACCTGGCACAACCTGATTTTTTTTTGTTCCCTCGACTAAAATCAGCACTGACAGGGCAGAGATTCAAAGATGCTGAGGACGTTATCACCAATGCTACAAAGCAGCTGAGAGAGGTGTCAAATAATGGGTTTCAGGAATGTTTCCAACAGCTGTATGGACATTGGAAAAAGTATGTAGTTCTGAAGGGAACTATTTTGAAGGAAATGTGTAAATTATTGTATTGTTACTTATTTCTATACAATACACAAATTCCGGGAACTTTTTGAAGCTACCTCGTATTAGTTGCCTTGTAGGACATGCCTGAAGGTGCAGTAGGCTTATTCTTTCTTCATCACTTCAGAGACCCCTGGGAACTAACTACACGGGGAAACAATATTTTAAAATCCACAATTAGGTCAAAGTGTGTCATTTAAGAATAAAATGCCTTGGCAGAAAAATCAAGTGAAAGATATATGAATGGTTACAGTCCATATAAATTTAATGTGAAAATGATACAAATATGCTGTTTATAAGATATGAGATGTAACTGAGGTCTTTGAACCTGGCAATACATTATTTACATTTGTAAACATGGGAATACAAAGTGTTTGAACCTGCTGATGTAGTATATCATGTGTGAACATCCAAATTCCTCAGCTTATGTTGTTTGAATCTAACAGTACTGTCTTTTTGCATGTGATCATGAGAATACCTTTATTTACATTTTTTAAACACACTCTGAAATAAATATAAAAAGTATATTTACTTACATGTTTGAGTGACTCAGAAACTGAAACAGTGTATTCCAATGTATTTTGACTTATCTGTATTGTTTGTCAAAGTTTTTTTGGTAACTAGCCCCATGCCCAACCCTCCTTGTACACTTTTTACGACACATGACTTGTTCTCCACAATGCTCCTTGCATGCTAGCTTGTTTAATTCTGTACAATTTGACCTAACAGTAAATTCATAAAGAATTCAGTGGTTAAAATATCTGGCAAGTACCATAAGTTCTATAGAATTCAGGCAGTCCAAGAAAAAGTGTAATTTGCTATGATGTTAATAAGAATATGCGTTGCACAAAAGTAGGGTACAAATATTTTAGTCGATTTGTGCATTTTGACTAAATTGACTTGCTGATAGCCTGCATTATATAGTGCAGGTGTATGCCAGATTTGTAAATAATATACAGATAGGTCTAGTGATAAATTTATTAATAATATAATGGTAAAATTCCAAGCATGGAAAATTTATAGAATTCAGGTAGTCTAAAAAAATATTTTCAGCAATGTTTATGAATGTGAGGTAAAATTAAACTAAAACAATTTCTCATTGATGAGAAATCAGCATGTTGAAAACTTTGCAGAATAATGGTAGAGAGATAGGGGATTAAATGTATAAATACATTTGTATGAAGCAGATTGTGTAATAAAAGTCTGTGTTTGTTAGATTACAAAAATAATGAACTTATATTTGAGATAACAGTTGAGCACATAGATTACAAAAATACTTACTTACTTACTTAGTCGTTCCCCTTCTACCGTGAGGTGTAGAGGTTTGGAAGAGAGAGCGCCAGACTATTCTATCGGCTGTCTTCCTCCTGGCCTGGTTCCATTCTAGTCCTCGGTCCTTCAAAGATTGTCTAATGTTGTCCTCCCAGCGGACTCTGGGTCGTCCTCGGGGTCTGGATCCTTGGCTCTTTGTTTCCCATGCTTGTCGTGGTAGCCGATCTTCTCCCATTCTGCAGACATGGCCAAACCATCTTAGTTGGGACTGTTCTACTTGGGTCTGTAGGGGGTGGCATTTTAGGCCTTGACGTATCGTCTGGTTGCGTACCATGTCTCTTCTTGTTACTTCAACCACCTTCCTCAGATACCTCATTTCTGAGGTTTGGATCTGGCTTTTATGGGTTGTAGTCATTGCCCATGACTCGCATCCATATGTCAAGACTGGGACATAGGTGGAGCGGTATACAGCCATCTTCGTTTTCTTACCAATCTCTCTCTTGCTGAGGAATCCTCGATTTATGGCCTGAAAAAGTCTCCCAGCTGCTGCTTTTCGAGTGGCCAACTCTTCTTTGATGCCTCCCTTTCGGTCTATAATAGCTCCGAGGTATTTAAAGTGGTCGACCTGCTCCAGGACCTGTTCTCCCAGCTTAATCTGATGTCTTCTTTCTTCTCGTGATATCACCATGGATTTTGTTTTAGATTACAAAAATAATGAGCTTATATTTGAGATAACAGTTGAGCACATTTCTCACTTTTAGGCCCTGGACACATTGAACAAACACTTAGTGGACTTGTACAAGTCAAGGGTTAGGAGACGAAATCTGGCAAAAATTACTATGGCTGAGATGCCATGGAGAAGTCAGGTTGGTTCTTGTAGTTGTACTGAGAACTTAGCATTGATGCACACTGTATTTGTTATGATTCATTCTAAACTAAAACAACCTTTGCTTTATTATGAATTAAACATTATTACCTTTAATTAAATCAAAACCAAAAAATAAACTATATAATGTGGGGGCACACATTAGATGCCTACAATATATGCAATCAGATATGCATACGTGCACACATACAAATATGTGCAAGTGTGCAGGAAAATAATTATTTCGTGTGATTGTTTATATTTTCACTCTATCTTTGCACATTTCTAAGATGAACATCATCCAGGGGCTCAGTCATTTCAACATATTACTGCAAAAGTTAGAGAGAAGAGAGAGAATGTTTGGAATCTCCCTGAACAGGTAATGAGATATGGTTTTATGTAATGATGGTAACTTTTGTAAGATAAGCTTTTCTAATGTTGGAGAGGTATGGTTCATGTATTGTTACCTGATTTGATTTTATGCCCATTAGAACATACCTACTTACCTATGTATCTGTACTTTGTACTTATGTTTGTGTGTTTAGTGTATACTGATGTCTGTACTTTGTACTTATGTTTGTGTGTTTAGTGTATACTTATATTTGCCCCATGTAGTTTATAGGGGTCTCTGAAGAGACAAAGAAAGAAAAGGACTACTGCACCACAGGCATGAGTAGTTAGTGCACTGGCTTCCTAGCTCGGTGGTTCATGGTTCGATCACCAGTTGAGGTGGGATTTTTTAGACCGTAAACAGCTCCAGGGTCAACCCAGCCTCCTGAATTGGGTACCAGAGCAACTCTGGGAAGGTTAAGGCAGCCGGTGTGATGCTGACCATATCACCTGTAGTGTGCCGTCTTCTTCTTCTTTGATCCTTAGCTGCCGACTGTCAAAGCAGTCAGTGGCCATCACGCCTGGTGGCATCTTGTAGGGCAGCAACAAACTGCTTTCAATTTCTTCGGTCGACAGCCATCCTTAGTACAGTGCCCAGCTCTGGTTCATTCTTTGCATCTTGGCCTCCACAGTTCTCCACCACGTTGTTTTTGGTCGGCGTCTCTTTCACTTTCCTACAGGGGTCCATAGCATAGCTGTTCTTGTGATGGCATTGAGTTCTTTTCTGGGGATGTGGCCAACCCAACTCCAGCATCATTTTAAATATACTGTGGCATTAATTGCTGGATTAATTGAAACCATAGATGTAAAAGCTATATTTGTTTAATTTAATTTTATTGCACAGCCTGTGTCTGTGCATATTTGTACTTTATGGTCAGGGACAACATTTAGAATTTGGCACAATTTCTCAATATGCTTCTTCATTTCCTTTATCTCTTATAAGGGTAATGAACTGATGAGTGAAAATCAAAACAGAATTAGGGAAACAAGAAAATGTGTTAACAAAGGAATTGAGATTAAACCATCAGTAGGGAAAATACTACACAGACTAAATAAGGGAAAAATACATAATACTTTAAGTAGAAAGAACAAAATAAAACATGATAAAAACAACTGTAGTAGAAATTACCCTGGAAAGGTAAAACATTCATTTATATTCCTACACTCATCATAAGACAATTCAAATATGCATTAATTCATTCATTTCTCATCCAATCACTGTAGAGCAACATATTCACACAGAACCCTTCTGCCTCATGCCATCCATTCAAGGTCCTTCCATGTTATTTTTATCTCTTTCATGTCAGTTTTCACCTCCCTTCTTCATGTATTATTCTTCTCTCTATATTTTCTTTTGCCCTGAGATTCCAGAACTTACGTGCTGGACCCTATTCCCACACACTTTCAACATAACAAAAGCTCTTCCCCCTTGCTCCTGACCCCAAACTCTGGCTATAGTGCTGCAAAGATATATGTTTGAGCCCACATTACTGAAGAGAAAAAAGTACTTACTGGAGGAAAGAAAATAGCAACTGAAGGAAAGATCTTGGTGCTTGTTCTATGATGTTCTTCTAATTCCTCCATACACTTCTAGCTTATTGGATATCCTTCTGCCTCTGGTAAAAATGCTTATGAACATAATAAATACAAGCTGTCTGAATTCCATTGTGAAGTAGGAAGGAACAGTCAGTTTTACATTTGATTTGGTCACATCCGGGGTTTGAAAGTGGTCATGCTATCTGCAACATGCAGTTAGTATTGGAGACAAGTATAATGCATTCAGTAATCACAAAGAGCTAGTGCTCAGTGATGGTGGATCAAAGACAAGACAATGCATTCAATGGATCTAATGTCCCACTGAATGCCACAGTTGTGGGCCAGTGAAAGCAAGAATAGAATATATGGAATAAAATTATCATCTATGACCTGATCAAACATGAAGCTACACTAATCTATGATTGTCCCACATAATGTTTGTGCATTATGAGCCGTAACATATTTTGTGCTGATCTTTTACAACTGCTATAGATAAGAGTACTCTACTTTAAAAATGTATAAACTTATGTCATTCCAAGGGGCTTAAAAATACTTCTTACAGTTAAAAATACATTTTGTACTGTAAACTTTTCTCAGGACTAACTGTTTAGATCAAGAATGGTTCACTTTAGAGACAGCTGGAGTTATGATTGTAGGTTTGGAGGGTGGACCTTTAAAACATCAGCCAATTTTGGACAAGCAAGTGCCATCTCTCACTGAGCATGCTGCAGCGGCCATCACAGGTTAATTAATGACGTAGTTTTATTAACTCTTAGTATACGAGCGGCCTCTTAGAGAGGCCGATGATCGATCCCCGTCAATAGCGAAAATGTATAGGTGAATGCATGTTTAAAACCACTGAACAATTTAGTTATGTGCATGATATAGGGGTTTCATTTCTTCACATTTTGATATATAACACTTATGTTATCTTTATAAATAAATTGTTTATTGCAAAATCTGTAAAGGTAGTCATGAAATTAGCTCGTATACTAAGAGTTAATTATAATCTCTACCAAGCAGCATGTGTCAGGCTTTCATTTAAATTGTTTATATATTCATTTCCTTACGGTGGACATAATCAGATTGCATACCTGTCAACTTGTATGAATTTTTCGTACAATGTACGGATTTTTGATACTTTTAGCAGTGTACGGCCGTACAGACTCGTTGTACGGATTTTTCTTCCCCCCCCCCAATTTTTTTTTTTTTTTTAAATTCTAAAAATATTTTCCAACCCAAGTTTTTTTTAAATTTTAAATCAGAAAATATTTTCTAGCCCAGGATTTTTTTAAACCAATTTTTTTTATTTTTAATTCCGGAAATCTCGGCGTTCGTTTTTAAACTGGGGTCTCTCCCAGCAATCACTCAAATCCTTTTATACCCAAGAATTCGGCAAACACCTTGAATTCGGCCACAAACGCTTTCGGTTTTCAGCGTGACATGATGTATTTTTAAAGTTACCTGTTACGACGACGCTTGCTTGCCACCACACTTCGACGCCATTTTGTTTAAAAAAGCTAAGTACTTATAACTTATTAAATATTGCTGTTGTTTTGCTTTGTTGCAATTTAATCGCGGCCTTAATCTTTCCAGTTAGGCCTACATCTTGCCCCTCAATGTATTTCCGATAAATTGTCATAATATTCTGTGTAGGCCCTACATAACTAGAAAAAAAAGTTTGTTTGCGTTGAGTAGGCCTACTTTATGCCAGCTCTCGAGATTCGCTGCTTTATTTTTTAATAAAGTGGCAATGTGTTATCACAGGTCTAGGCTACCAACTCGTAAATAATAATTTTGTAAATTTTTGGTGGTACGTTTTTTCTTCCTAGATTTTATATTCTGTTCATAATTTTGTTTATTATTATTTATTTTTTTTTGGCAGTTAGCCATTTGCTTTGTTCGTTGTATTTTTTATTCATTCTCTTCGTCTACAAATATTATTAGTTGAAATATTTCATCCACTGAATGATGGCTGAGCCTAATTCAAAGAAACAAAAGCTTGCAGGTCATGGTAAGTTTCAAGTCGAATGGGTTAAACTCTTCCCTGGCATTGTAGATGCATCCAAGTTAGGATCAACCCATGCTTTTTGTAGATTATGCAGCAAAGATATTAAAGTAGTAGCTTCAGGATTATATGATCTGAAAGTACATTTTAAATCGATATTGCATGAACAAATGTTTGCAATGCAGAAGGGAGCATCTATTAAGACCTTTTTTGATCAGCCAAAGCAGGAAGAGGGTGGCATTATAAGGGCTGAAGTTTTATTTGCAGGAGGTTTATGGATGCGGACACACTTACTTCTATTTTACAGTGTAAGATTAACATTGATACATGCTGTGCAGACTTTAAGCCCACAAATGCAATTCTGCAAAGTGCTAAAAGTGCATGTGTTGATTATAATACAAAACACTGTACATCGAAAGAATAGTGTACATCATGATCACTAAGTTTTTTATACGTAAAGAACAGATTGAGACGATTAGCATGTTTTATATCACAATAATTCAAATGCTAATAGATTTGTATATGTAATTTCTCATTTTAACACTGTATTGCGTATAATTTATTAATATATTTTTTGCGTAAGGATTTTTGGGTGTTTGTAAGGATTTTTTGGGTCCGGCGTACAGATTTTTGTCTCAGGAGGTTGACAGGTATGAGATTGTTTAATACTGAGAAATTTAGTTACAGAATTATATATTATTGCTGTAACCACAGTCATAGCTTTTCCTCAGAAACATATTCTTGTAGCATTCTTGTTTTCATTCAAGTGTAATATTCTTGTAATTGTGACAGATTGTTCTGAGATGTAACATTCTGACACCCACTGTTACAAAATCCCTACAGATTCTTCCCCATCTGTCATAAGTGCTCAACCAATGGAACCTCCAGACACACCACACACGTACAGATCTGACAAAGTGTCAGTCCAACAAGATGTAAAAGTTCAAGAGGATACACAAACCTTGACAGCTGGTGCAGTTATAGAAGCACTGAAGAATACTTTCACTTGTTTCAGAAGAGCAATGGTGAGTGTTATTTTTATATGTGTTTTGTCACGCATGTAAAAAACAGTTGAACATAATTTAACATGCTATTGTTGCAATTTTCTGTATTACCAAATGGATTACCTACAAAATGAAAGCAATTAGAATGTATTGTGACAAACATTTCTGATGGAGGCCTTAGGTAAGTCAAAAAATAATTTCATAATTTCAGATCATTTTTTTTTTGGGTATGTACTTTTATTCTAACAAAACTACTAAATTATAAATTTAGTAAAAACGATTAATATGTTCATAATGCCCATTCATTTTCTTTTAATTTCATATATAATAAGTACTTAAAATTAGATATTTTATCTAAGTAAATGTAACTTATGTATTTGCAAACTTTTGGGGTCTAAAAATAATTCCGCCCAGAGGAGAAATAATTAAGTACAGAATCAGTTAAGATAGGCATTCAGTATGACGTCATCGGGAATATTATATTGTTAAAAAACAAAAGTTAATATGTCATGGTATATTGTCACACACAGGCATATAACCATTGTTATTGAGGAAATATGTCTATTTGTGGTAACTCATGTTTTTGCACACTTTTTAACTTGTATTGAACGCTGCATATTTAATATGTCACCGGTTGTCAATGACGTAACGCGTTTGCGCTAATTTATTCTAACGGCTGATATTCGTGGCAAGTCGTCAAAGCAAGATGTGTTTTTTCAAGCTCCCAGAATCGTGGAGGAATATTGTATTTTATGTGACATTAATCTAACTTCGAAGGCCGCCACTTGTTTCTAAGATGGTCCCGAACTTGTGAAGAAGTTCCGAACCTTGTAGAGAAGTATTTATTCAAGAAATTTACATTCACGTTTTTGGTTCACATTACTTGGGTGTCGATGGCTGACACGCACCTATTAGTACAGCGGCCAGAACTGAATAGTTGAGATGATACATTGATGCTATACTACTATGAATGCTTATGTACTTATGGACTGACCATGCACTTGTATTTTTGAGGTGACTATTGATTCAAGATTCTCCAAATTTGCCATTTGCCATAACTAAATAAATGTTATACGAATAGTATCGTGGACCCACTACCAGATGTCTTATGTTCTTCGGCCAGTTATGTCCTGTGATGACCTTACCCGTATCCATTCGTGTTGTCAGCATGATGCATGAACTTTAACAGTACCTCATACAACAAAAACCATACATATATAAAAATAATAACACTACATATATGATAGCCTTGAAGCCATTACCCCGGAATGGTATTGGATTTCAAATGACAACAGTGGTTGCTAGAAGATGCAGCTTAGATTAATAATCTGTAGTTCCGATGCATTTTGCGTTACCGTGCGACAAAATATATAGCGACCCAGTCAGACTTGTCTCCATCTTTGAGACAGCAGCAGCTTCATCAACTAGAGAAAACAACTGTAGATCAAGCCATTATGTTAATAGAGCCTTTGACTATCTTCTTCTTTGATCCTTAGCTGCCGACTGTCAAAGAAGTCAGTGGCCATCACGCCTGGTGGCGTCTTGTAGGGCAGCAACAAACTGCTTCCACTTTGTTAGATCGGTAACCATCCTTTGTACAGTGCCCCAGCTCTGGTTCACTCTTTGCATCTTTACCTCCATAGCTCTCTGCCAAGTTGTTTTTTCAACCTCTCTTTTGCTTTCCTTCGGTGATCCATAGCAAAGCTGTTCTTGTGATGGCATCAGGGTCTCTTCTTAGGACGAGGCCGACCCAACTTCATGTCTGCCAGCTATGATGGTGTGCATGTCCTCTTGGTTACTCTGAGTAAGTAGTTCTTGGTTAGTGATAGTATTCAGCCAGAAGATTCAGGGAATTTTCCTTAGGAAGATTGTATGGAAGGAGGACAGTTTCGACATTTCCTTCTCTGTTACTGTTGAAGGACTTTCGTGTGTGGTTACTGGTTGTGTTGCTTGAATTCTGATCGTGCTAATATTCGTACGCGAATGGGGTGAACCTCATTTTTGGTTTGTCGTAATGCCTGAACTTGGCATCAAGATGTAAACAACTGTTCATCTTATTAACTCAGCAACTTGATATAAAATACATAATTCAGAAGGTTGAATGGTGTAACGTGATTCAACGAATAATGCCTCCGGTTCGAGTCCTTCACAATTTAATATGGATTACACACATACATAAACAGTTCAATTCACACATGAGGTACATGCATCATCAATCAGTAGCGTAGACTGCTGTTTTACGTGTCAATGTCCGTTTAAGGATACAATGCAGTAATTGTTGTCAGAACATCACAGCTATATGCACGCGCAGATAGAATGGCTACCTGCCGACAGTGAGACTGTGAGTCTAATTACTTCGTATAAAGTAGACGATTATCTTTCTCCTTCCAAGGATTTAGTTAATCACTAACCTCCATAAGTTTCCTCTCATGTAGAGTTCCAGGACTGACCCTGGTCCATCATAAATGCACATATAAATGGCTATATCATGCCATTGAATTGGAAGGTTAACAAAACGCAGCTATTCAGCTTGGCGGTCAAGTAACAAAGGGTAGCGTCTCCTAGTTACCGACTGTGTCCCAAACAACGCTAGACACGTCATAATCGATCGTGTATGGAGCGTTCAATAATTGAAACATCTATCGCAATATATTAAATGTCTTAACCTTTACATTTGCACGTCCGCTAACCTTTAGCAGACGGCGTTAATATCATATACCATAACAATTTCCCTGTACACCGGGGAAAAAAAAATCGATAGATTTTTTTTCAAGATCTATCCGACTTAACAATTTTTCAAAAAAAAATTTAACACAATCGTGACATATGGCCGACGATGTTCTGAGTAGAACCGTGTCGCGGTCATGTCAACTAACTATTTGTCATAGGCATCTAACATTAATCACATTATATATCAATATTATACATATTATTATATCAACTAAATAAAATGTCCAATGTTAATAGTGAATGATAGAATTAAATTAAAGTAAGGTCTGTCGTATTAATATGTCATATAGGAATTAATTTGACTAATTAAAATTAAATTAATTAATTAAACTAAGAGTTAAATTATTAAGATTCTAATGTAACGCGATGTTATGAGAGAAGAAAAGACAAAATAAGTGAGAAGAAATAGAAAGAAATTCGAATATAAGTTTAACTTAATTGGGTGTGTTAAGTGTTAGTGAATAATAACTATCTAATTTAACTAACTAAATAACGTATAGGTACATTTAAAAAAATATTAATCAAATACTTGTGTGAGATTTATTTTCTCTTTTCATAATTTCTTCTTTTTATATTTCGTTCTCTTTTTTTGTTCTTTCATTTCATTTTTTTCTCACATTTCATTTTATTGATAATAATTCAATTAAGAAGTTAAGTTAACTAATTAATTAGTATAGGATATGATGATCCATCCGTAATCTTGATCCTGATGAATTGTTTTAGGTAAAAATGTTCAAACGTTTACGTTGGAAAGAAATGTCATTTATCCTAGGATCCAAGAATTAAGTATACACAGGATAATAAGTTCGACTTGTCGTCAGATATTGTTCCATGATTGTTCAACGAATATTCATATATTGTGTATGGACGTTAGACGAAGTTTCAATGTCAATATGTATACCTTGATTGTCTTTAGTTCAATTCTGTGATGCATATAGTGTTTATAAATATTAAATTGAAGGCAAGGTTAGTTCCCTTATAGTTGATACTTCGTTATATCCAATGTAGTGATGATTGACGTGTTTTAGGAATGTCAATGTTGATCATTCGTCGTCAATAGGATTACGTGACAACGCATCCGCCACAATATTTTCAGTGCCAGGAATATGTTCAATGGAGAATTCAAATGGCTGTAGGATGATTGCATATCTGGCGAGTTTTTGGCTCTTGTGGTTAGATCGACGCAAAGATGCTACAGCACGTTGGTCAGTTTGGATGGTGAATGGAGCACCAAGCAAAAACTTTTCAAGTTTAGTTATTGCCCATATAACTGACAAAAGTTCCTTGTCCACTGTGGAATACTTTGTTTCTGCCGGCTTTAGCTTTCTTGAAATATATAAGGTAGGATGTAGAACGCCATCATGGTTCTGGAGCAGGCATGCACCAATGCCGTAGTTACTAGCATCTGTTCGTAAGAAAAATCTTTTGGAAGCATCGGGAAGTCTTAAAATTGGTTCATGCGAGAACAAATTTATAATTTTGTTGAAAGTTTCATTGCATATACCAGTCCATGTCACCTTCACCGGCATGTCTTTTTTTAACAATGAAGACAATACAGCCGTGATGGATGACAAGTTTGGTATGAATCTACTGTAATATTGAACAAGTCCTAACAAACTCCTGACCTGTTTCTTCGTCTGAGGAACTGCTATGTTTAGAATTTTGGAGACTGTACTAGGTAACGTTCGGATATATCCCGATCCAATGATATGTCCCAAAAAGGTTATCTCATTACACGCGATCTGCACCTTTGTAGGTTTAGCAGTTAGATGATAATTCCTTAGAGTGTCGAAAACATATCTAAGTCCCGAAACATGTTCCTCAAACGACGAACTAAACAAGCATATGTCGTCAATATATGTAATAACGTCTGGTCTACCTGATAAAATTTGTCGCATCAGGCGAATGAAGGTAGCTGGCGCATTAACAAGCCCAATAGGCATCACATTCCACTGGTATAGACCTTGTGGAGTGGAAAATGCGGTGTAGTACTTAGCCTTTTCGGTCAGTGGTATCTGCCAATAACCTTTAGTTAAGTCTATCTTACTAAATATAGTTGCGTTGGATAGACGTGGCAGTA
Source organism: Oreohelix idahoensis (assembly GCA_024509875.1). Classification (NCBI taxonomy): domain Eukaryota; kingdom Metazoa; phylum Mollusca; class Gastropoda; order Stylommatophora; family Oreohelicidae; genus Oreohelix; species Oreohelix idahoensis. Next base: position 116,962 of record JAMPIV010008062.1, on the reverse strand, counting down.
AGTCGTCGATAAGTGGATGTGGTTCGCTGTCAACTATAGTCTTAGCATTTAATTTTCTATAGTCAACACATAGTCTGATGTTATTGTCCTTCTTCCGGACAATCACTAATGGAGAAGAGAATGGCGAATTACTAGTCTCAATGATTCCCAGAGACAACATCTGTTCAAGTTCCTTAGTAGTTTTAGCAAGGAAATGTAAAGGAACCGAATAGGGATGTACACGAATAGGTGTATCATCATTGAGAGTAATGTCATGATAACGCGAATGTCGTGGGTTCGATCCCCACACTGGCCACCACTTTTGTTGAAGGACTTTCGTGTGTGGTTACTGGTTGTGTTGCTTGAATTCTGATCGTGCTAATATTCGTACGCGAATGGGGTGAACCTCATTTTTGGTTTGTCGTAATGCCTGAACTTGGCATCAAGATGTAAACAACTGTTCATCTTATTAACTCAGCAACTTGATATAAAATACATAATTCAGAAGGTTGAATGGTGTAACGTGATTCAACGAATAATGCCTCCGGTTCGAGTCCTTCACAATTTAATATGGATTACACACATACATAAACAGTTCAATTCACACATGAGGTACATGCATCATCAATCAATAGCGTAGACTGCTGTTTTACGTGTCAATGTCCATTTAAGGATACAATGCAGTAATTGTCGTCAGAACATCACAGCTATATGCACGCGCAGATAGAATGGCTACCTGCCGACAGTGAGACTGTGAGTCTAATTACTTCGTATAAAGTAGACGATTATCTTTCTCCTTCCAAGGATTTAGTTAATCACTAACCTCCATAAGTTTCCTCTCATGTAGAGTTCTAGGACTGACCCTGGTCCATCATAAATGCACATATAAATGGCTATATCATGCCATTGAATTGGAAGGTTAACAAAACGCAGCTATTCAGCTTGGCGGTCAAGTAACAAAGGGTAGCGTCTCCTAGTTACCGACTGTGTCCCAAACAACGCTAGACACGTCATAATCGATCGTGTATGGAGCGTTCAATAATTGAAACATCTATCGCAATATATTAAATGTCTTAACCTTTACATTTGCACGTCCGCTAACCTTTAGCAGACGGCGTTAATATCATATACCGTAACAGTTTCCCTCCAGCATTCCACACCATAGAGAAGCACAGAAAGTACACAGCTTTCATATAATCTTAATTTGGTGTTTGTGTTGTACTGGGAAGACTTCCAGATGTTGTTGAGACTAGCAAAGGCTGTTCTCGCTTTATTCATTCTGTTCTTGATGTCTTTGCTTATTCCGCTGTCTGGTGTTACTATGCATCCTAGGTATGTAAATGTGTCCATCTGTTCCAGCTTCTGGTTTCTTATTGTTATGGGCTCAGGACTGCCCACATTTAGTGTCATGACCTCTGTCTTCTTTAGACTGATTTTCATACCCACCAGCTGGCTATATTTATTCAGTCTGTCTGCTTTTTTCATGGATGTGATGATGTGAAGGTGCGAGTAGTGCAGTGTCATCTGCATATTCCAGATCTTCCAGTGTAGAAAACGTTGTCCATCTAATTCCTCTTGGACTGCCCTCTTTTGTCTGGTGCATCACCTAGTCTATGACTCAAAAATAAAGTTGTTGATAAGGGGCATCCCTGTCATACTTCTGTCTTCACCTCAAAAGTTAAATTGCTCAACCCAACACTGCATGTAAAGTTAGCATAGAGGCTTTCTATAATGGAAACAATGCAGCTGGGAATTCCATAAGCCCTCAGTATTTTCCATGGGCTGTCACTGTTTATGCTGTCAAAAGCCTTTTCAAAATCAACAAAGTTAATGTATAGCTGTTTCTGCCATTCCGACAATGGGAAGGTTAAAATTGTTTTGGAGAAACCACAAGTGAATAAATGGAAATTGACATTGAGAAATCCAATGCTTGTTCAGGCTATGGCCTTAGAAACCACAAGTGAATAAATGGAAATCGACATTGAGAAATCCAATGCTTGTTCAGTCTATGGCCTTAGAAATTTTGAGCTGAGAAATTTCACATGTGAGTAATGAGAGAAAATCTCTCGGTTCTGCCCCCGGCAGCCATCATTCTTTTTTTTTAAAAGAACAGGAATATTTTCTACAACACTGACAGTTATATAGATTAGCAAATTGAAGGACCATTGGTAATAGAAGACCATTAGAACTGACACAACTATAGGCATTAGCCAGGATGAATCATTTTTAAAAATTATAATGACTGCTCGTTTGATCGTTGCAAAAGAGACATTAAATTATTTTCTAAATGGCTCAGAATCAACAGTTGATGTTCAGCTGAAAGAAGCTTCTTATTTTGTTGTAAATTGACGAGATATGTAGCATTGCTCTGGACTTCTTCATGACTATTTAGAAGACTCTATCACTTATATACATCATCCATTTTGCTCCTTTGAACTTGATAAAAGAAAAGGAAGAATGAGCAAATAGACGAAAAGAAGACAAAAATACCTGACCATGTGTGAAAATAAAGTAACCAACACCCCTCACTGAAAGTGTTGTTTGAGCTCCAAGATTTGTCATCTCTTGTATGTAATATTCATATTCGTTGTGATGTTCTAAGATGATTTTTTTGGAGATGGGAATAAGAAAAAGCTGAAGGAACCAGATGTTTATAACAGTCTGCAGATTAACATGTAAATAAAAACTCCATGGTCTGAAAATCATTTTTTAAATATTAATACTAAATTTAGAAAATTAAAATGAGCAAAACATTGTTGTATATAAAAGTGAATAGTTTAAAAAATCATCACAGCTGTTGTGACAAAACTCAGCTGCTTTATACTAAGTGTTAGTATAATTAATTGAATCTTATGACTGTACACTATAAAAAGTGACATCAAAATAACAGAAACAAAATGGGAATTATTACTTACAGTGGCCAAAAGAAGATGGCACTACCTCAGGCACATTCTGTTGATACTGGAAACTGCTTACCAAGAAAAGTACTAAGATGGACACCTCAGAGCATGTGGACTAGAGGACAAACCGAAGAGACAGAGATGAGCATGTTGGAAAAAGTTTTATTAAAATGAGACCTATCCCGGGAAATAACTTTACAAAACATAACAGATCAGCTTTTTTTTCAAAGAATCTTGCAGAATAACCATATATATGGTTGTCTCCTATAACGTTTCTTCTATGCCAGCTTATAAAAAGTTATTTTGAGTTGTCTGTGAAAAGCTGTGCAGAGTGTTTGATCCACACATGGATATATAAAAAACTTGGCTAATTTATTATCATGTTGTTATACCTTATATGTAGTGTAGTTTTCACCTTATATGGTTTGTGTAGTTATACCTTATATGGTTCGCGTAGTTATACCTTATATGGTTCGTGTAGTTATACCTTATATGGTTCATGTAGTTATACCTTATATGGTTTGTGTAGTTATACCTTATATGGTTCATGTAGTTATACCTTATATGGTTCATGTAGTTATACCTTATATGGTTCGTGTAGTTATACCTTATATGGTTCGTGTAGTTCCAAGGGGTCTCTAAAGAGACAAAGAAAGAACAAGACTCCTGCCCCCTCAGGCAGGTCGTACAAGGTGGCTAATATGAGGGTTTTTTGTCTTCATGAGGCTGGCAACCTCATCAGATAAAACAAATTGTCACAGAAACCACCATTACAAGAACATGTGACTGCATGATGCTGTCTTCCTGCATGGAGACCTGCTACTGTGGTGGCTCCATGTTACATAAGGAATACAAAGGAAAATAATAGTGATACCTTATAGTGTAAAAAACTCACTTTGCTGGGATTTTCTTTACTTCAAGACAATAACTTAGAAAATTACCATTTGAATATCTTTTCTTTTGCATTGGTGTAATATTCATCATTGATATAGATGGACATTTTCAAAATTTGTGGTTCAAAAAGGAATATTTAGATATGCTATTAGAGGTCAAGAGTGAGGATTGTTTGTCTTTAACACATTAACTACTGAATTAAAAAACACACTGGCCGAATAAAATTTTTTTCCCATTTTCATCTTGTAGGTGTTTACACAAAGTAAGCTGTAGCTTTTGTAATTGTTTACATATTTTTATGAATTACACGTCATTTTAAAGATAAATGAATGTACTATTACAATAAGCACCATTTGTAACTCTAATAGAGGTTGTTGCTATTTAACGGCCCTCAGATGGCCGAGTACTTGCAATATTTTCACAATTATAACTGCTTGCGCCCCATCTCTATCAAAATCACTATTTCAATCAATGGGCGCACCATTTTCACTCTTGTCCTCGATGCTAGATCTATCAGTCAATTGTTGAAACATGTTTCTACCCTATTCAGCCGTTAGACAAGATGTACAATCATTTTTTATGGTCCTATCACTAGTTGCCACGGTAAACAGTTTTACACGATTTGGTAATTAACCCAAAACACCGAAAAATAGGAACATAATATCAATTTTCCAGTCTTATATCAATTTTCCAGTGTTCTACAACAACCATGCTTTGGGAATTTGTTTTCCGGTGCCAACTTAAAATCTCGAACCAGATCAGAAAGTGTTTCAATACATTTTTCATCCATTTTATTACTAAACATAGATCGACGCTCTGAGCAGCTCGCGGTCCAAATGATAGGATTTCAAAAGCCGGTCCCACCGGCTCGCGGTACTTAATGTGTTAAGACAAAACATATTCTTGACATCTTATATCTACAGTAGTTTTGCCATTTAAGTTATGTAATTTTTCAGCAGTCACCTTCCTCGTATATTTTGTCATTTAATAGCTTACAGTTCTCATGAACAGCACTGGTCATTGCTGATTATATTAGATATTTCAAAAGTTATTACATTTTCTTTTTCCCTTAGGTGTTAGCCCACAGAGGGCAGCACTGGACTTTGCTGCAGAATGCAGGTCGTGTTTTATGGAACTGTGCTCATTCCGCACAGCTACATGCATGTACAGCTGACCAAACTGATGGTGACCCTGCACTACTGACCACCGATGTTTTACAGTCACTGTTGTGGCTTCCTTTTTATGTTGCTTCTGACTGTTTGCTAGACATGATGACTGTTTTGCAAGATTCCCTGGAGAAGCAAACAGTGAGGGTGAGAAAATTATTACAGAAATGTCAATGTTTGGCCAGTTACACCTTCCTGTCATCCTGTAGAAATTCAAACCAGAAAAATAATTTACAAACAACTAGGTTACTATAACAGTGTAAAAATCATTATTCTAGAATGGTCAGAACAATTTAATGTGTTATTTCCTTATTTGAATTTTCAGCAGTTTTGTAGTTTTAAACAGATTTGAATGTAATAACTAACACAGACTAGCTCGTGTTGGCGTAGTTGGTGAGTCCTTTTTAGGGCTTTATGCTAGCAGATAGATAATGTTAGTCCTTTTCAGGACTTTGTATCTATCAACGCTGATCGGGTTAGTAGTCAACAGAGTTTACTTTTTTTTTGGATGGTAAATGCGCTCTGATATAACCAAATAGGTTGAAAAGAACGCGCCTCGCCAGAAAAAGACAAAAAACAAAAGATGTTAATTCAGAATGCACATGAGAAGGCGTTTTATTAAATCTGCCAGCACTATTGTAATAACTGCTGACCTTTTAGTGTATTAACCTTTTAGCATTATTGTTACAAACTTTATGAGCTGTAATGATCATTTGGCTATGACTTTTCATTCAGTCAACGAGTTAGTAACCTTTAGCTCCCGAAGGAGCATAGACCTTCTACAAACACATGCCAAGTCCTCTTGTAGCGTGCCATCAGTTCAAGGTCTTTCTATGTCTTCATCATTTTCCTTTCTGTCTCCAGTTGTCTTCTACATGTGTTCTTTGGTTTCTCTCACTTCTCTTTCCCTGGGTATTCCAGAACAAAGAATACCTTGTAATGCTATTAACAGGTTCCATCAGGGTATGTCTTTAACTCTTAGTATCCGGCTGGCCTTTCTAAAAGGCCAATGATCGGTCGCCATTTTACAGCCGGCCTTTTAGAGCGACCGAAGTCGGTTTAGACGGTTTCCGTGTCAATAGCGAAAGATTTAACATTATTTACATACTTTTCTTCCCATAAAAGAGTTCTAATGCCATTTCCAGTTATACCTCATGTTTGAAAATATTGGAATACTCAAATTTGTGTGAAATATTGATCGATTTTGATTACATTTAGTAGGGTTCATTAGTCCAAAAAAAATTTTTTTTTGTCTGTCTGAGAATGGCTTCGTGTTCAAATGGTCGTTCGAAAAGATTATCAGCTGAACATGCATCACAGCTTATTAAATCATGGATTGATAATGACAGTGATGAGTTCTCGAGCACGGATAGTTCAGATGACGCTGAATTTAGCGATACATTAGCAGATTCTGCGGACAAGGGGGCGTGTCCCTTGGGTGGACCTAGTTATAGAACTGGTAGGGGATTGCTAAAAAGGAAAGGTAAATGCCATAAAAACGAAAGAGAAGATAGATCTAGATCACAGCTGAGATCGGTAATCACTGAATCTGGTAATGCAGAGCTTCAGAACAACAATATTATTGAACAGGAGGTCGAATGGAATGAAGTTGATAAGGGTTCAACTCAGAATGCATTTCGCTTTGTTCCACCTCAGGGCAGGACTCCTGGTGTGAATCCAGATATTGTCCCCAAAGACTCACCAGCACTTTTTTTGCCTCAAAGCCCTTTTTACAGAGGAAATATTGGAACAACTTGTTGTGTCTGTCAATGATTATGCTGATCACCTCTGTCAGTCAAAAGCTGCAACAGCAAGCACTAGGTCTGTTTATCGCAACTGGCATCCAATAACACTGCATGAACTTTACAGGTTTTTTTCTGTTGTCATAGCCATGGGCATTGTCAAAAAACCAAAAATGAGTGATTACTGGTCTCAGGAGCCTTACAGACTCCTTGGTTCAGGCAGATATTTACAAGGGACAGGTTTCAAGCATTGTATCACACAATGTTCCATGTAAGTGATGTTGACGCGCAGGGAAAAGCAAAAATTGAGCAGTTTCTGCTGAAACTCCTAACACGATTTCAGGAGGCATTTTATCCCTACAAAGAGCTGTCTTTAGATGAAATGGTGATAGGGTGGAAAGGCAGGTGGACACATAAAATGTTCAATGCCTCAAAGCCTAAGAAATATCATGTCAAGACCTTCGTCCTTTGTGACAGAAGTACTGGTTACGTTGTCAATTTGTTGATTTACTTCGGTGCCAATACATCATACAGTCCTGAGCTAGATGTAAAGAGCCAACAAGCCATCAAAGTCTTTGATACACTGCTAAAACCTTGTGGAAAAGGTCATCATATTTATGCAGATCGTTACTACACAAGTTTTGCATTGCTGCAATATCTTACCGACAACAATCAGTATTTTACTGGAACTGTAAATATAAATCGTAAAAATTTTCCAAAGGCACTGAAGACTACAAAACTGATGCATCTCCAGATGAAATGGTTTCTCGATCTAGAAAGTAAATTTCTTTGTGTAATGTTTAGAGATAAAAAGGCAAAAAAGTCATGCATTCTAGTGTCAAGTTCTGCATCTGTGGAAACCAAAGAAATCACAAATCGTTTCGGCGAAAGAAAGCACAAACCCGCTATGATTGATGACTACAACCAACGAATGAATGGATGTGACAAGGTTGACCAATGTGTAACAACCTATGGAACATTCAACAGAAGAACCAGAAAGTGGTGGAAGAAAATTTTCTTTTGGATCTTTCAAATTTCCCAGTTGAATGCTTTTATGTTGTTTGCACTCAGCAGATCAAATAATTCAAAGAAGCAGACCCTACTGCAGTTCAAGAATGAGTTAATTACTGAACTTAGTCTTGTTGCTTCTGATATTATCCAGAATATCCCACACAGAGTACCTCATGCAAATCAATACAACAGTCCATTGAACCGTCTGTGTGGAACCAGACACATTGTAAAAAAATCAAAATTTGTGCCAGTGCGTCATTTGTAGCACCCCTCAAGTTAGAGTGAGAACATTTTTTTATTGTGATGGATGCACAGATCATCCACACCTTCACCCAAATGACTGCTTTGCCAAATACCATGAAGCAAAGTAGTTTAATTTTAAGAATGAAGGGAAAATTTACATTGTATATAGTATACTTTCAGATTTAGAGTGCTTCTTCAAAATGTGCCAACAAATTTTCAATTGTAATAAAAATAGTATTTATGGAAAGAAGCAGCTGAAACTTTTCTACATTCTGTGAATGTACTTTCAAATGGAAGTAGTTTTCGGAGTTTCTGGCTTCAAATTGGATTATTTTTGTGGATAAGTACAACTCTTTTTCAAATTTTTAAATATTTAAACTTTCCTGCACTCTGTACTGTATAGGCTGCACGCATGTTTAAAATCATTCAACATTTCAGTTAGATGCATGTCAAAAGGGTTTCTTTTCTCCACATTTTAATATATAACATTTTATGTTATCATTATAAATAAATTATTTAATGCAAATTCAGTAACGGTAGTCATGTCTAAATGTAGGCTAAAATATTTTTGCGCTTTGTCTGAATATACCAAAAAATTTCAGATTGTTATAAAAACTTTATTTGTGCTCAAAAACAACTGCAACTTTCCTACATTATGTGAAAATGGCTGTAGTTTAAAATAAAAGTAGTTTTATGGGTTGAAGTTTACCAGAATTAATTAACCATAGTGATAAGTACAAATTGTTTTTCATTTTTTTACATTAAAAAGTTTTTTTTCATTCATTAATCTATATGTTGCATGCATGTTTAAAACCACTGAACCATTCAGTTAGGTGCATGTCAAAGGAGTTTTATTCCTCTACATTTTGATATATAACACTTTATGTTATCATTATAAATAAAGTATTTAATGCAAAGTCAGTAATGGTAGTCATGTCTGTAAATATAGGATTAAAATATTTGTTCGCTTTGTCTAAATTACCAAAAAATTTCAAATTGTTATAAAAAATTTATTTGTGCTCAGAAACAACTGCAACTTTCCTACATTATGTGCAAATGGATGTAGTTTAAAATAAACGTAGTTTTAGGGGTTGAAGTTTACCAGGATTAATTACACATATTGATAAGTACAATTTGATTTTAAATTTTTTTAATTTTAAAATTTTTCTGCACTCATTACTGTATATGGTGAATGCATGTTTAGAACCACTGAACAATTTAGTTAAGTGCATGATATAGGGGTTTCATTTCTTCACATTTTGATAAATAACACTTTATGTTATCTTTATAAATACATTTTTTAATGCAAAATCTGTAAATGTAGTCATGTCTAAAAATGTACTCTCTGAAATTAGCTCGTAAAAATGTGGTTTTTGAGCTCGTATACTAAGAGTTAAAGTATTTTAAAAATATAGTGTGTAATGTAGGACAGGGGTGTTCCTAATTCTTTCAGCATTTTAATCATCTATAACTTGCTAAGCAAAAAAGAAGGCTCAATACTTTCCATCTACGGTGTCTACGCCACATCCTCGGCATTTCGTGGAAAGATAAAGTGACAAATGTCGAGGTGTTGTCACGTGCTGGCCTTCAAAGCATGTATACATTGCTTAGACAGCGCAGACTATGCTGGCTTGGCCATGTCCGCCGCATGGAAGATGGTCGCATCCTGAAAGATATCTTCTACGGACAACCGGCAGATGGCAAAAGAACAGTTGGGCAACTGCAGCTGAGATTCAAAGATATGTGCAAGAGAGACATGAGGGCACTGGACATAAATCCAGCAACCTGGGATGATGAAGCTGCAGATCGCACCAAATGGCAATGCTATCTGCGGCGCCACCTGAGATGGGCGAAAAGAAGCTCTCACAACAAGCAGAAGAGGGGAGAAAACATCAAAAGGAACACCAGGAAAATAAGAAGCTGAGGGCTGTCACCTCAGGGGCGCATTCCCATAGTCAGTTATGACTGAAGGAGCTATTATTATAACTTAAGATTATGATCTAGCTAAACCATTCAGCATTGTTGTTTTAAATCTGATGAGATGAAATTATAATCTAGCTAAGTCTTTTTTTGTGTGTGCTATAGCAATATATATATTTTTTTCAGCTGAGATGAGGGAATTGTCAGCTCTGTCATATTTTTTTGCAACAACATTAGTGAACTGAGATCATAATATTGCTATAGCTACCAATGTTGTCGCAATAAGCAGTTTGAGTTGAGATAATTGTTGTGTTATTCTATTAACATCGTTGTAATAAACTCTATGAGTTGAGACAACAAACGTGCAATGTCTTTCATTCATCATCATCCTCCTCATCCTCATCATCATCATCTTCATCATCATCATTATCTTCTTCATCCTCATCATCATCATCATCATCTTCTTTATCATCATTATCATTTTCCTGTGCGCTGCTTACAGAGCACGAGGCTACCAATGTAGCTGGTCCCCGTGAAGGAAGCTTGTATTAACCAATCACATGCTCCAGCAATGGTGATTTCTGTGGCAATCTGTTTCCCCAGATAAGGTGGCCAGTTCCATGAACAATCTCATATTGGTCACCTTGTACAACATGCCAGATGGTGCAGAAGTCATATTCTTTCTTCAGAGACCCCCCTGTGAACAACTGGGGGCTGCAATGTCTTTGCTAGTAACAAATTGCTTTAATTCAATTTCAGATGAAAAATAAGGGCAAAAAACTGGGGGATTGTTTTGAGTCATGGATGGGAACCATCCAGTCTGAGCAGGGAGGGGCAAGTTTGAAGTTTGAACCACTTTTGGATGATGTCAACATTGTGGACACTCGCTGGATCCTCAGGTTGACTCTGAGAACCCTGGAGCTGCTATACTCTCAGCAGAAATATGAAAAACTTGTGGACATTGCACTGAGGTTTAGTGCACTTACAAAGTGAGTGGGATGAAAATGTCTGGTTTAGTTATTCTTTGTAAATTAGTTTCTCTTTCAGGTTTATTGCCATATGTGTTGTGAATCCTAGCTTATAAGTTATAATACTATGATTCTCTGTTATGATCCTAGTTTAATATGTCTGTTGCCTTTTTATGACCATATTTTTGTACCTCATTTATCATTGACTTTAAAACATTGTTCTTTCTGTCTGCTTCACTTATAATTTCTGTTTTGATATCTCTTCCCAAGTTTGCTGCCACTTCTTCTTTAAGTGCCATGCTGGCTGGCATAGGCGATCATGTCTCCCCACAACTTCCTGTCTCTAGTACAGATCAGTTCTGTTGTTGACTTTTGTCCATGCCATCATGTTAATCAGTCCATTATATTCTCTGCACCTGCCCTCTTAAACTTTTTCCACCAATCTTTCTTGTTGTCACAGTCTATTCCAATTTTCCTCTTCTTATTAAATGCTTACAGAAAGTGAATTGCTTCTTTCGATATGTGTACTTTATTTAGATTGCATTCTGGCCTCTTTCAGGACATCTTTATTATCTGTTCAGTGGTATTCTCAACATTCTTCAGCATAATTATATCTCTGTGGCCTCTAGGGCCTTTCTTGCTTATTTACTAACTGCCTATGACTCACCTCAAAATATTAGGATTTGCTGTATGTAGCAAATGAACTCATACTGCCCTGTATAGTTCCTGTGGTTGAACTCATACTGCCCTGTATAGTTCCTGTGGTTGAACTCATACTGCCCTGTATAGTTCCTGTGGTTTTCTGTGGAAACAAAGAATAGGGCCATTGCTACCATTGGCATGTAATAAATGGTGACTAATATAAGGTTTTGTATGGGCCTGGCTATCTCATCATGTAAAACAAATTTCTGCAGAAATCACCAGCTGCAAGAGTTTATGTATTGGAGAAGGCTTCCTCAAGGAAGCCATCTGTAGCAGTGGCTCCATGCTCTATATGGAGTAGAAAGAAGGAGAAGATGATGAATTTGATTCAGTCTAATATTGCCCCAAATCCCTTTATTGTGCTGAAGTTATATCTAATTTTCTCTTTTGTTTATTTCCTCTAGAATAAGTTATTTTGTAGTTGTCAGAATATATTTGACCTGCTCCTCAATATCACATTTCTTGTAGTTCTAATAAATTTACATGTATTCTGTTCTTTTTGCTCCTCTTGTTATGTAATTTTCCATCCTTCATAAATGACCTGACATTCGAAGTTCCTGTGGTCAAGCTATCTGAAGCTGGTAATGAAAAGTGGAAGATGTGGCTGGTGGTTATAACCTGAGAGAAAGAAATGAGAGAGGGTTTACACTGATAGTGGGCAAGAATACATGCGATGTTAATAGGAAAAACCTGGTTTAGACAGCATCCTAGACATCTTTGGATTGGGAAATGTCCAGGAAAAAATTTTCTGATCAAACTGACTACATGCTAATATGCTGTAGATTGAGAAACAGTTTTATATCTGTGAAAACTAGGCAAGGAACAGATTGTAGATGTGAACATTTAGAATAAAATTGAAGAAAATAAGGAGGACCAAAAACTATTGAGATAGATTTAGGCTTCCTTAAGCAGACGTGGAGATAAGTTGGATAGAACAAAATCAACAATAGAATTGGCAACTGGGGATCACCTATGCCATCTAAACTGATACTTAAAGAAGAAGAACGTTGGTGTGGGTGTTGATTACTTGCCAATTCTAGGTTTAATAAAGTTTTTCTGATGAATTCAGATGAGCATTTTCATTTTGGCTTGTTGAGGTGGTAGTTTCTTGCATATTTTGAGACAATAATTATTTTTCCTGTTCGATATTTCTTTGCAGCAATCGATATGCTGAGCAAGTCATTCCATTGGTAGTGCAAGCCCAGCAACTCTTAGAAGAGAGAATCAGGCAGGCTGGTGGCCCAGCTCCACCTCAGCAACACTTCAAGGTTTTGCAGGCTCAGCTGGGACATGTCATTCATGCCAAAGACTACCTGAAGGCTCAGCTTAAGGTTCAGATCCACAAGGAAACCTTGGGTAAAATTGAACCAGGAGCACATATAGATCCCATTGGTCACGGTGCATATACACGTAAGTCTTGCTTTTTTGTGCATATATTTTTCTGGTTACTGTTTTTAACAAAACTACCAATATTGTGACATGACAGTGATGAAGCTTAGAAATCTGGAACTAGCATAGAACAACAGGGGAAATAAGTGTGTTGATTGGCATGTGTTACCACGGTTGACAAATATGGTATTGTGCTTGGGGGGCTGGCAACCTCATCATGTGAAACAAATTGCTACAGAAACCACATCTGCAAGAATGTGAGAATGTTTGTACAGACTTCCTGCAAGAGGACCAGCTGCAATGCTGGCCCCATGCTGTGTAAGACGTGCACAAGAACAAGACGATAAAATGTCTTTATTAATTGTTCCATTTGAAAGAAAAAACAGCCAAACTGCAACAGATAGAAAATCCATAACGACAAAATACATAGAGAAACATTACCCACGCAACACCTGGACCCATGCATAAACAGATGGATCAGCAACAAATGGAACAGAAAATAGAGGTGGGGGTGTCTTTCTGACCTTAAGCACTGGTGCAGAAAAAAGGCTGTCAGTGGCAACAGGACAATTCTCAAGTAACTTCAGAGCAGAGGCAGAGGCCTTGAAAACTGCAGCAGAGGTTATATTGACAGAAGAAAGCACAGAGAAGACAAGTTGCTTTTTTTTACTGATGCACAGTCAGTAATTGCAACGTTGAAAAGCCAAAATAATACAGACCTGGATGACCTCAGAATAGTGCTCCACAAACTTTGTCAACGATTCAAAAGTGTTGTGATCCAATGGATCCCATCTCATTGTAACATCACCGGCACTGAAGAGACTGACAGAATGGCAAAAGAAGGTTCACATCTACCTCAGCCTGATGCAAGCATAACTTTCGAGGAGGTAAAGAGTTTTATCAGATACAGAAACAAATGGAATGTAGAACATCCAGGTCACACACAGTATGATGCTTACTTCCAGCTCAACAGAAGAGAACAAGTGGTAATCTTCAGACTCTGCACTGGCCACAACAGATTGAGATACCATCTATTCAACAAGCTAAAGATAGGAACTAGCAATCAGTGTAACTGTGGCACTGATAAAATGACTGCTGTACATCTGCTTCAAAGTTGCCCCTTATATGCCGTACAGAGACAGCGCATATGGCCGACGCCAGTTCCTTTCGTGGAAAAGCTTTACGGGGATTCAAATAGCCTTAAACTGACTACTGCTTTCTTTGAGAACATTCAAGTGGACGTCTGAGAGTGTACGAAGAAGAAGAATAGTACCATTTATTGGTTACTACTTTTTACTGAATCACTGGCAATGTCAAGTGTAATGTTTTATAGGTTTTTAGTGCACTTCTTTCTAAACAAAAAAAAGTCTATATTTTTAATTCTGTCCTGTCCCCAGTGTTTATTAAAAAATGTACATGATTCTATTTTTTCCTTTAAGCTTAACGTGGACATATGCCCCATGTTACTTACTAGTGTACATGTCCTTACTGACTTTTGGGGGTCTGGGGATCTCTGAGGAGACAAAAACAGAATAGAATCACTGCTTCTTCAGGCATTTTGTATGAGGTGCCTACTGTCAGGTTATGCATAGTGCTGGCAATTTCATCATATAAAACAAATTCTTACACACACACACATGCATGCATATGCATGCACACACACATACACCACAGCACATAGTTCTTTGGCACAGGCTTTCTGCAGGGGTGTCTACTGCATTGGTTTGGTGGACCCATGCTTTGTAAGGGAAAAAATGGAGAAAGATAAATAAATGTGCACTGCCAAGGTTAATCATGGAAGAATCGAGTAAGTCAGTTGAGAACTGGACAAACTACCAGCAAGTCATCATCAGATTGGCAGGGTGTGCAGATCTTGGGGCAGTGGGAAAGCAGAGCTGGAAATTAATCAACTGGTAAATGATTATGCCAGGACTGATGATGCTATTGTGTACGCTGATGGGTCAGTACTCCGTGGTGAGAAATCAGGATGGGGGCTTCTCAGCTGGAGTAAAGGGCAGGGGTTTCGCTGAAGAAAGTGGAACTTACAGGAAGATACTGCAGCACTGATGTGGCTGTAGGAAACTCCATTAACCAGGGCAGTTATTGTGTCAGACTCTCAGTTTATGCTTCAGAAGTTCCAGAATGGATGGCTTTAGCATGAATGGAAAACATCAATAGAACCCTCATGTCTTCAGGAACTGGTGTGCATCTACTGTTCTGTTCATGCAGGGTTACAAAGTAATGAGAGAGCTGACAGATTAGCTTTAAGAGCACCCATAGTGTGGACATTGGATATGGATAGTGGAGAAATACTGACAACAATTACTGATCATCTGCTAGAGAAAAATACTGCAATCCATGAATCAACAAGGCTGAGATTGCTGGGATTTGGCATCAAACTTAAAACTAGCAGAGATGGACAAATGAGAGGATGCATCCGTCATATATACAACCAGCGCGCTACAGGAACAATTAGGATTATACCCTTCTACATTTGCTGAGGGAGACTGAGCACCTATGAGTTTGCCCAGAGTTTATTGAGGGCAATTCTGATCAACAGCAACGTCAATCATGGCTCCTTGGCAAGGGTAAACACCAGCCTTCCACATGACTACAGGGAATACTAACCACTAAGCAACGGGAGTTCAAAATACTTATTAAACATCTGTTTAAGAATTCCTATAATCTGCTTTTTGAAGTTTGTGATGTTCTTTATGGTTTCTTTTGATATGTCGTGTATCAAACAGTCTTAAACACATGATTAAAAAATATTTAGTTCAGTGTTTTTCTAAGTATCCCTGTATTTTCAGAAGTATCTGATTGACAGTGAAGCAGTTCTAGTTTCTTATTCTTGACTTTACATCCCCATCTCTGTTTTACTGTGGTGTCTGTGACATTTCCCAAATATGTGAATATATTCACCTTATCCAGCTGAGTTTGTCTTAATAGAATCATCATCATCATTTACCTTTTTGCCCATTATGGAGCAAGGGGCCAACACTAAAGCTGGTCTCTATACAGGAAGTCTGCACCAAAACATTTCTTGTGCTGTTGTAGTGATGTTTCTGTAGCAGTTTATTTGGCATGTTGAGGTTGCCATCCCTGTGCTAAATCTCATATTAGCTGCCTCTTATGATATGCTTGAGGGAGCAGTGGTGCTGTTCCTTAAAGAATTAGGCTGCTATTTATTCTAACTTTCATCAGTTCAAATGTCATGTCACATGTGCTATACAATTTGTATCTTTAACTTAGAGCAAGATGCATTTCGCTTATCTGCTGTTCCTTTGCACACTGCTGTCAGCCTGAGAGAACTGCGTGACACACTTGACAATGCTCATTACACAGCTCATGCACTCCAGCATAGCCGCAAGCTTCTGTGCTTGTACTTAGCTGGACAACAGAATCGTAAGTATGATGTATGTGGTTCAAAGCAGTAGTCTCTGCTCTAATCTATACATTTGACTGTATATCTCTAGTTGCCAGTTGGTACAGTTGATCATTTAGATCATGGTATTCAATTAATGATTCTGCCAGGGTCCCTACAGATGGTTGATAGGAACAACATTTTTCTAACAGAATTATTAATACTTGTCAGTGCAAACTCTTCAGTTAACAGTCACTGAATGAAGAAAATGTTGGCTAGGTAATGTTCCAAAGTTGCCACGAGACACCTTACCATGAACAGCAATCAGATGGGCATCACAGGACAAATATTGTAGAGGGTGGCCCAAAGAGACATAGAGATGCACAAACTAAGAAAGGTTGAGAAATTATTTATTCATTGGAGTTTTGTCTCATTTTGATGAGGTACATCCTGTTCACACTAGACCAACATTTGTTGGTTATTTTGGGGTACATGTCCAAAATAAAAGATCTGTTGGTCTGATGGCCTGTCTTGAGAAACAGATTTATATAAAGTAGCAACTGATTATGAAATTGACATACAATGATTGACAGTCTGGGGAAATGACAGATATTTCCAAATGTTTAATGTCTACAGACCTCCTAGAGAAACTAATGGAATCTACTTTAATGATACTGAATATTAGAGAACAATCATAGCAGGGGATTTCAACGCTCACTCCCTACTCTGGGGATGACAGGATACCAACACCTCAGGCCAGGCAGTGAAAGAGCTATGTAACAGTTTCAACCTTATTGTCCACTAAAGTGGAATATCTCCACTAACTCGCTACCATAAAGCTAGCTGAACCAGCAGCCGACCAGACCTAACACTAGTGTCTGCAGACCTCATCAATCATTATATATAGAGGGTACTGGAGGACATAGGAAATGACTACCTACACATACTCATCACCTTGTATGGAACAGAAATCTACATGCAATAGATACCTGGTCACATAGATATTACATTGAATGAAGCAGCTGATAAACTAGCAAAGAAGGGAGCACAAATGCCATAAACTGACCAACCATTGAGTATGTCAACAATAAAACCAATAATAAAAACCGACTGTAAAGAAGATTGGCTGAACATGTGGGCACAAGCTAAAACAGGAACAAGACTCTTCAGACACCTAACAGCCCCAAATAAGGAAGATGCTATCAACCATATTGAACGAACATATCAAACAAAATTCTGCAGATTGAGAACAGGTCACTCCACCTAAATGGACACAGAAGTAGAATATGCTCACAAATTATAGCAAAATACAGACACTGCCCAAACCATTAGAGACAGTAGAACACCATCTACTACTATGCCCTGCACTCCAGGGAATGAGACAACTCCTTCTGCCACACAACCCATCCATAGACTATACGCTTTATGACAGTCCTAAACAGCTTATCCGAACTGCACAGTACCACATAATGGCATGAAGGTCACCAAGAGCTGAAGCTCAGTGACAGTGGATCAGAGTCAAGTCGTATAAAGTAGCAGGCAGCAACCATAGAATCTACTTGCTGAAGCTCATGTACCATGAACAGATGTCATTCTGACTGAATGTATAAGAATATTGCAGCAAGTGTTTGCTCATCACTGAACAATTTTAAAGCCATTTAGCTTTTTAAATGTTTGAAGAGTAGTTTGATTAATTGCTGGGTTTTTTTTTTTAACATATCCAGTTAAAGATGGTTTTCTGGATCAGGAAGACTCCCATGTTGACTTCAAGATGGCTACAGAGCAGACACATCCCACAATGCCTCCTAATAAGATAATGTCAGATTTTTCTAGTGCTGATGATGTTCAGTTTCCTCCCATGCCAAAGTCTCAACTTGTCACAGTCATCAGTTCATATGAGAAAACTATAGGTAAAAGCAAGACAGTTTTTGTTAAAAGATATCTGTATCAACACATTTACACTATATATTGAAACTGATTCAAGCTTTATATTGAATAATGTTAGCTCTTCCATCCAAAGTGTTATGTATCTTGTTGACTATAACAGTGCAATGCAGTGCATAATTGAAATTTCAGTTAATGCATAATTTCATACTTTGATCTAAAATGGTAGATTAATTTGGAAAAATTCAATGAAAGTGATATAAGAGTTCACAGGATTGCTTATAAATGAATAGGAAATGCCTAAATTAATATTTTAGTATTAGGAAAAAAAGATGCCAAAATAAAGAAAAAACAATATTGCTTTACTACAGTTCCTAATATTGCCTTATTCAGAATACTTTTATATGTATATTTCATCTTTTTTGACACAAGAGTTCATTCAGTGCCAGAAATAAAAAAAAAACCTATTTAAAATACTGTGCAAGATCATTATTTCTGTTTTTTTCCAACTATATTATTTCAGTTGTTGCTCAGCTTGTTCTTCTTTCAGACATGTTGTGTGCAAAAAATCTGAAGGGTTTATCAGCTCAGGCCATGCATGAACTTGGAAATATTTTTTTCCATGCCCAGAATTCCAGGTATGCTCATAAGTCAACGACCTTTTTACTGTATTGTGTGGGCTAGATAGATTGGAAGCTGACTAATGTGGGCAGCGATATAGCAGGAGGTAATCTTATTACCAGAGGACACTTTTTTTTGTAGACTGCAGTGATCTTTAGTATCTCTTTCAAGAGAAAACATTTGTCCTTCAGCTATTTAGCAGTCAGAGGATACTATATACAAATGGCACTCACCGGTTTTTAAATTCCTTTGAAAAAATATGATAATGGAGCCCCAGGTGTTGTTATGGAAAATATTAATTTCAGCCTAATGTTTACATGTCATAGCTTTCCAAAGAATCTACTTCGTTATTCCTCCTTTCCAAGACACTTAAAAAAAAGTTATGTTTGTAAATTTTTTCTAAACTTGTGCTTAACCTTCCTTGATCGTGGTTATCCCTAGGTGAATGTTAGCTGCATTGTCCTTGGGAGTGAGGGAGATTAAGTTTGGTTACACCGTATCTCAGTGAAACTACAACTTCGAGTCTGAAAAACTGTTGGTTGCTAGATGTGATATTCTTGATCAAGAATTTAGGCATATTATTGGTAATATTCTGCCTTTCCACAAGTAATTACAGGTTGATAGCATCTTATATGGGGATTAAGTTCTGAGGACACCATGTAAAGTAAAAAAAACAGTATAGTCAAAATAGGGTAGCCCTGATACACACACATGCACGCACGCACATACAACTCCATAACTTATACAGTTTTTTAACACATTAACTACCGCAAGCCGCTGTCAGCGGCTTACAAAATAATCACATTTGGACCGCAAGCCGCTCAGAGCGCCAATCTAATTTTAGTAATAAAACGAATGAAAAATGTACTGAAACACTCTCTGATCTGGTTCGAGATTTTAAGTTGCCACCGGAAAACAAATTCCCAAAGCATGGTTGTTGTAGAACACTGGAACATTGATATTATGTTCATATTTTTCAGCATTTTTGGTTATTTACCAAATCGTGTAAAACTGTTTACCGTGGCAACTAGTGATAGGACTACAAAAACTGCGTGTACATCTCGTCTAATGGCTGAATAGGATAGAAACGTGTTTCAACAATTGACTGATAGATCTAGCAACGAGGACAAGAGTGAAAATGGTGTGCACGTTGATTGAAATTGTGATTTTGATAGAGATGGGGCGCAAGCAGTTATAATTGTGAAAATATTGCAAGTCCTCGGCCATCAGAGGGCCGTTAAATAGCAACAACCTCTATTAGAGTTACAACCGGTGTTTATTGTAATAATACATTCATTTATCTTTAAAATGACGTGTAATTCATAAAAATCTGTAAACAATTACGAAAACCACAGCTTACTTTGTGCAAACACCTACAGGATGAAAATGGGAAAAAAATTTAATTCGGCCACAGTGTGTTTTTCAATTCGGCAGTTAATGTGTTAAATAAAAACTATTTGACATTATTATTTCAATAATTGTTTTAAAAATTGTATGACTCCTTCTTTGCGTTTAGAGGCCAATAATTACAACAATAAGATCTGATTGGTTTTTTATATAATTAGAATTTAAAGGACAATAACACAGAAACGTGTTAACACAATAACTACGGAGTTGGAAAACATGCTGTGGCGTAATTAAATTTTGTTCCCATTTTCACCCTGTAGGTGTATGCACAAATTAAGCTGTAGTTTTTGTAATTGCTTACAGATTTTTATGAATTATACGTCATTTTAAAGATAAATGAATGTACTATACAATAAGCAGAAAAACTTATGTTTACATGTATGGTAAATATTATTAATAATATTAATTGATTGAAAGACAAACAAAGTTTCAATTTTTTTTAAAATTATCATCATATCAACATGTTGCTTGTTTCTAAGGCAGTTAATGCCTTTCTGTAGGTGATTATCACGTATATCCAATTACAATAATAACAAGCCCAAGGACAGACATACTGACTAATATTTACACTATTGGTAGCTTACATAAATTGACACCTTCACCACTTCCATAAAATATTGGTACCTAACCCAAAACGCTGAAAAATATGAACATAATATCAATTTTCCAGTGTTATATCAATTTTCCAGTGTTATATCAATTTTCCAGTGTTATATCAATTTTCCAGTGTTATATCAATTTTCCAGTGTTCTACAACAACCATGATTTGGGAATTTGTTTTCCGGTGCCAACTTAAAATCTCGAACCAGATCAGAAAGTGTTTCAGTACATTTTTCATTCGTTTTATTACTAAACATAGATCGACGCTCTGAGCGGCTCGCGGTCCAAATGATAGGATTTCATAAGCCGGTTCTACCGGCTTGCGGTAGTTAATGTGTTAATAGCACAGTGAATATAAGTTAACTGAAATTGTAAGAGTTGCAGTTACATACATGCCACACCTCAGACATGAATAACCTGTACAACAATTCCAAAAACCCTGTACAAAGACTGAAAAACGTAACAAAAGAGTTAATTCATGTAAAAATATATTCAATTAGATGGTTCTGCACCATCATAGTGACATGCGCCCTTTGCCTTTTTAAGCATGTCTTCACTTGCTTTAAAACCTAAACAACAGGAGTTAGAATTTATTTTGCATTGTAGAAATGCTGTGACTGTATCATCATTTAGTCTATTTCTGCAAAAAAAATTAATGGTGGAAATGAAGAACAGTTTGGTGTCTGTTCTATAGTGCCTAATAAAAGTATAGGTCTAAAGAGACCAGTAATAAGCGTTATGGGTTAGGTTTAGGAATCTTAAATCAAATATATAGCCTAATTACTATCAATGTTTGATTGACACTAAAAGTCGTATGGGTAGGTCTATTTAAAGCTACCAATTGGGCTATAATGGCTATTCCAATTATTGAAGTTCGGTAGAGACTAGTTGCGCCAGTTTATATTTTCATTGCTAGCTTTAAAAAAAAAAACATATATATAGGCCTGATGCCTAATTATTTAATAAATATAGCCTAAATCATTAGTTGACCATAATGATGATCACCCAAGGCAAAATCGCATTGTTTTTTAAAGAAACGAAATTAAAACTAAGACGAGAAGTAGGCCTAACTCCAAATAGGTTAAACTTTTCTCTGATCCGGTTAAGATGCAAATTTGCCTTGCTTTTGTGTGTTTTTTTTTTTTCAGTTTCATAATTTGGTAATATCAGACGCCGAATGCTTCGCATGTATTTTTGTACCATTTAGATTTAAGGTTAGTGTTACTAGCCTAAATGGTACGAAAATACATGCAGAGCATTCGGCAACCGTCATTCCGATATTACCCATAATTTGTATAGTATTATTATTCAAATTTACATTTCTTACGCACTTTCTACAAGTTTTAGTGAAATCAAATAATATGAAGTGGTATCCGCCTTTGTTTTTTTAAGCAGCCGTAAATAATAAATTAGGCCTAGCCTATGCTAAATCTTACGGGAAAAGAAAGCATAGGCCTAAGTTATCTGACAGTTAAATCTAACTTCATCTAAACAATGTTATTGTAATATTTTTTTTTTTAAATGAATTACTTACCAATACTAAACTGGAAATTAATACTAAAAAATAGGCTCGACTCTGAAAAGAACTCAGTGCTAAGTAATCGTTCAAATAATCAGTAACCAGAAGCTAGCATTTGCGAAAAATTGTGAATGAACAACTGCACATCCCGCAGCAATTGAAAAATAGGCAGCTTGATTTTCATTGGTTGATTTTTTTTATCCACGTAGCTTAAAATCTCGCCGAATCTCATGACGCAAATTAGTAGTGGCACAAGACGATCGATTTATATGTATAGTTAATAATTAGGCGAAAAAACCCGTACAGACGTTGTGTATGGGCCGTACACATCTGAAAACGCAAACACCTTGTACAGATTATGGGTAAACCATAGCGTGTGGCATGTATGCAGTTATTGATTACTTCTTGCAAAAGGAACATTTTATAACCTTGTCTACTCAAGAAGGAGCCAGAAGGCAAAATAGAGACAGAAATCACAAAACTAAGATCTACTAAATACATTTTATAAAACAATGATCTACTGCAACTCCCACATTGGACTTCCCATAAGATTCAGATAGTTTTTCATCCACCTGCCAAGCAATGTAACGCCAATATAATAACTTGACAACATGTGCAGAGCAAACACTTTTGATTTGTTACCTAGTGACTTTTGTATAGTTACTAAGTACAAATTGTGTTTCACCTTCATTTTTATTACTATACTATATGAATATTCTATTTACTATTTGACTTTATTTTACACTTTATTTTCTTAAATGCAGTTAAAATAAATAATATTTTATGAATTAAAGAAAATATTCCTGTAAATAATTAGTACAATTCACAATGAAAGCTTTTTTAATTTTCTCCATTGGACACTAAACTTCATATTTTTAACTCCTTGGGCAATGCCACAGACACCACAGTGGAACAGAGATGGGGGTATAAAGCCAAGAATAAGAAACTCTAATACAGCTTCCTTGTCAGTCATATACATCTGAAATCCAGGGATACCAAGAGAAATACTAAACTTAATATTTTTAACTCACATGTTTAAAACTGTTTGATGCATGACATATCAAGAGAAACCATGAAGAACATCACAAACTTCATAAAATAGATTTTTTGGTTTTTAAGGACTAATCTTTATTGAACACAGACAACACCATTAGTGCTCCGATCTCCTCCCTTATATCACACAAGGAGGATCTCAGCGCAGTGCACAAACTCTGTAGCACTGGGGAGAATCCCAATGTGTGTACATAATGTATAGGGATCACACATTCTATAAATATTTTTGTGGTGGGTAGGTTTCCTAATTTTTTAATTTTGCCAGGGCAGCGGCCTGATAAGCCTACTCTTTACGATTTCCAACTGCCATGGGATTTTTAACATGTGCAATTTGCACAGGGGACCTCCTATTTTTTCACCCTTAACCGAGAAGGCTAGGCATCCGATCTCACTACCCATCAGACCAGGGGGGAGTATGACGTAATTAGGACCACTGGTTCTGAAAAAAATATTTCAATAAATTATAATCCCTCAACTGGGATTCAAACCCAGCACCTCTTGAATATGAAGCAGATGCCATACCTCTGAGCCACTCTGACCCCTAAAAAAAATAGATTATAGGAATTCTTAAACAGAATGTTTACTATTACCGGGGCCTGAAAGGGGAGCATTTATTGTAACAGTGTAACCTACCATATAAAGCTGAATCCACATAAGCTTAAGTCCGCATTAGTTGCGATCAAACTGAATTTTTCTTGATAAAATATGCCCTTTTCCCATCTCTCACTTAATTTTTCTTGATAACATATGTCCTTTTCCCATCTCTCACTGAATAAACATTAACATAAATCAAAGTTTATAAATAGGAGAAAATTGTAAACACAAATTTCATCATCAGCTGCCATCTCCACAACGAAGGTTGGCTGTAATAGATCTCCAACGTCTTCTGTCTCTTGTCTTGGTGGTGCACTCTGAAAGACTCTTTCCTGTCCATCTCTTGATGTTATCTTCCCACTTATAGCGCTGTCTTCCCCTTGCACGTTTGCCTTCACCTCTCCCTTCTGTTATGGTCTTCTGCAAGGTGTTATGCCTTTTTATGTGGCCAAAGTATTTTAGCTGCCGAACTTTGATCTCCCTCATTAGTTCTCTTTTCATACCTAGATTCTCTAGGACCTCCTTATTTGTTTTCTTCTCTTTCCACGAGATACGCCCCATTCTTCTATATATCCACATTTCAAGAGCCTCAATTCTTTCTTCCAAATGCTTATTCATCGTCCATGTTTCTGCACCATACAGAAATGCTTCTTCTTTCTTCTTTGATCCTTAGCAGCCGACCGTCAAAGCAGTCAGTGGCCATCATGCCTAGTGGCGTCTTGTAGGGCAACAACAAATTGATTCCACTTTGCTCGGTCGGTGGCCAATACAGAAATGCAGAATATATATAACACTTTATGATTCTCAGTTTTAATTTGTGAGATGACTGTTTGGATGTCAGTATATGTTTCATGTTGTTGAATGTAGCTTTGGCCATTCTTATTCTCTTCTTGATTTCTGTTTCACATCTGCCATCTTCTGTTATTATATGACCAAGATATACGTAGCTCTTGACTTGTTCCAGGATTTTCCCATTTACGCTTATCTTTAATGTGGGTTTATCGTCTGTTTTGCTAATTATCATAGTTTTTGTTTTCTCAATATTAATGTCGAGTCCATATTCTTGACTAATACTGTTCACTTGCTTCATTAGTTCTTGTAACTCCTGTTCGCTTTCAGCTAACAACACGATATCATCTGCATATCTAAGGTTGTTTATTGACCTTCCACTGATGTTCAGTCCTGGTATTTCCTGTATCTGTTTGAAAATTTTTTCAGTGCATAGATTAAATAGGCGGAGGGACAGCACACAACCTTGTCTGACATCTCTTTTTATGTTTATGTATGGTGAATAATTCCTTCCAGATCTTACTGTGGCAGTTTGCTCCCAATAAAGGTTACTGAGTATTCTTATATCTTTTCCATCAATACCTATGTCTTCAAGGCATTCAATTATTTTCTCATGATGGACTCTGTCAAAAGCCTTCTTATAGTCAATGAAGCACATGTACATACTTTTTTGGACCTCTGTATATTTTTCTGCTAATATTCTTAGGCAAAATATTGCCTCTCTTGTTCCACTGTTCAAATTTCACAACAGCACAAAACTAATCCATTGATATAGCTCATGTAAACAAGAACAGAGGTCCATTTCAGGATTCTTGTTCAATTTACCTAGTTTCTGGTGTGCATCTCCTACCAGTCTAGTGATAATGGATTATCATAGTTTTATTGTATTCTCTTATCTGTCTGGCTTTCCTAGAGCTGCATGCAAGTGGTGGTGCCAGTCACTGGATCTAGTGCTGAACACAAATGATGCTATACACACATGGCGCAGCAGCTTGCAGAATGCCAAAGATATAAGTGCAGCCTTCCTGGACAGATGTGGCCTGTGGGGTTGCCTCTTGGCTGGAGTTCTGGCTTCAAACATAGCTCAGTAAGTTTTAGTCAAAGACGCCTGTCTGTGATTGAATTATGAATTTTGTGTGTAATAAAAATAGATTTGAACATTGTCATATGTAATAATACACTTTTTTTTAAATGTTTTTTATTGTTGATAAAATGAAATATTAATGGTTGTTCATTCATTCATTGATGAATGTGTAGTTCCTGTTGGTCTGTGATGATACAAAGAAATAATAGAACTACTGATCCCTCAGCCATGTTGTTCAAAGTGACTAAAATGAGGTTCTGCATGGGGCTGGAAACATCATCATGTAAAATGAATGGTCCAACTTCACTTTGCGGGTCAGTGTGCTAGGTCTGGTCCAGTATATTCACACTTGGATGAGGTACTTGCCAAACACAAAATCATACCACAGTTTTATCTTAACTGATCATTTATATGGAATAACTGCCACAACCATCTAGCATCAAAAGTTTATAAAGATCTCACAAAAGTAGCCATTAGAGAACACTGATGCTTACAAAGAATAAAATTATTACGGACACAGCTTTTATTGCTATAGAACAGTTTAACTCACTCAATTAAGCTTTTGAGAAATTACACAACATCATTTCACATAGCAAATCTATATATCAAGAATCAACCATACATGCCACATGCTATGGTTTACCCATAATCCGTACAAGGTGTTTGCATTTTCAGATGTGTACACCCTGTACATAATTTCTGTACAGGTTTTCTAACTCATTCCCCTTATTACTGTGTCTCAGAGTTCTTTTATAAGGTCCTATTGAACACAGGATTTCCCAGTCTGTTAGTGATAATTAAGCACAGAAATATACTAAATGATGACACCATCACTATATTTTTACAGTGTAAAATAAACTCAGACATTTATTGTTTGGGTTTTAAAATAAGTGAAGACCTGCTTTAAAAGGCAAAGTCCCCGTGCCTCATTTATAATGCAACCCACTGTAATTGAAAATATTTTTACACGAATTAACTCTTTTGATATGTTTTTTTCAGTCTTTGTACACGTTTTGTGGGTCTTTGTACAAGGTTTTGGATTTTTTGTACAGGTTTTTCATCTCCAAAGTGTGGCATGTATGAATCAACCTCATTATTACAAGCATCAATACAGACATACCTGATGTTGTTCAGAAAGCTCTTCCCCAATAGGACAATTCCTAAACAGCGTATATTAGAAAAAAAAACACTGCATAAACTGATCAGAACTTGTGGCTTTGGAATGGACATGCATGGAGAACAAAGTGGAGAATTTGTACATTCAACTGTATCTAATATTGGAAGATGAACATGCAGTATTAGAAGCATAATTTCACAGTTGAAATTTATAATAGAAATGCATTTGCTACAAATTTCTCCATTTGTTAATGTACAAATTCCCCTCAGGAAAAAACGAAATTATGAATGATATATGACAGACATTTTTGGGCCAGGGCAGAAATTCCTGCACAAACCTCTATAGCAAGAGCAAGTGAATGTTTGGTGCAGGCTTACTGCAGGAGGGCCAATTATGGCTACATAATGAGTGAGAAGGAAAATAGTGGTTCATTTATTACCCTTCATTTCCTGTGGAGCATGGATGCTCAATTAGTGCCTGCCCAGGCCATACTTTCCAGTGCCATTCATTCAAGTTCTTTCTATGTTTTCTTATCCTTTTAAAGTCTGTCTCCAGTTTCCTTGTTTATCTTTATTTCTGGATGTTGTCAGGCCAAGGGGATAAACATGATGCAGAGAACAAGGGGTATTATAACGAATCTGTACCAGACAACCACAACAAGTGGGGATCAGTGACTTATTGGATTTATGGACTAGGGATTACACTAAATCTAACAGTTACATAAACCACGTAAGTGCTTCAATCAACACTATAACTCCAGGGCTGCAGCCTCCAAACAGAATGTATTTGACCCCACACATCTATACATTCCCTTGAGGCACTGTGAATCATTCAATATGATTACAACTATTCTACTTACTTACTTAGTCGTTCATCTTCTACCGTGAGGTGTAGAGGTTTGGAAGAGAGAGCGCCAGACTATACTATCGGCTGCCTTCCTCCTGGCCTGGTTCCATTCTAGTCCTCGGTCCTTCAAAGATTGTCTAATGTTGTCCTCCCAGCGGACTCTGGGTCGTCCTGGGGGTCTGGATCCCTGGCTCTTTGTTTCCCATGCTTGTCGTGGTAGCCGATCTTCTCCCATTCTGCAGACATGGCCAAACCATCTTAGTTGGGACTGTTCTATTGGGTCTGCAGGGGGTGGGATTTTAGGCCTTGACGTTATCGTCTGGTTGCGGACCATGTCTCTTCTTGTTACTTCAACCACCTTCCTCAGATACCTCATTTCTGAGGTTTGGATCTGGCTTTTGTGGGTTGTAGTCATTGCCCATGACTCACATCCATATGTCAAGACTGGGACATAGGTGGAACGGTATACAGCCATCTTTGTTTTCTTACCAATCTCTTTCTTGCTGAGGAATCCTCAATTTATGGCCTGAAAAAGTCTCCCAGCTGCTGCTTTTTGAGTGCCCAACTCTTCTTTGATGCCTCCCTTTTGGTCTATAATAGCTCCGAGGTATTTAAAGTGGTCAACCTGCTCCAGGACCTGTTCTCCCAGCGTAATCTGATGTCTTCTTTCTTCTCATGATATCACCATGGATTTTGTTTTAGAGCTGCTTATGACCATCCCTCTCTTCTCCAGCTCTTCTTTCCAGACTTGCAGGTTGGATTGGAGATGTGCCTCTGATTTAGCAGTCAGGGCAACATCATCAGCAAATGCCAGCTCTGAAATACAGACCTGTCTCATCTTCCAGTACCCCACTGAATACTTTCTTGTTCTCTCCTTACATGCCTTGATGACATCGTCCATGAGGAGTATGAAAAGATAAGGTGACAGGATATCACCTTGTCTTACACCAGTGGTGGTCCTGAACTCTTCTGACTTATGGTTTGCTGTCCTCACATAATTTCTGCAAGACTTGTAGAAGCTCTGTATAGCATGAATCAGAGGTGCTGGAATGTTCTTCCTTGCCAAACAGTCCCAAAGTTTGCTCCAGGGGACCCTGTCAAACGCCTTTTCCAGATCTATGAAACAAAGATGGATCTCACTCGTATACTCAAGGGCCTTTTCACTCAGCTGTCTGAGTGTGAAAATTAGGTCTTGAGTACTTCGGTTTGCTTGGAATCCGCACTGGACCTCATCCAATTGTGG
This sequence comes from Oreohelix idahoensis, assembly GCA_024509875.1. NCBI lineage: Eukaryota > Metazoa > Mollusca > Gastropoda > Stylommatophora > Oreohelicidae > Oreohelix > Oreohelix idahoensis. The sequence continues at coordinate 87,927 of JAMPIV010008062.1, read as the reverse complement.
ATCAGCCATGCGTCGGAGTCTCTTCTCTAGGATTCTAGAGTAGATTTTACCAGGGACACTGAGAAGGTGTTGCGGGTCTTTTATATTATTATTCATAAATTCTGAGTAGACGTCTTGCTACTCTGGCCAAGCACACATAGGGGTACATCTGATAGACCACGCACACCGTAATTTCAACTGGAACTCGTAGTGTCACCACAAAGGCCAAGTGGACAATTCGATATACTGTTTAATCTCACAAACGCTGCTCCACAATTATCAACTGGAAAGCCATAATATCTATTGGCATTACATATACAGTCATCAGTATAGCTCAGTATCGTCTATAGCTAAAACACTGTCCTCGACAGGTTTACACATTTTAATTACTCACGTTCTTCACAGAAATCATAATTCCTTTCAAACATAAACTAGCATCATCACACGGAGGTGTATTGATGATCTAGTGGTCGAACATTGTAGGAATATGTCATGTAATAATATAATTCTCAGGAGCTCAGAGACATACGTCCACTTGCCTCAAAAACACACATAGAAGACCCTAGCAGACTATCGCCCACTATTGGGGATACCAACTTTGGCGTCTGCAACCTGAGCCACAAGGCAATGACGTAACTTCCTGTTACCAAGGACTACCGATAATAAACAAATATGAATCCTAGTCGAACCCTTTTGATATCGACAGACATGTTATGAATTTTACTCATAACAGAAGGGATATGCCTCTTTGGTTTCCACATTGTCGATTGTCACCCTTTTTGAAAATTGGTGTTATGATGGCAATTTCCCAATCTTTTGGTATGGTATTGTTGCACCACGCTGCCTGTAGGACCCTTAAGAGTAATAGGTCACCTGATGCTCCCATGTACTTAACCATTTCTGGTGTTATACCATCATGCCCTGCTGCTTTGCCCATCTTGATTTTCTCCAGTACTGCCTTCAGTTCTTCCATCTTTATGTCATCTTCACCATCATTGGTTTTCTCTTCTGTGCTAGTGGTTATCATTTCTGATGCTTGACCTTGCTCACCATCCAGGAGTTCTGAGAAATATTCTTTCCATCTTTCCATTACTTCCTTTGGGGCAGTAAGCAATTTGCCTTGCTTGTCCTTTATAAATTTGAGAGGGCATTGTTTTTCCTTCCTCATGTTCTTTAGGGTCTTATAGAACAATTTCTGGTTTTCTTGCGCATCTTTTTCTAGCTTTTCTCCAAATTCTTCCCAGGACTTCTGTTTTGCTGCTAGCACCTTGTTCTTTGCTTCTATTCTGAGTGTCACATATTCTCTGTATTTCTCCTTTTGTCCTGTTGTGTTTTTAGCTCCTAAGTATTGTTTCCATGCCATTTTCTTCTCTCTTATTTTCTCTTTGACTTCCTCTGTCCACCAAGGTGTCCTCTTTCTCTTGTTCCCAAGTCGGACTTCACCATATGCTTCTGCAGCAGCTGTCTTTATGATGTCCTTGAATTAAAGCCAGAGGGTTTCCAAGTCATCAGGTTGTTCTTCTGGGTTGCTCACCGCTGCAGCAATAAGCCCCTGATATCTGTTCTTAATTTCTGGCTCTCTCAGCTTGTAGGTCTTAATGCTCATTTCTCCCGTTTGTTTACTTGGTTTCTTGCGTGATGTTGGGCAGTTCCTAGGCTGAGCAACTCTTTCAGTTGTTCTTTTGATTGTAAGCAGGTAGTGATCACTTCCAATCTCTAGCCCCCTCCAGACTCTAGCATCCCGGACATATTTGAATGAGCTCCTCCTAACAATGGCATAGTCAATCACTGACTTCTCATTGTTTGTTGGTTCACATCTAGTGTATGCATGGATGCGCTTATGGGGGAACTTTGTGTTTGTAATGATCAGATTCTGCTCACAGCAGAATCTAAGGAGTCGCTTTCCATTGTCATTGAGAGTTCTCCATATCTTCCGATAACTCCACCCCATCTAGCATGGTCATTTCCAACTCTGGCATTGAAATCTCCGAGCATGATAATTTCATCTAGGCAGTCATCCACTGTCCTTTGAAGCAGCTTGAAGAATTCCTCCTTGACCTCTGCTCTCTCATCCTCATTTGGCCCATAAACTATGACCAGGTTGACTATGGTTTCTCCTTCTTTTAGTTTTACAACCATAATATGCTCCGAGACAAAGATCCATCCCTTGATACTATCTTTTTGGTTTTTGGCCACAATGCAACCCACGCCCCCTTTAGCTCTTTCAGATGTGGGTACACCACTGTAGAGCAGCGTGTTGTCATCGAGATCCATGACTTCTTGTCCTTTTTTCTTTGTTTTCTTTATAGCCAGGATTTCTAGTTTTGCTTTCTTCATCTCTTCCACCAGCTCCTCTTCTTTCCCATTTATACTTCTTGTGTTCCAAGTTCCATAAGTCGTAGTCCGTAGTACATTCCAGTTCGTCGCCTTTAAAATCAGTCCGGTTTTCTCTCTTGTAGTTTGCATAATCATGATTTAAAGCAAACAGGTGATTGGCCTGTTGTGCCTTTGCATGGTGGAGGGGCTGCCTCCTTACGGCCTCCATGCAGGCCGCCCTCCTCCTTTTTTAGCCGGGCTTGGGACCAGCCTAGGCGGAGTTTACAACTATTCACTGACTTCTAATCTGAATGGGCATTGTTCACAACACAGCCAGTAAGCACCAAAATCTTAGCAAAAATATTTCTTAAATTAAGAACAATATCAACTCATATAACAACCCTTGTGCCCAGGTCTACTCATGAAAACCCCTCACGTTGTTAACACCAGCAAATAACTCACCTTAAAGTCTTCCCTCAAATTCAGTCATGCTGCTGGACTCCTCAAAAGTGCTCAGATATCACAACAGGGGGCTCACTCAAAATAAACACTGACTCACTGCAACTCAGGTAGACTTCATGTAAAAAAAAAAAAGTTTTCTAGATTAACCAAGTGTTCATTTATCTTACAAACAGTTAACATGACATAACTCCCTATAGTGCACAAGTCCATAATAACCAAACTATTTATTCTGATCTACTCAAATATCTCTTTATCATCAGTTTTCTTTATGTTCCTTGTGGAGCATGGAGCCACCATTGCACTTTGTCCCCTTGCAGGAAGCCTGCACCAAACATTCACAAGCATTTATGTGATGGTTTCTGTAGCTATTTGTTTTATATAATGAGGTTGCCAACTCCATGCATAACCTAACATTAGTCACCTTGAACCCTGTGGGATCAGTAGTCATTTTCTTTCTTTGTCTCATCAGAGAGCCCCTGGAGCTAGACAGGGCCAAACATCCCTTGACAAGTATAAATCTGGACCTACAAAAATTATAATTTAGAGGCAAACAGTTGTAGATTTTGATGGTCAATATTAATGGTCAATATCAGTAGGTAGGCCACTTTGTGATAATGAACATGATCGTGATGATGATATAATGTATTGAAATTTGGAAAGAATTCAGGAAGAACATCTGAGCTTGTGGGGATTAAGTTTAAGTAAGGTAAAAAGATAACGGATCTCGTTACACGCCCATTGAGGTATATTGGGAATATGGTGTTAGGCCCATATTTTCTTGACCAACGGCATACTAAGGGTGATGTAGTCAGCATCACACCGGCCGCCTTTACCTTCCCAGAGTTGCTCTGGTACACACTTCATGAGGCTGGGTTGACCCTGGGGCCCTTTGCGGTCTAAAAAAATCCCACCTCAACTGGGGATCGAACCATGGACCACCAAGCTAGGAAGCCAGTTCACTAACCACTGGGCTATGCAAGCTCACGATTAAGTTTAGGAATGTATTGAAATATGTAGAATTTAGGAATGTACTGAAACAGTTTAGGAACAGTTTAGTATCATGGGCAGAGTTTAGGGATGTTTTAAAGTTATTAAAACTTGAGTAGAATTTAGAAATGTTTTGAAACAAGGAAAGGTGTCTATAATAAGAATTTAATGTGTGCCACTCTTTCCTCAAATCCAGGTACATTGTAACAGATGATAATGGACTGAGAATAGAGTATTGTTTACTTTCTGGCTTTCTATTCAAGGTAAAACATGCAATTAAGTCTTGTCATGTTAATTACATGTAAAGTATGTTCATAAAGGATGATAAAGTGAACACATGTCATGGCATGTCATATGACAACTGTGAGCCACCCTGTTTTGCAAGGAGCTTAGAAGGCAGAAATAGTACAGATGACTGATGATCTGAGCTTATGCAGTGATTTCCACGAACTGTAGTTCATGAGGGACATGACCAGTTACCCGGTTGCTCATTGGTCAGGATGGTAGGCGCGGTAAAGGTGACTGGCTTCAAGAGGCCATTGTAGGTGCTGTTTCTGCTCTTGGCCAGATGTATCATCCGTTTTGTCTACTGAAGAATATGTTCGCCTGGTGTGATTATTGTGTATTCAGAGAGGCTATGGTCATGTCAGTAGATATGTTTTGACTATGTGGTAGATTGATTATTGTTCTCCGCTATAATGAGTTTTTTTCCTTAGTGAAGTTATATATTAAACAGTTTGGGACTGAACTGTGTCTTTCTCCAGTGTTAGGACTGATGTATCACTAGATGTATATGTTTACTCTTAGATTCAAATACAAGCCAGTTAGTAGTAGTTGTATAGGTTGCTACCATAGATGTCAGTCACATACACACTAAGACATACGTGAAGATAATTCCATGTAGTCAAACTACGTTGTGATAATAGATAATAAAAACAAAATGACTAACAGAGTGGCTTACCAAGTGATATCAGTGCTCAGTCACCCTACATCTCTCTATAAACAAAATTACATTTACCAAATAATACCAACTTTTTACTGTCAGTGTCTTCCATATTTAACTCTTTTTTTGTCCCAGGCACTATTCAGGCTTTACCCAGATAATAAAATTATGCACATTTTCTTTTCCATACCAGATATTTTAAAATGAGCCGTGAATATATATCATCATCATCCTTTTCCTTTGTGCTATTAATGAGCTTGGAGCCACCTCTGAAGATGGTCTCTTTACAGGAAGCCTGCACCCAGCATTCACATACTCCTGAAGCAGTGATTTATGTGACAATTTGTTTTACATGACGAGATTGCCAGCCCCAGGCCCAATCTTATATTAGTTGTCCTTTGCAGGAGCTTATTCTTTCTTTGTCTCTTCATAGACCCCTCAGGAACTACACCAGACAGTAACATATGTATTTATGGGAAAATATTTTATACCATATATATTTATGGGAAAATATCTTATACCATATATATTTATGGGAAAATATCTTATACCATATATGTAAAAAGAGTTCTAAATTCAGAAAGAATATTTTGAAATTCTGCAAGTCTTGTATGGAGGAAATTTAGTCAGCTGATTAGAATTTGTTTCATTTATTTATTATCATAGGCCTTCAACAACAGAAAATCTAGTTTCAGAACAAGGTGACATTTAAGAGGTAGATAGTTCATGTTAATGTTAATGTTAGTCAGAATCAACGTCACTGCACTCCGGGCAAACCCATAGGTGCTCAGTCTCCCTCAGCAAATGTCAAAGGGTAGATAGATGACCCATTAATGACAACCAGATGTCAAAATAAAGAATCTGTTTTAGTATGTTATTGTTCACCCGTGTGTTACCGGGGCCCGAAAGGGGAGCAAAGAATAGTAACACTGTCCCCTGCCAAGCATGTCGTAGAAAGTGACTAAGGAGGGTTGGGCATGGGGCCGGTTACCCCATCCTGTAAAAAATTTAAACCACAAAAAACTTCAACAAATATGGACAAGTCAAATAAAGAAAATAAAACACAGCCATCCAAGACAGGGGAAGGTCCTCTCGTGGGGAGGCGTATGATGCAACACAGAGAAAGCCGAAAGGAGTCTGTGTTGCTGACTAACCTTCTTTCTTCTAGGAGAACTTCCAGATTTGGCACCTGGAATGTTCGGACATTAGAACTTGAGATGATGGCACGTGACAGGAGGACTTGGCATGTGTTTGTTGAAGGCCTATGCTCCTTTGGGAGTGGAGGGTTATGAATGTTATTGTTGTCTTTTGTTTTTACAAAAGGTGCCCTGCGTAATTAATTCCCAGGGGGGTCTCTGAGAGGACAAAGAGAGAATAGGACTGTTGCTTGCCTGCAGGCATGTCATAAAAGATAACTAATATCAGGTTGTGCTTGGTACTGGCAACCTCACCAGGCAAAACTAATTGCTATAGAAACCAGGCACTGCAAGAGCACATGAGTGCTTTATTGCAGGCGTCTGGCAAGGGGACTAGCTACAGTCATGGCTCCCATGCTCTACAGGCAGCAAACAGGGAAAGGAAGAATACCAAAAGGCATCACAAAGAGACAGGGTGATGTTAGAAAATTATATTGATAAGACTTAATGAAACTGAGAAGAAATAGGATCTAATGTTTTTCAGAGGAACACAACAACTGCATCTACCCATGATACTGATGGCATAGGTAGAAGAATAATAAGAATACAGGTATACCTTGGAGATATTGCGGGTTCGGTTCCAGACCACCGCAATAAAGCAAATATTGCAATAAAGCGGGTCACACCCATTTTATTGGCTTCCCAGTGCATATAAAAGCCTAAAATCATGTTTACACTATGTCTTTTAAGCGCGTAATAGCACTAGGTCTAAAAAAACAATGTGCTGTAAAATTATAAATACTTTATTGCTAAAAAATCAACTCGCTCGAAGCGATGTTCCTGCCAAAATCTATCGGAAGAAGAAGGCATGTTCTAGAAAAAAACACATGAATAATTTTTTAAAAAGTGCAATATCTGCGAAGCGCAATAAAGCAAACTGCAATAAAGCGAAGCGCAATAAAGCAAGGTATACCTGTATAATGTACTATATAGAAAAAGGAACACTATATACCCAAATTATAATCCAAATGAGGTTGAACCGGGTATCCCATACACAAAACAAAATCCAATTGTTTGTGTAAGATCCTAACATAAACAACAACATGAACTAAAATATTAGCAGTGTGTTACAACACAAGAAGTTTTAATATATTTATATATTGACTACTGCGCTTTGTGTATGCATGAAGAATGAAAAATGGCAAAGAGAATTAAATGGCTCAAACAATAAAAAACTTGGAAAAACAGAATCAGTTGTTGACAGTCTTGACTCATTTCAGCAGCGCAGGCCTGTAACTTTATCAAGGATTTGACCAATAATAGAGGACCAGCCAAGAATAGTTGATTCAGGAGATGACAGACACCTGAAAGAAATACAACATGACAGCACGTCATACTACATTGTGTGTGCTGAACAAAACCAGTAATAAACCCTATCTTTGAGTTTTTTTTTAACAGCAGTAGTTAAAAGTAAGACATGGAAGAAGACATGGCATAGAAAAACTGTGTAAAAAATCAGATGCATCTACATAACAAAGATAAAAGCTATGAACAGTTTTATGCTTCTGCAGTATAAAGCCATGGAAGAATGTATACAAAATTTGATACACCTAAATGGCAAAGAAAAAGTGTATAAACAATTATATATTTCTACATAGCAAAGAAAAAGTGTATAAACAATTAAAAAAGGTTAATCATATGTTGTAGAAAAACAGTTTCATTTTTTATGAGTTAAAAAAGGTATGCTCATATTCACATCTTTCTTTAGGCTATGTTCCGGTCATCTCTACCTCACCCTACAGCTGATCGGGATTATGCATTGTATGATGTAGGTGAAGGTTGTGCAGTGACCAGCCTTACACCGGGAATCGACTTCCTGTCTGACAGGTTCCGTTGTGATGGTCGCCAGTTGGTGGCAGCACTGAAATGGGTCACAGAGGAACTTTCTAAGGCCCAGTACAACCTCTTTGTATGTTGAAGATTTTTGAACTCTTGCATTGTTATACCTCCCTTGAATGAATGACATCCTCAGAAGCATTTCTTAGAAAGTGACTAATAGGAGGTTGTCAATGTGGCAACCTCATGATTTAAAACAAATTGTTCAAGAAACAACTGCTGCAAGAGCATATGAATGCTTGGTTCAGACTTCTGCTAGTGGACCAGCTACAATGGTGGCTACTTGCTTGGTAAGGAGTGCAAAGGTGGTCCTGTTCTTTCTTTGTTTCCCCAGAGATCCTTGGGAACTCCATGAGGTGACCCTATTGAATGAACAACCAGTTTTTGCTCCTTAAAAAGTATTTGCCTACCACATAATTGGCACCCATGCTGAAAGCTTATGCCATAATACTTCATGTAATCTTGCAGCTGTAGTTTTTGTACCAGCTTATTTTACATGAGGATGTTGCTAGCCTCTTGCACAACTTCACCTTAGCCACTTCTTACAATATGTCTGGTAGGAGCTGAGGTACTGTTCCTTCTTTGTCTCCACTGACATTCGTGTGAACGACACATGGCTTGTTACCTCCTTTTATATGTATGAATGTTTTTAATAGGCAGTTTGCTCTGTTGATGTAATTGAGGCTATGTAGGAAATGAATCACATTAACAATACCTCACACTGGTAGATTTTCAGGCAATAAAAGATAATTTTCAGATGCAGGAAATTAAAAACAAACATAAGTTTATCCCTGATCAGAAATATCATTAAAATACTAAAGACCTGATTTTCTCAGAGTTGATAGTCTGGGCATACTGTGCATACATTTGCACCTTATTTTTCAATTTTAATAAACCATCACCATTGTAAAGACCTCAAACTGATATCTTAGCATTACGGGTCTTAGGCTGGCCTTTGTTGTGATTCTGATATCTCAGTGTTACAAATACAGGTTTCAGAAGGGCCTCTGTTGTGATAGAGGTATCTCAGTATTACAAAATACTTGCCTCAGACTAGCCTCCTTTGCTGTAATGCTGATATCTCAGTATTACAAAATGCAATTCTCAGAAGGGCCTTTGTTTGAAAAATGACAATGGCCAATGAAGCATGTTTTTGGGGTGCTAAATTGGCTGTGTGTCCTTTTACAGGCAGCAAAACAGTGGTGCCATTTGGATGGTCCCTGGTTCGATACCCAGTGAGCCTGTCACTTATATTTTTTCTGTTGTCTGTTGTTCTGTCTGTCTAGTGAGTGCTTGTTAATTACCTGTATTTATTTACTACTCACAGGCCTCAGGTTTCCTTCATTATTTATATTCATTCCTGCAACACAATATACTATCTTTCTGTCACAATATACTGCTATCTTTCTGTCACAATATACTGCTATCTTTCTGTCACAATATACTGCTATCTTTCTGTCACAATATACTGCTATCTTTCTGTCACAATATACTGCTATCTTTCTGTCTCAATATACTGCTATCTTTCTGTCACAAAACACTGAAATAAACCAGATTTTTTTGATGACATGTCAACAGTTATTTGAGTGGATACAAGAATGGCCCAAAAATAAACACTTTGGCTTGCTGTCCCTTTACGTTCAGATGTCCACTGAACATTGAATGATGGTCACACATATTTAATTCACATTTAAATATCACATCCTTAATTCTCCAAAACCATAATAATGTTTAATGACTCAGAAGCTGCTGTAACCTTGCTGTATTTATACTTATTTAGGTCCTCCCTCTCCTCACCCTCAGTCAGTACTTCACCGTGTGCGTGTGTCGAGATGTCCAGCAAGCTGTAGATGGCCGAATTCTCAGAATACAAATTCTTACAGATCTTGAGCTATATACAGAAGCTATTACAGCTCTGCAACAATTACTGAATGGAGAACATTTGCCTCGAGCTGGTGATCACAGCTTCAGACCACAGGAAAGAACAAACAGTAGTGCTCCTAAAGATTCAGCTGATTTAGTGAGTGTGAAAGTAATATCAAAGCTTATACATGCAGGGAAGACTTTAATGAGCTGTGTTCCATATAATCATAACTCTTTCTACTCCATGAGCCATATGGTACATATTCTTCCATGACCCACCTGGTGCACCAATTGTGTTATATTCAGATCTCCTCATGCCTGCAAATTTCTTGATGTAAAAGTATTTTCAAATATCATTCAAAGACCAGATGGTCTTAACACCTAGCATTCTTTTGGCTAAGGCATCCTTCTCTTCTTAAGTTTTATTTCTTGATTTCTATCACCATTTCTTTTCTTTACTACCTGCCTCTCTGCTTACTAGCCACTTCATCCTCCTTACCACCTTTATTTATTTTTTTTCTTTTCTTTTTTCTTTTTATATTTGTTTTATTTTATTGTATTTTATTTCCTTTTAATTTTCCTGCATTTAGTCTTTTAAAATGTATTATTATTATTTTTTAAACCCAAAATCATCATCTTCATCAAGTACCATGCCTGTTTGCATAGGTGATCATGTCTCTCTACAACTTCCTGCTGTTTACTTCTTTCCATGCCATGATGTCAAACTGTCTAGAATCTTCTCTCTTTGTCATTCTCAATCTCTTTTACCTTTCATCTTTGCTGTTGTCACAATATACTCCAGCTTTCTTCCTCTCATAAAATGCCCAAAGAAAGTGGATTGCTTCCTTCAAGCCTCAGGAATAAGCTTCCTTCAAGCCTCAGGAATAAGCTTCCTTCAAGCCTCTGGAATAAGCTTCTTTTGCACATTGGCCCCTTTCAGGACATCCTTATTACACTTTTTTAGCTGTCCATGGTTTTTTTTAACATTCTTCTATAAAAGTACATCTCTGTGGCCTCTAGTGCTTTTCCCAAAGTATTCTTCTGCAAATCTTTAATCAGTTGTGATGCCTGAGTAAAACACTGAAACTTAAAAACTGCCAGGGACAGAAGTTAAGGTATCACACTTAGTAAACTTTGTTTATAATCAGTCTTTTATTTTTTTTTTTTTAAAGAAATGGGAAAAAACATTTACTGAATAAAATCTAAGAATTCATTCAACAAACTCTCTTGTTTTTATCTTAAAATTTTTTGCTACTGTCATCATCATAAAAATTCCTGTATCTTGATTCACATTTTATAACAGTCGTGCAGTTTGGGATAATTATGGCTCAAAATACTTCCAGTGAAAATTCTGCTTTTACTTTCATATAAAGGTTGATGATGGAAGCAAAAGCAGCACACAGTGGTTGTTTAGTACATGCCGAGCAATCTGGAACAAATCCAACTTTTTGGTAATTAAATGAGTTTTGATGATTTCATTACTGTAATTTGGAACCAAGTGTTCTATGTTAAGTTTTATTTGTATTTTTTTATGTGGCTACCTTGTAGTGGTTATCTCAAATACTTATAGTAGATTTCTAGAAGATAAGTTTTGCTGTGAACTTAAGTGAATTCTCACCTTGTGATTGGTTTCATGACATGTGTGTCTGGTGAAGAGAAAAGCATAAAAACCTATGATGTAACAGATATTAATTTTTTTTACTTACTACTTACTCTTACTTACCTTCACTTACTTGCTTTGATAGTTGGCAGCTAAGGATCAAGGAAGAAGAAGATACTAATTTTGAAATGTGTATATTTTATAATGCCTTAGCAACTTTGTTATTAAATGATACTGGTTACATTAGTCCTATATGATCTACAATACATTTAGAATGTATTTGGAAGATCTGACCTGTTCATAAATGTCAGCATATGTCAATTAATCAATCAGTCAGTCAATCAATTAGTCAATACCCTTTAGCTCCCCAAGGAGAATATGCATTCAACAAACACATGCCAAGTCTTCCTGTCACATGACATCAGCTCGTTCTTTCCACATCTTCATCATCGTTTTCACTTCTATCTCCAGTTCCCTTCTCCATGTGTTTTTTGGCCTCTTACAATGGGGATTCTGGAAAAAAGACTGCCTTGTAGTGCTAACAACAGGTTTCCTCAACGTGTTTCCTATCTGTTGAAGGCATATTCTTCTCATCTCTTGTTCCACTGGTTCTTTTCTGGTTCTTGTATCAGTTCCACATTGTTGACCTTGTTATACCATTTAAATCCTTATTTTCTACACAAGCACCCATTGATGAAAGTCTGTAGCTTTTTGTGATTGTTGTTTTTTTGTTGTTCTCCACGTTTCACAACAATACAGTAGGATACATTAAACACACTTTAAGACTTTGAGATATCAGACATGCTTACTTCAAACACACACAACTTTTCATTATTTCATTTTTAAAATGTTTTTTAACCCACTACAAATATATTTTTTAATATCTTGCCTTGTTAAAACAAAATCTAAAAATGTTTACATGTTATGACATTAGAAGAAACCGCAGTTACACTTGTCAGTTATACAATGTGGAATAAATGATGATGAAGGATGTTGCAATAAGCCAATCACAAAAGTTGAATATACAAAGTTGTACCCGTTTTACATGTAGGATAAAATTGTTTTGTATATATATATATTTGTAATATGTATTTCTGAAGAGTCATAATCGAGAATACTGGTTTAGTTCACCAGAGATATAAATTCTCTTCGATAATTACGGGACCCAGGTTTTTAATTGATTCGGTTTCCTTGGTCTGTGAGTAGCATATAGTGTAGTACTGTCAATTATAAATGATCAAACAGAATGCAGAACTTTAATTATTTCAACGATCAAATGAGGTCCACTATAAGCCATAGAAAAATCCAATGTCAATCTTTATTTTGTTAAGCCTTCAATTTACACGATTGTTTTCACAATGCCACCATTTTCTTTCTACATTAACTCTCCAAAACCAAGAACTTATAACAGATGGCTTATGATTGAATTTTGATAATGTCGTTTGTCGGTTAAATTTCCTACTCTAATATATTACGTTGGAAACTGGTACCAAAGAGTATTTGGTATTATTCCAGTTTCGTATGTATCTGTTTATGTAGTGCAAAGTGTCATTGTCAAAACCAACTAAGAAGCTGGTGTATTTTGCCGATGGAGAGTGGAAGACAATTATGGAGCTAATCTCCAAAATAAAATGTTCAAACCTAAATCTAAAATGTTCAACCTTAAACAAAAATGACTTTGTTTGTCATTGTCATATATATCGCGATAGCAATCGAATCGAACGAGTCCATACCAACTCTGTATCAATCAAGATACAATACCCAATGTCAGGGGGCAAGCCAGCTTGAGTCTATCCAATGGATAGTTGCGAGAATATTCAAGTCCTCCTCGAAAACGGTCTGTCGGTCAACAAAACCAACCTGTTGCCAAGTCAGTTAGCGGAAGTCTCAAAACATTAGTCTTCATAGCGGATATTCTATAGTCCTATGAATGCTATTGGCTAATCTGCTGCTTCCAATTCTTTGTGCACCACTTATGTATACGTCATAGTTACTACACTAGTTGTGTTTTCATCATTGTGTCGTCATATCCTATAACTGTCTTAGGTGTCTATGTTAAGTTTCTTTTGTTTATAGATTAATTATGAATTACGTCATCAGTCTCTGTTGTCTCTAATGTTAGGTAGAATTGAGGGTATCTATTTTATATAATGTTGTCATCAGTCCGTTCACAAAGTAATAGACACAGTATGTCTTTGTTAGAATCCATTAGGTGTTGAATATGGTATTTTTCTTCATTAATTGAAGAAAATAAATTAGTGACTGACTATTATGTCATCTATAAAAGTTTTCATGGCACTAGAAAAAGAAGATCTAAATTTCTTGATTTTGTATCTTGTGAAAAAATTTTTTAAAAGAAAAAAGAAGTTAAAGTCAACCTGTTGAATATTGTCTCTAAAGGAGTTTTAAAAAATACACAAACACAATAAGAAATTGCTGCATTTTCAATCTTTAAGGTTCATTGTTAATTTTTTATGTTGCTGAGTACTCCTGCTCAAGAATTATTAGAAATAAGAGGGTTTGTAGAGGTAAAAAAAAGAAATTCTCTGTAGAAAACAAGATTAAAAATATTTTAGATTACCGCTGCTAAGGAAGTATGCTTGCTTTTAACTTTGTTAGGTTTTACAGTAACTGTACTAACATATATTGATTGTGGCAGCTGGACGTGATGATGTTTTGTTGTTGTGATTGGTGTTTAAACCGTTGGGCTTTTCTTTTGATTTTTGATTGTTATAAATTATAATATGAATACAAATATAATTTAGTTATAGTTTGTAAAATTTATTTATGTAATAAATATAATAAAAGAAGAAGACTGGCTAACACAGTAAACATGGGAAACCAAGAGCCAAAGGATCCAGACATCCAGGATGACCCAGAGTTTGCTGGGAGGATAACATCAGACAATCTCTGAAGGACCAAGGACTAGAGTAGAGCCAGGCCTAAATGAAGACAGCCAATAGTATAGCATTGTGATCTCTATGTCTAACCTCTGCATCCCAAGGTAGAAGAGGAATGACTAAATAAGTATAACTGTAATAAAGAAATATAATAGATATAATAGAAACATTATAATTTTATAATTGCCTGTTTATTTTTTAAATGTAGGCGATAGAGAACCTCTTGGATAGACGCTTATCCTTGAGTTTGAGTTCATTGTTTGGGCCTCACCTGACCTGTCGTCTGGCTCTGGTTCAAGCTCACCTGTTTATAAGCCTGGCTAATACTATACCCGTACTTCCCAAGACAGATGAACAAATGTTAGTACCTCTTTACTTGTGCAACAACTTTCTGTTTGAACATCAGTCTGTCGATGTGTTGTTGTGTCGATGTGTTGTTGTCTTTTTCTGTACAAAAGGCTAGAGGAGCTTTTATTGGATTGGGATATGTTTGGAGATCAGTAGAAATCAAGTCCAACACTAAAATCAGAATCTTCAATTCATCAAATGTCAAGTCATCAGTCCTATTGTATGGATCTGAAACATGGAGAACAAAAAAAAACAGCAAACAAAAAGCTACAGACTTTCATAAACGGGTGCTTGCATAGAGTAGAAAGATGGAAGTCATGACAAGATCACTAGTGTGGAACTATTTTTTTTTTTTTAAATAAAATTTGGCCTCATTTTAGTGAGGTGTATTTCATTCAGCCTAGACACAGGGTCCATCAGTTATATTAGGATACATGTCCTAATATAAAAGACCTTGTGGTCTAATGATGACAAAAACCAGACAAGTACCAGTGGAACAAGAGAGGAGAAGAAGACACTGGAGATGAATAAGAGAGACATTCAGGAAACCTGTTGATAACACTACCAGGCAGTCCCAGGGTAAGACAGATATAGGGAGACCAAGGAACACATGGAGAAGAGAACTGGAGACAGACATGAAGGGCATGAAGAGAACATGGAAAGACCTTGAACTTATGGCACGGTACAGGAAGACTTGGCTTAAGTTGAAGAAATATGCTCCTTTGGGAAGCTGAAAGGTGATGAAGATGATGTTTGTATTTTGTGTCTGCCAATTAGTCTGCTGGAACACTAGTAACTTACCAAGTTTGAGTCAGAAAGTACACAAAATCTGGCACTTTGATCTGATGATCAAGTGGATAGGAAATAAAATCTCATTGTAAAACTATCAGTTTTCATTGACTCATTTTATCAGCAATTACAAGAATTAGAGGAGCCAATAAACAATAGAAGCTGAGAATATTGAATGTTTACATAATGAGAAAACAAAAAAATTTGATGAAAGATTATGCATGTTTGAGAGCAGACAGCCTGAAATGTCAATTTCCGAGAAAATAAAATTAAGCTTTCAGTTTCATATACCAATGATTCAGTACAATTCACCATTTTCAAACATGTTGTAGATGTATTTAAAATTATTTGTAACATTACTGAGGAGAAAAACAAATTTTGTAAAAATAAAATCCAAAAATCTTTATTTTAACATAATCTTTTATATTTTTTTTCCAAAGTCATGTATGTTGACATGTTGCTGATTATGTCAGGTTGGGTCATGTTTCCCAATAAATTTACACATTTTGTTGCCTTAGTACTGCTTTATTTCATCTCCACTTTTGGGTAGAATTGACCTAAAGTCATAAATCAATATCATATAGTTTAATCTATCATCATACAAAATATCTTACAGTTAAAAGATTGAATCATTATGTAAAATTTCATTTTAGTGTGATATATTCTTCTTTTAAAACTAATAACACAAACTTTGAACACGTTTTCCTCAAAAGAAGCTAAAGTGGAGATGGAATAAAGCAGTAGTAAGGTAATGGTATGACTGCCATACTTTAAAATGCTCTATGTAACTCCCAGGGTCTCTGATGAGACAAGGAAAGAATAGGACTACCTCACCCTCAGACAAGGGGATTCACATGAGGTTGTGCATGGGGGGCTAGAAACCTCATCATATAAAACAAATTACAGCAGAAACTACTGTCACAAGATCATGTGAATGCTTGGTGCAGGCTTCCTGTGTTGAGACCAGCTGCAATGGTGGCTACATGCTCCATAGGGAGTGTAAAGGAAAATGATGATGATGATGATGGTGATGATGATGATGGTGATGATGATGGTGATGATGGTGATGATGATGATGGTGATGATGATGATGATGATGATAGTGATGGTGATGATGGTGATGATGATGGTGATGATGATGATGATGGTGATGATGATGATTATGGTGATGATGATGATTATGGTGATGATGATGATGATGATGGTGATGATGATGGTGATGATGATGATGGTGATGATGATGATGATGATGATGGTGATGATGATGGTGATTGTGATGATGATGATGATGATGGTTATGATGATGATGATGATGATGATGGTGATGATGATGGTCATGATGATGGTGATGATGATGGTGATGATGATGATGATGATGGTGATGATGATGATGACGGTGATGATACTTCAAAACATTTTTGGAATTTTTTTCTCCAAGAAGCTCTTTCAAGATTTTATAATACAGGGTGTTTCAAAATTATGTATACACACTTTGAATGCTGATAACTCAGTTAACATTTGAGACAGAATTATGGCATTTTCACATTTATAGTCACAAATGTTCAAAGTGTTGATGACCTGCTACAATGCATTGTTCACAGCGATGAACAACTGAATGCTATTCTGTATCGTTACTAAATAAATAGTTTGATATCTCAGGTCCCTCACTGTGTGTGTGTTGAGATGAGCACAACCTTCTATTAAAAAAAAAAAACACAAGTAATAATCTAATAGCATTATTCTGCTCTGTTCTTGCAAAAAATAGCTACATTTTATGTTAACTTATGTGTGAGTTTTATGCATTCGATGTATGTGGACACAATTTTGAAACACTCTGTAGTTCTTGGATTTTGCTAGTGGTGTGAGTCCATTTAAACTAAATCAGAGTGAGCATGGTCCTGAAAATGGGGTGGGGGGGGGGGGGGGGGGGGGGGGAGGAGAAGACTGCAGTAAGATTGTTTATAAATGATGATGCTTAAAAAAATAATCAATGTGGACAGATTAGCCAACCTTTTTCCTATCTATACTATTATCATGCATCCTGCCCCTGACGAGGGTCTCATAGTCCAAACTTTGTGTGTGTTATAGAAAGCCTATCCTCAGCTCTTGCTGTTGTACAAAACCCTTGTATTCTTTTCTACAGATTTAAATGTTTTTTGCACACTAATTGTATTCTTAATGTCAAATTTCTTAAGAGATTTTATCATATTTGAGAAATTGGGTTTTCTGTGGGTGTTAACAGCTTCTGTTAAACTAATAGTTTTAGAGCAATCAATAATGATAGGCACAAAAGAAAAGATCATGCACAAAACAAAAAGAAGAATAAATACAAAACAAATTATTGTGCACTTAATAGAAATGACCCTAAAGAGTGCTGGCTGTTTCCAGCTTCAACTTCCTCATGTAAAAAATAGATACAGAAAATGCCACTGCATGAGCATAGAAAGTGATGCTTTGGGAAAGTTTTCCTGCAACAAGGCCAACTACAGTGATGGTGTCATCTCCTTAGACAGCAACAGCAGCAATACAAGATGAAAGAAAATAACAAAGTGGTCTTATTATGCAGTAGAATAGAAAAGGGAAAGGTAAGTAGTAATTGATAGTAGCAATTGTTGTGGTGATGATAGTGATAGTGATCACATTACAGGTCTGTATCCTTGAATCCAAACACCCAAAAACTGAAATATTCTGAAAATCAAAAGTTTTGTGGCTGAATTTTGGCCGACTTTGGGCTATTTTGGATGACTTGGAAATCTGATTTCCAAAAGTGGCTGCCCCCAAGCATTTCAGATTCAAGGATACGGACCTGTAGAAGAAATCATATAATGTAAAAAAAATAAAATATAAGGTAGTCATGGTAACAATAACTTCAATAAGACAAGGTCCCCAGAAAATTATGAAATCAAATCTCCATAATTTTGTCTACACAGGCTCAAAGGAAAACAAGGATACAGGATGAAGACCAAACCCAAGATTGATCTTCCTGCTAAACTACCTGCAGTTTCCTCTAAGCTTCCAGGTAAGTATGTTGGATGTGTCATCAGTGGTATTGTGAATAGTTTTTTGGTTACTGTTCTAGATATCCTACAACAGGTGTTTTGAATAATTTGAGGTTATTACGCTATAGGTCTCATCAGAGATACAGGTCTGTATGTTTTTATCTGAAATCGTTGAGGGCAGCTGTGTTTCAGAAACCAACTTTTTTTTTCTCCAGATGTTGCCCGAATCACATTTAAAAAGTAGTCCAAAATCTCCCAAATCACATTTAAAAATCACCCAAAGTAACTTTCAACTGTGATAATATTTAGGTTTTTGGATGTTCGGATTAAAAGGATATGGACTTGTGTTATGAATAATTTGAAAGACAACAGAAGGAAAGAAAATGGGAATACAGTGGACATACAGTGGAGAACAAGAAGACCTTGACTGTGTAGATGTCCAATACTATCTATCATAAATGACAAGACATGGAGAAAAAGACATGTAGACCAACAGTAAAAGCAGCAAAAATAGGACAACATAACAACATAAATAAAACAAAGGAAATGTGATGAAATAATAAGTCAAATGATCCAATGTAGATAAATGGGTCGGACAATTGAAGAAGTTCATTGCTTTACCTACTTGGGTTGTAACATCAGCAGAGGAGGAGGAACAAAGCATGGTGTTCTTACCATCATCATCATCATTTTTCCTTAGCGCTCCTTACAGAGCAAGTAGCCACTACTGCAGCTAGTCCCCTTGTAGGAAGCCTGTATGAAGTAGTCACATGCTGTTGCAGCACTTATGTCTGTGAAAATTTGTTTTACATGATGAAGTTGCCAGAACCATGCACAACCTTAGATTAGTGCCCTTGTATGGCTTGAATCAGGGGGTGATTGTGATTGGATAAATGAAGCCTCATTTGCCTTAATACTCTGAAACCAGTGTGGAACTCTGCAGCTGTTTCTCACGAAAATATAAAATCTGCTCTATTCTGTGACTTAGAACTGTGACATGTCACCAGTAATATCACATTTAAATGTGAGACATTCATCAACAGATGCGGAGTATCACTACCACCATATCTAACAACCAGGGTCAGCTTTAGTAATTGGTGGCCCTAAGTTGGACCATTCTGGTGGGGCACCTTGTATTTAAGATTATAGTTTTGTTATAACACGCTTTATGTCAAAATATAGCTAAAAAATATAGATATTGCATTATTTTTAATACAACCTAATAGCATGGTGTGATGCTGACCACATCACCCCTAGTGTGCCGATGGTAAAGAAAATATGGGCCTAACACCATATTCCCAATATGCCTCAATGGGGGTGTAACGGTATCCTTTACCTAATAGCATATATTCCTGATATCTAATCTGAAATTATCCGTGTGTTACAGGGGCTCAGAAAGGGAGCAAAGAATAGCACCACTGTTCCCTACTATACATGTTGTAAAAAACTGCTGAGGACGCTTGGGCATGGGACTGGTAACCCCATCCTGTAAAAAATGTTAAACCACAACTAAGTCAACTAAGGAAAATAAAACTCAGCCATCCAAGATAGGAGAAGGTTTTCTGGCAGGGAGGCGCATGGCACAACACAGAGAAAGCTGAAAGGAGTCTGTGTTTCTGACTGACATTCTTTCTTCTAGAAGAACATTCCAGATTTGGCACCTGGAGAAGAGAACTGGAGACAGACATGAAGGGCATGAAGAAGACATGGACAGACCTTGAGCAGACGGCACGGGACAAGAAGGTGTGGCTTAATTTTGTTGAAGGCCTATGCTCCTTTGGGGATTGAAAGGTGAAAGAAGAAGAATTTGAAATAATTATTGTTTTTTTATTATTTTCAAAGCTGGAGGTGGGAACCTGCGTGCAGTCAAATAAGTTAAATTGGCCCGAGGACAGTCCTGCAAACAACCAAATGTAATAACAAATGTGGACTTGTCGAAACCAGAAACAGCCTTACAGTTGGAGATTAAACAGAGAAAGTGGAGATGATGGATATTACACACACTAGAAACAACCAACAAGTATAACCAGACATGCCCATAAGTGGAGTAGGCAGGGGAAGAGAAAAATGAGGAGGCCAAATAAAATTTGGTGAAGAAAGATGGAGGAGGAAGCCAAGTGCAACCATGATCTTGTGACCTGAAATTAAAAAGACTGCCCAAACTAGAAATTATTGGGAGCAACAGCTCCAGCCCTACCTTGAGCTGATAGCATGGGACAGGACAACTTGGCATACGTTTGTTGAAGGTCTATGCCCCATGAGGAGTTGAAAGGGGGAAAGAAGAAGAAGTTACAGGACCGAAGTTCCTGGTCTGATTTGATCAACTACCATCTTCACATTGCAGGTTGGCTGCAGTACATCTCCAATGTCTTGT
Source organism: Oreohelix idahoensis (assembly GCA_024509875.1). Classification (NCBI taxonomy): domain Eukaryota; kingdom Metazoa; phylum Mollusca; class Gastropoda; order Stylommatophora; family Oreohelicidae; genus Oreohelix; species Oreohelix idahoensis. The sequence goes on along the minus strand of JAMPIV010008062.1, from coordinate 67,335 downwards.
ATCTATGTTCCATATGAAACTAAAATGATTTACTTGAATCTAGAGGTCCTATCTATCAGAGATCTTGTGACTGTCAAGGTTATGGCACTAGTGGTTTCATTATGGGAAAGTGATGCCTTGTTACTGCTTAGAACACTTAAGGTTAATTTGAGAGTACTGTGAATAAAGCACAGTTATTGAACTAAAGGCTTCATTGGACTTAGATGTACAATGACAAGTGTTGAATAAGTTCCTCTTCTTTATCCAGAAATCAGACCAGGTGTCCAAGTGGTTTTTTTTTTTTTTTTTTTTTTTTTTTTTTTTTTTTTTTTTTTTTTAACCAGCGGCACTTGGGCTTTCAGCCCTTCGGCCCAATGACATGTCATTGCGAGGCTGGGGAACCTGAGGACTTTCCTTCCAACCCGGCCAGGAGCTTCGCTCCTTCCCATCCACAGAGGGTTTATCACAGGAGCCGTTCAGGCTATTCAGTCAAATTTCCGGCCGTAAACATTTCTTCAAACGCCGACGCCCGGGTTTGAACCATGAACACCTGGTCGCCAGTACAACGCCGAAGCCATTACACCAGCGCGGCTCCCTGACCAAGTGGTAAATCTGGCTTATATCATGAATGAACAGTTAGCCAGTTTATAAGTTTTTTTTTAAAGTGTTTTGTCAGAAAATGACAAGAAATGAATTTTACTATCAGTAGTAAACATGCTTTTCATTCATTCAGAATTATGGTAGGTCTTACAGTCAGTGGTAGTAAAATTTATAGTCAAAGTGAATATTGTTTTTCAGCCATTGCATTTAGTCCATTACAGTCAAATGAGTTTTTACTGCTAACGGAAAGAAGTTCTTTACAGCCAACGTGATTGAGTTTTTACAGTCAAGAATTTAAAAACAAAATTAACAAAAATTTGTTCACTGACAACAAGAAGAATGAGTTTTTACAAAGATAGCAACAATGTTTCAAAATGTGAACATTTGGATTAGTCATTTCCATTGGTCTTTTACATTCAGTAATTCTTTTCACTACTTCCTGTATTCTTATAAGGTATCCCTGTAAGGGCCACAGTGATTTAAGACTTGCATTTAAAATTTCAACCTTTTTTATTTTCCTACTTTATCCGTCCTTTGATTCTGCTAAGTGGCTGTAAAATATTTTCAGTCTGATTTTTCAGCATTTTGTGCGGCTTTATTTTCAATGGTGTCTTTACACAAAGTTATAGGGCAAAAACATGTGTCTGGTGGAGAGGTGAGACTGTTTGTAATTACCAGATTACCTCCTGCTGTAATACTCTGTTTGACTTTCCTATCACTCTCCTTCAAAAAGAGTTCCATCAGCTATCTTGATCGATCTTTTTCTAGATTGTCCCCCTGCTCAACTTTCTAATGAATATCTTATACAGGTAAAATAATAACTATACAAATGTTGCACCACTTTATTTGAATAAGGTGCTGAATTTGATGAAAGTTTAGAGCCTCCAGCACTTGTTACAATTGGGAATCAGTTTCTGACTCTTGAGGAATTCAAGGGCACAATCCTGGTCACTGCAGAACAAATAGTAACAACCATGGCAAATGCTATTTTTGAGAAGGCACAAGAGGAGAAACAAGGTAAAAATGATGTCAGAGAGTCAAGGTTATAGTCAGTTCACATTGTCTTGTATGAGAAAATGGGGACTACGTTTATTTATACCAAGTGTGTTGTTTCAGATTAAGAACGTTTATTGTAGTATTGAGTTTAGTGCTCATAAATAAGAGAGTTTACTATAATTTTGAAGTTTAGTGCCATTCTTTCATTGTCCCTTAAACTAGGCGGTCAGTCAAGCACTACTTTCCTTCCCTTGACCATTTTATTATTAGTTTCCCCCTTGTTTGTCTTGTGGCAAAATCTGTCTCCATTTCATGTCAATTTCTAAATATTGTCTGTTAAGCAGGTCTGTTTTTCTTTTTTCTCCTTCTTCTTGGACTGTCCTTTAAGGCTTGGATGATCCATATGTTCTTAACATAAGGTCATACCATTTACAAAATCAAGAGTATTTATTAGAATTTCAAGTGACCTTAGCTGTTATCACCACTCCTCAGCTCCCTTCCTATAGGAGCATAGGCCTTCAATAAACATGTCATGTCCTCCTGTCACATGACATCAGCTCGAGGTATTTTCATGTCTTCCTCATCCCTGTCATTTCTATCTTCAGTTCTCTTCACCATCTGTTTTTCTGTCCGTCTCTACCTCTCTTACCATGTGTCACGAAGTGGATTTAAGTTTTAGAGTTTGTCTGAGTGTATAGACAAGACACTAGTGTGAGAAAGTCTGAGATGATAGATTTTTAGATGAGAATGACAGTGAATGTGGAAAGATGAGACTATTGGCTTCAAGGGGGAGAACCGAGACTGACTCTCCCTCGCCACTCCTGACGTATTTAATAGCTATAGACTCACCACCTCTGACTACCAATAAAGGAGATAAGGTTTCACTAAAAGTTCCACAGACACAACTATACAGACAAACATATACGTACAGTATAGTTATAGAGAAACTGATCCAGTATACAGTTTAAAGTTTATTTACACAACAAAATAAATAACACATCAAAATAAATAACGTGCGAGGTCGCACACCTGAAAAGAACAAAACAATTAAAATGACAGATAATATAACCCAACCCTTTCACCCACTCTTTCAACCTGTATGGGAAAAAGAATTACGGATTAAACACACTGTACTTGGTGGGGGTCTCTAAGTACGAGCCACCACCTCCCAACTATCCTATTCTTAATTATTAAAATCTAACACCACTGTCCGGCTGCAGACATAACTAAATGTCTACACCAATCTGAATGACTCTCTAATGTCCTACACAGCTAATCACCAGCACTGATCCACTACCAGACTTCTTCAGTGCAACCTCAGAGGCTGTCCTCTGCTCTGACTATCTGACTCTATAAATTCTGTTCAGTGTCTCTCTGACACTGCTGTATTCAGCTGAAGGGCATCTCCATTAAGCCCCTCCTCTCAATGGCATTTGGAAAAGGAATGTTGACCCTCTCTCCTGATCCTGACTACTGCAAATGATGACTTTGGTATCAAGCACTAGGTACTTGAATTGGAATGTATAGGCTTCACTGATGATGAAACTTAATTCAACTGCCCTGTTACCCCTCTTCGGGTTTCGAGCCGTCGGCTTTATTATGGCCGAATTTACAACAACAAAAAACTCCAGGCCACGCGCCTCTTTGGAGTGGTATAACGAGCTAAGAACTCTGGATTTTAAAGATGCACCCATTCCCGCTGAAGCATGGGGCTTCACTGCACGAGAACTGCTATCTTTTACTGGGGCAGACGTACTTGGCACCGGTAAATACTGCGTCACCAGTTCTCTTTCACCTCTGGCGGTGCCACGACCCTTCTACTCCTGAGAAGGCCGAATATCTTGGCAAGCTGTAAGGCAATTTGCACCCCTCCCTGTGTGCCGTGAAAAAATGCTGTAAACAAAAATATAACGAATGTACAACAATTCGACATATACTCGTTCCTGACATATAACCAACTAAATAAATACCTCTCCCCTAATCAATACAGCTCCCCTACACAACTACGCCTATCTCTTCCCCACCTCAACTATGCACAGCGATAAACAAAACTTCCTAATCACTTACAATCACACCTCTCTCTTCCCCGCTCCCACTTACTATCTGTCTGGTATGTGAACTCTCAGACACAGGCGGACCTAATCTATTATGCTAGTCTAGCCTCAGTTGTCAAAACATTTCCTCTGTTGAAGCGAAACTTCTCCCTGTAAAATTCCTAAGCCCTACTTTATATTACAGACTGCCCCGGGTAAGTCATCAATCAACACAGTATAAACACGCAGTTGCTACACCACTCAGTAATATTAATTACATCCCTGTCTCCTGACCACACAATAAATAATTAAATACACCATTAAATGAAGTACCCAATTACGCTAGCATATTTACACTGCAAATTATCATAATCACATTGCGATTGTACACAACTACTATGACATACTACAGAGCGCCCGTGTATCTAAGCGCTTAACCTCATGCAGTTAATATCTCAAAGCTACTACACAAATCAAAGATACTACTAGCTTATCATAGAAAAATCTATATGCACAACTTACATTTATATTATTTCTATAAGATAGCAATTGATGGCACTTCTGTCTAATAACTTTAAATCAACTCCCAGAAGAAAACTTTACTTTATCATGCTAAGATTCTATTATGAAATGAACTATCTATGACGCTAATTAAGTTATGGACATACCCAATTACCGATTTTCTCCTGCTTGGAGCAGACGATATATGACTTTGATTCACGGCTGTAAATTTTGAAATCAGAGAGAGACCACTAATGGCTACAACGCTGATATATATCACATAAAAAAATGATGCAAGAGCCACGCTATGAGTGAGTCATTGCCATGGCTTCGCTTAGGGGCCGCTCTTAAACCAATAATCTTTCTGCAATTTAATAAAAGTTTTACCTCAGCCAATCATATCATAAACTAATGCATGACTCATGGTTATACGGCTCACGGACATCTTCTTGCGTCATGTTAGATAAGGTTTTCAGACCGTTCGCGTTACCAAAAATAAATCTAATTGGTTAAAGCGTTGATTCGACGTACCTGGGTCGTGCTTTTCACACCCACCCCCACGATTAAACCAGGTAGGTGTTTCTAACGTCGGAAAATTTACCCAGCCTAATAATATCTACGTGCTCCACTGCTAATGAAATAAAATGAACGCAAAATATGTTACAAAGGAAAGAAGACTGGTGCAAATATTAAAATTAAACCCCACAGTAATTCCTCATAAAACCCGCAAATAATTACCTAGAGAAAAAGACTGGGGCGAGTTGAAAATAAAACTACAGTTAAGCAGCACACCATGAAGATTCCAGTAGAAGAACTACCTTGTAATGCAATCAACAGGTTTCCTCATTGTGTGTCTTTACCATCGCTAGCATCTTCTTCTCATGTTCCACTTGCGCTTATCTGGTTCTTGTCATCAGTTTCACTATGGTGATCTTGTCATCCCATTGTAATCCTTCTATTTTATGCAAGAATGAGGACTGCCTGTAGTACCTGTAATGATGCTAACATTTAAAAAAAAAAAAAAATTGCTCACAACAGATGAAAGACAATATGATGTAATAGAAATATAGCTGCTGGTAACCTTTGACAGAGCGTGATTTTTTAAAATCACAAACATGTCATTGAGTTTTCTATTGCTGTATAATTTAGTTGATAATATTTTTACACTCATGATTTTTGTGTTTATAATTGTTGTTATTATTATTATTATTACTTAACATTTTTTTACATAAATCCTTTTTGGTATGTTGTTAATGCAAAGTTACACTGACCTTTTACACTGTTTTCACCTTCAGGAGTAGAATCTTTGTCTGCAGCAGAACTAGAGCTTGTGGTGCAGTGCCGACTTGAGCAGACATATATAGCCCAGCAAAAACATCATGCACATATGGCTGCTCACATTTTGCTTGATGCCTTGAAGATGCTACAGAACGCTAGGATCTTGAACAAAAAAAGATCACAAACATCATCTGCTAGGTTGTTAAAATAAGTCATGTCATGTTTGTGTTACATCATTATGATTTACATATTGTGGCAGTTGCTGTCTTAAGGATCACAGATGCCAAGGCTGCTGCACCTTCTTAACCAGACCTGATTGTCGCTAAAGTCTGGGGTCGGACATTCGTGATAGTGGGATGTCAAATTGTTGTGTATATGTATGACCTCTGGGGCAGGTGTTGTGGAGCAGTGGCGAGCCATCATTAAAAAGGTTCAATTTTAATAAAGGAATAATTCTCCTTGCTAACGTTATTATTTTAATGTTGACGACCAGTACACGTTGTAGTGGCACGTCAACCAGAGTTAGTGATCTATTGTTTTCTCTAGTATTATCAAGCTCTCATTTGGTTTGTAAAATAGAACATGATGACTGAACTGACTCTAATTTTATAAACGAGGACGTCTGTACAGATGAGGACAACCTTATGATGGTTTACGAACAATATACAAACTCAATCAATATGGTGAACTTCACAACAGTTAAGTAGATAACACATCAAAAAGGCTGGCATCAACTCGAGCATGTGAGGTTCAAAGTTTTATTCTGTGAACATTTCTTTCATTAGTTTACTTTCACTTGTTTTCTTTTATTTCAAATGTCCATTCATATAGGGGTGAAGATGGATTCTGAGTCTTTTATTTACATGAAGCGTCAACTGCCCGTATTCATAGTTTGTGTCATAGTTCAAGTCTATTAGACAGATTGGCGGTCTTCAACCTTCAAAAATGTGTGGGGTGACTATTGGTGTAAATGATGTGTGTTTGTTGATTGTGTCAATATACTACCTACTTCGAGACTGGTTCATTTTAGAATAATAATTCATGACAAAATATGTCTCTGGCTCAAAACTTGAAAACGATAAAGACTAAAATCAGCTATCGAGCGATGTCCCAACTTCCTACTTACATGATTTATATTTGTTTTCACTTTCTGAAATGACCGTGGGTCTATATTCTAACTGTTGAGATTCTATCTCCGTTTTATCTTGTGTTAGAACCCAGCCATTTGGGGTAGTACAAGATGACAATGTTGATGATGCTGTCTGAATGCGGACTCGATAAAAATATTTCTGTTCTTAATTGGCTCGCACTGGAGAGACATCTTATCAGTTCGGGCGCTTGATGGTAACTGCTATGGTTGCCCCAATCCTCGAAGTTATGGGAATAAATGTGTCATTTGTACGTTTTTGTCTTCAAACTGCACGTCTTATAGCAACTGTGGTTACTAATTGAATGCTAGAACCCCTTTCTTGTAATATGGTAATGAGGCTACTACAATAATATTGACAATGATGTCATGCAGAGAACCTAAGGCGGAGATATCTACAACAATATAATGTTGGATTGTCATCATTTACATTAAATGTTTAATCTGCTTTACTATCATTTGCATGTTATGTTTATGTTTAATCATACCTGTCCATCTCCAAAGATAAAAACATGTACACAATACCAATAAAAACCTTACAAAGTTAAAAAAAAACTTTACAGAAAAGTATTTGTAATACAGATGAACAGTTTAAAAATAGTTTTTAAAAAAAAAAGTCATTTTAAAGAAGAAACAAAACATACTTAAAACACTTGTACAAACTGCTTGTACAGCTGTACACACTGACAAAAATTAAAACTTCCTGTACAGAATATCTTTTCCTGTACAAGTTTACAGTTAATTAAATACTAGACATTAAATAACTGGTTTATTTTCTAATTGTTTTCCTCCATTGTCCAGTGAAAAGCCCATTCTGCTTGGGAAACTTGCACATTTATTATAGTGCGTTTCACAATGTTTGCCGCTGTTTAATATTCAATATCTCTGCAACCACTTGATCGTAATTGTTGCAACTTTGCATATGACCTAATGATCGCTATGTCCCGAGGGGAACATTTTTTTCCTTGTTAAAAAACTTATGGTTTTAAATTTTCTTTATTTAAAGTATACAAAATCGATCACCTCCTAGTCCAACCGTGTATTGAAAGGGCTTACCCCTTCATATTTGTGAGCTATTTCGATTTAACATACTTACTTACTTACTTAGTCGTTCCCCTTCTACCGTGAGGTGTAGAGGTAAAAGGTAAAGGAACCCGTTACACGCCCATTGAGGCATATTGGGAATATGGTGTTAGGCCCATATTATCTTGACCGTCGGCACACTAGGGGTGATGTGGTCGGCATCACGCCGGCCGCCTTAACCTTCCCAGAGTTGCTCTGGTACCCATTTGGGGCTGGGTCGACCCAGGAGCCGTTTGTGGCCTAAAAATATTCCCACCTCATCTGGGGATCGAACCATAGACCACTGCGCTAGGAAGCCATCGATTTAACATCTTGAACGTATTTTACGCGATTTTCACCATGTTTCAGCTCACTGCCGCACTGTTTTGAACATTACATTGATCCTTCCGGTGCGTTCAGTTACAGTGGCGTATCCTGGTAATGCGAGCTAGGCTTGCTGCTACTTAAAATGAATATGTACGCCTACTGTTTGCCCCTTCCCCTCTTAATTTAAAATCCAACTATATTCAATTAAGCAACGACAGTTATTCGGCTGGAAGAAAAACATTAACTAAATAATACATATTTTCACTTACAGGTTTCACATGAAGATGAGATCTATCCTTCTTTCCTTTTGCAGAAATTTCTCTGTTACAGCATCGTAAAATGTATTCTTCAATCTAACCTTGCTCAAAATTTCCTTTTCAATGGACAATAGGCTGAGACTTGAAGAGTCGATCTTGACCCTTTGTAGATCTGTGAATTGTGGATTCGCTTTAAAGCTGAAAATGATCTTTCTACAGAAGCAGTATTTTCTGGAATTGTCATTATCAATTCTGCCAGTTTGAACACTTCTGTAAAGCCTGAACTGAGATCATTTTCAACTAAGAACTGCAGTAACTCATGAAATGACTTGTTGCAGAACTCATCCGAACAATAAAGTACAAGTTCATTCTTCAATCTTACATAGTCGAAGATTTCTCCATAAACATCTTTTAATTTTTTGATGAGGTCCTCTGGAAAATTTTTCTTGTACCCAGTGGAAAAGGACAACGTCTGATAATGGCACATGCAGGCAGCAGACATAATGGGCTAGTGAAAAATGCTGTACTTATTTTCACTTCCAATTATACGGACAACCGGGACTATCATACCGAGATGAACGGTAACATATTTAGAGAGTGGATTGAAAATACTCTTCTTCTGTCCCTAGACAGACCATCCTGTCTGATAATGGACAACGCATCATACCACAACGCTGTGGCAGAAGAAGACAAAATCCCGACATCTTCGAGTACAAAAGATGCTATAAAGCTTTGGCTCAGAAAAGAAGACATTCCATTTAACGAGGGGTTTCTGAAACCTGAATTACTGTCCCTTGTTAAGAAATCGTAAAAGACCAAGATATTCCATATAGACAAGTTGATTCAACAGCATGGTCATATGTGTTTGAGACTGCCACCTTATCATTCACATTTAAACCCAATTGAACTCGTTTGGGCAAAAGTTAAAGGACCGGTGGCAGCTGAAAATAAAACTTTCAAACTATGCAATATGAAAGAACTAACATATGCCGCCCTCTCGCAGATAGACAAAGATTATTGGTGTAAATGTGAAGACCATGTCTTAAAAGAGGAAAATGACTATTGGAAAAAAGATGGACTGTCGTTCGTTCAGCCGAGAGTCATCAATATGTTAGACTCGTCTTACTCAGAATTAGTGTGTAAATACCTTATATGTTTTACATGTTTTCTCCTCCATCTATGTGTATATGTAAACCAATTCATTTCCTTTTTATCTCTGCAATTTTACTACTATTTTTAACATACACAATACTTTCACCTCTTCATGCATCCTTTCACGTTTTAGTATAAAAAGTAACATTTACAACGAATAGGCGTTATTTTTATCTCAAATATTTCGAAGAAATATAAAAGGACCTCACATAGTAATCAGTTAACAAACCCCTCTAACGTTCGAATTGTATAGACGCCTATGCCGAAAATATGCAACTTCCTTCATTTACGGTAAATTATTTTCTTCCAGGACAAAATAATTACTTCGTTAAAAAAGATCAAAGGAATTAACCGTTGCAAGAAAAGAACACTACCTGCAACATTTAATTTTATAAAAACTTTGGGACATTGAAAATATAAGACCACATGCAAAAAATCATGTTTATCAGTGCAAGGAATATGGAGATATTTGAAGTCAATCGTCGACCAATCTTTTTAAAACGCACTATAACATCTGTTTTTGGGAACAAGAATACAATTTTGCCAAGTATTTGGTTTTAAGAAAATGACAACGCTTAAGCTACATGCCTTCATAAATGGGTACTTGCATAGAATATAAGAATTAAAATGATATTACAAGATCACTAATGTGGAAATGGTGAGAACCAGACAGTGCCATGCAAACAAGAGGTGAGAATACACTGATGTTGGATAAAGATACGAGAAACCTGTTGATAGCATTACAATACAGCCTTTATTTTACAAGACAGCTTTCCCAGAATTCCCAGGGAAATTGAAACACGTATGGAGATTGGAACTGGAGACAGACGTGTAATGGATAAACAGGACATGGAAAGACCATATATGGACAGCACAGATCAGTAAGGCTTACTTACTTACTTAGTCGTTCCCCTTCTACCGTGAGGTGTAGAGGTTTGGAAGAGAGAGCGCCAGACTATCCTATCGGCTGTCTTCCTCCTGGCCTGGTTCCATTCTAGTCCTCGGTCCTTCAAAGATTGTCTAATGTTGTCCTCCCAGCAGACTCTGGGTCGTCCTGGGGGTCTGGATCCTTGGCTCTTTGTTTCCCATGCTTGTCGTGGTAGCCGATCTTCTCCCACTCTGCAGACATGGCCAAACCATCTTAGTTGAGACTGTTCTACTTGGGTCTGCAGGGGGTGGGATTTAAGGCCTTGACGTATCGTCTGGTTGCGTACCATGTCTCTTCTTGTTACTTCAACCACCTTCCTCAGATACCTCATTTCTGAGGTTTGGATCTGGCTTTTGTGGGTTGTAGTCATTGCCCATGACTCGCATCCATATGTCAAGACTGGGACATAGGTGGAGCGGTATACAGCCATCTTCGTTTTCTTACCAACCTCTCTCTTGCTGAGGAATCCTCGATTTATGGCCTGAAAAAGTCTCCCAGCTGCTGCTTTTCGAGTGGCCAACTCTTCTTTGATGCCTCCCTTTCGGTCAATAATAGCTCCGAGGTATTTAAAGTGGTCGACCTGCTCCAGGACCTGTTCTCCCAGCTTAATGTGATGTCTTCTTTCTTCTCATGATATCACCATGGATTTTGTTTTAGAGCTGCTTATGACCATCCCTCTCTTCTCCAGCTCTTCCTTCCAGACTTGCAGGTTGAATTGGAGATGTGCCTCTGATTTAGCAATCAGGGCAACATCATCAGCAAATGCCAGCTCCGAAATACAGACCTGTCTCATCTTCCAGTACCCCACTGAATACTTTCTTGTTCTCTCCTTACATGCCTTAATGACATCGTCCATGAGGAGTATGAAAAGGTAAGGTGACAGGATATCACCTTGTCTTACACCAGTGGTGGTCCTGAACTCTTCTGACTTATGGTTTGCTGTCCTCACATAATTTCTGCAAGACTTGTAGAAGCTCTGTATAGCATGAATCAGAGGTGCTGGAATGTTCTTCCTTGCCAAACAATCCCAAAGTTTGCTCCAGGGGACCTTGTCAAACGCCTTTTCCAGATCTATGAAACAAAGATGGATCTCACTCTTATAATCAAGGGCCTTTTCACTCAGCTGTCTGAGTGTGAAGATTAGGTCTTGAGTACTTTGGTTCGCTCGGAATCCGCACTGGACCTCATCCAGTCGTCTGCTACCGTGGGGGATGCACGGCGGGTTGCTGTACCATCGCCTGGTGTCACGATTGGTGGCTTCCCGGCCGTGTGGCAACACGGACCATGTGCAGAGGGAGGCGGTGGCTGTGCCACCGCCTCGCCAGGCAGTCTGCACAACGGGTAATTTTCTCAAGGGTATGAACGAGTGTAAACTCGTCCCCTAAAGGGCAAAAGAGTGAATAACTCGCGCCCTGGGATTGAAACAAACAAACAAACAAACAAACCTCATCCAGTTGTGGCTCAGCTAGGCGTCAGAGTCTCTGCTCTAGGATTCTAGAGTAGATTTTACCAGGGACACTGAGAAGGGATATGCCTTTATGGTTTCCACATTGTCAATTGTCACCCTTTTTGAAAATTGGTGTTATGATGGAAATCTCCCAATCCTTTGGTATGGTCTTGTTGTACCACGCTGCCTGTAGAACCCTTAAGAGTAATAGGTCACCTGATGCTCCCATGTACTTAACCATTTCTGGTGTTATACCATCATGCCCTGCTGCTTTGCCCATCTTGATTTTCTCCAGTGCTGCCTTCAGTTCTTCCATCTTTATGTCATCTTCACCATCATTGGTTTTCTCTTCTGTGCTAGTGGTTATCATATCTGATGCTTGACCATGCTCACCATCCAGGAGTTCTGAGAAATATTCTTTCCATCTTTCCATTACTTCCTTCGGGACAGTAAGCAATCTGCCTTGCTTGTCCTTTATAAATTTGAGAGGGCATTGTTTTTCCTTTCTCATGTTCTTTAGGGTCTTATAGAACAATTTCTGGTTTTCTTGTGCATCTTTTTCTAGCTTTTCTCCAAATTCTTCCCAGGACTTCTGTTTTGCTGCTAGCACTTTGTTCTTTGCTTCTGTTCTGAGTGTCACATATTCTCTACATTTTTCCATCTGTCCTGTTGTGTTTTTAGCTCCTAAGTATTGTTTCCATGCCATTTTCTTCTCTCTTATTTTCTCTTTGACTTCCTCTGTTCACCAAGGTGCCCTCTTTCTCTTGTTCCCAAGTCAGACTTCACCGCATGCTTCTGCAGCAGCTGTCTTTATGATATCCTTGAATTTATTCCAGAGAGTTTCCAAGTCATCAGGTCGTTCTTCTGTGTTGCTCACCGCTGCAGCAATAAGCCCCTGATATCTGTTCTTAATTTCTGGCTCTCTCAGCTTGTAGGTCCTAATGCTCATTTCTCCCGTTTGTTTACTTGGTTTCTTGCATGATGTTGGGCAGTTCCTAGGCTGAGCAACTCTTTCAGTTGTTCTTTTGATTGTTGGCAGGTAGTGATCACTTCCAATCTCTGGCCCCCTCCAGACTCTAGCATCCCGGACATATTTGAATGAGCTCTTCCTAACAATGGCATAGTCGATCACTGACTTCTCATTCTTGGTTGGTTCACATCTAGTGTATGCATGTATGCACTTATGGGGGAACTTTGTGTTTGTAATGATCAGATTCTGCTCACTGCAGAATCTAAGGAGTCGCTTTCCATTGTCATTGAGAGTATCTTCTCCATATCTTCCGATAACTCCACCCCTTCTAGCATGGTCATTTCCAACTCTGGCATTAAAATCTCCGAGCATGATAACTTCATCTAGGCAGTCATCCACTGTCCTTTGAAGCAGCTTGAAGAATTCCTCCTTGACCTCTGCTCTCTCATCCTCATTTGGCCCATACACTATGACCAGGTTGACTATGGTTTCTCCTTCTTTTAGTTTTACAACCATAATGTGCTCCGAGACAAAGTTCCATCCCTTGATACTATCTTTTTGATTTTTGGCCACAATGCAACCCACTCCCCTTTTAGCTCTTTCAGGTGTGGGTACACCACTGTAGAACAGCGTGTTGCCATCGAGATCCATGACTCCTTGTCCTTTTTTCTTTGTTTCCGTTATAGCCAGGATTTCTAGTTTTGCTTTCCTCATCTCTTCCACCAGCTCCTCTTCTTTCCCAATTATACTTCTTGTGTTCCAAGTTCCATAAGTCGTAGTCCGTAGTCCATTCCAGTTCGTCACCTTTAGAATCAGTCCAGTCTTCTCTCTTATATTACTCGTAATCATAGTTTAATGCAAACAGGTGATTGGCCTGTTGTGCCTTTGCATGGTGGAGGGGCTGCCTCCTTACGGCCTCCATGCAGGCCGCCCTCATCCTTTTTCAGCCGGGCTTGGGACCTGCCTTGGTGGAGTTATCAGTAAGGCATGGCATGAAATTGTTGAAGGCATGTGCTCCTTAGGGAGCTGAAGGATGGCAATGATGATGATATTGTCTGAAGAATATCACAGCAGAGTGCTCAGATATGAACAGGAACAAATCTTTGACTCCTTTTCACAATTTTTGTTTGAGAGTTTTCACTTAAGAACTAAAAGTTGTAATAATAATGTTCTAGTAATGACTAGACATTTTCATCTCCTTAAATTGTAAACTGAAAAGTAATATAAGATTTTATCTTCAACTGTATTGTCCTTCCTTAAACCCAATTAATTGAGGGCTTGTCAGATGTCTTTTTTATGTCTTGGACATATGGAGCTTGATTGTGTAAAGTTCTTTGTAGTATGTTCTTTTTCTTATCGTGCAAAGTTTGAAAATTTTATGTAAAATAAAATAAAAACATTGAAAAAAGGTGATCAAGAACAGAATAGAAAGGAACAACTGACAAAAAATTGGGTCCAAGAAGGAGACAGTAGATTGGAGGCTGCTATGCTGGCAAAACATACTGGGTTTCACTTCTAGTTGGAATTTTATTTTTTTTAAATGGCCTCAGTTTTTGTTGGGCATTATTTATTTTCAAAAAACTCAAAACAAGATTGGTGTTAGGTTAAGGTTAGCTGTTTGACAAAGCTCAAAACAGGGTTGGGGTTAGGTTTAGACTAGCTTTACCATAAATGTGGATAGCCAGTCTGGCAACATGGTGGACCTTATCTACTGTTCTTGTTGTCTACCCGGATAAATTGTTGTTGGCAGTGAACCTCTAGGGCTAAAAACATGAAAAAGAAGTTGCATAAAAATGGCCTATTTGTTGTTTTTAAAGCCTGAAAAGAACAAGAAATTCTAAACTGTTTCAAACAGAAAGAAATATTGAATGCATTGCAGGTTAATTTACCTGGAAATTGGTCAGTACTGTTAGACTTAATTTCCTTACAGACCATCCTCCATGAAAAGTGGTTCGGCTAACAAAGGCGGCAAATCTGTGGACTTTAAACATTCAGAGAATACTAAGTTCCAGTATGAAAACTTACAGGCTCGGTTACGACTGGACACTAGGTTGTGGCTTCAGTGCAGATATGAACTGGTCATGAGTTTAATGATGGAGGTCCGTGGCATGGGAGAAATCAAAGGTCAGTAATAGGAAAGTGTTTCAGAAGTTGTTATCATTATTGTTTTGGTTTTAATTTTAGTTTTTTTTAGAAGTGCTCCCACTTTACAGGTCAGTGCTTTATTGTAAATGATTCTACTGATAATCACGTTTTATAGTTTGCCTTTTTAAAATTGTAATTTATATATCAACAAATTTACTTTGGGGAAAAGGGTCTTTTTTTAAGTATCATGTTTAGTTGCATGTATGATCAAATCTTTCTGCATCTATCAATCCAAAGTGCAGTTTATCAGCTATGCTGTAGACTGTTTCTGTGTCATATTGTTAAACTGCCCAGTATCTTATCTATCTGCCATCCTGTATCTCTTTTTTTCAGCAGTTTTGCAATTTTTCCAGTTACCTTATGCCTGTCTGTTCTAATGTTCCTCTTTTCATAATTTGCTCATCGAAATCATTTTCCTGATTATATGTGTATAAGCTTCAGGACACCGTCACCAATCTCATTAGCTGTCCACTGGCTTTATCTTGTAAAACCAGCATTTTTAATAATAATAAAAAATTAACAGTTGAGTATCTTTGATATGTTAAACTTTTTTTTCTTCTTTGTACAGGTAATGAGAGCAAAGTTGTTTCAGACCTGGCTGACTGTCGCAAGTACTGTGCTGAAGGCCTGGGAGAAGCTGAAGTATGTGTGAACCTTGAGATGCAGGCTCACTTCCTTTTCCTGGGTGCTAAACTGAACATCATTGAGGGCAAGACTCTGGAACATACCATTTCATTATTGGAGGTGCACATAAGACTACTTTATATTTGTCTATGTCGGCATATCAGACTAAAATCTGTGCTTCTCCTCACAAAGTTTAATGACATAAATGGACAGAGAAAATTAAATTAAACTGAAAAATTATAAATTCATTACCCCCCTTAGCTCCTTGTAGACCTTTAACACATTCATGCCAAGTTGTCTTGTGTCATCCATTCTATGTTCTCCCATGTCTTTCAAGTCCTTATATGTCTATGACCAATTCCCTTCTCAGTTTTTTTTTAGGACTCCCTGCATTACGGAAGGCTTTAATTTTAATAATTGTCACGGCATCTATGTGACATCTGTTATTTATGTCATTTTCATTTGTCTCATTTTAAAATTTCTCAAATTACAGTTTCATCTTTTTTTTAAAAATGTTTTAACACATCGTAAGCATCGAGCCATGCCCAATGGGCTGATCACCCGTTGGCTTGTCACACCGATTACGGAAACAACGGCAGATGGATCTATTTGTTGTTGCCCTAAAGACGCCGCTAGGCGTGATGAGAAACTACAACAGAGAAAATCAATCTGCTGTTGCCCTTAAGACGCCACAAGGCGTGATGGCCTCTGACTGCTTGGTCGGTCTTTGGCTAAGGACGGAAGAAGAAGAAGAAGAAGCATCGAGCCAAAGCTCTACTAATATGCATTACTTCTCACAGTCTTGAAATCTGGTCATTAATAAAGAAATTTAGTGAACAGCAACCAAAAAGCTACAAACTTTCATGGGTGTATACTTGCATAGAATGGATGGATTGGGGTGGTGTGGTGTGATCATTGGTGTGGAGCTGAGAACAAAAAACAAATGAACAAAGTTTATTTTTAATTAGAATTGGGCGTGCAGGCCCATCTAACATCCTGGCCTTCTGGTGTCATTTATCTTGCATACTATATCCTTCCATTCCCACATGTTACTTTAAGCATTAATTTAAAGGCATGCAACATTATAAAGGTAATATAACAACATACATTTACAGTATCCAATCATAATAAAAAATTAAGAATTTTTTTTTTTAAAACAAACAAGAAATTAGTGACAAGAAAAAAAATAACAAAAGCAAAAAAAAAAAAAAAAAAACAAGCAAACAAGTCCAAAACATCCATACAGTAAATCAGATAATAATTTGAACATAATCAGATTAGGGTGGTATAGAATCAGAACTCTTGAAATATTTAAACAGTCTGCTAGTGAATGAGCAGGGACTTGGTGTGTTTTTCTTTGCCCTCCCTAACTCAAGAGCAGAATCAGATAGATAGATGAATGGATGGATGGATTGATCGATTGACTGCACTTCTAATGGGGAAAAAAGGTGACAGTGCTTCATTTGCCTTCACCTGCCATAAGTCGATGGGGAACTGTTTCTTTGATTTTGTATTCTTTTTGTGGCTCCTTGATTAACACATTAACTACCGAATTGAAAAACACACTGTGGCCGAATTAAATTTTTTTCCCATTTTCATCCTGTAGGTGTTTGCACAAAGTAAGCTGTAGTTTTCGTAATTGTTTACAGATTTTTATGAATTACACGTCATTTTAAAGATAAATGAATGTACTATTACAATAAACACCGGTTGTAATTCTAATAGAGGTTGTTGCTATTTAACGGCCCTCCGATGGCCGAGGACTTGCATTATTTTCACAATTATAACTGCTTGCGCCTTATCTCTATCAAAATCAGAATTTCAATCAATGTGCACACCGTTTTCACTCTTGTCCTCGTCGCTAGATCTATCAGTCAATTGTTGAAACACGTTTCTATCCTATTCAGCCATAAGACGAGATGTACACGCATTTTTTGTAGTTCTATCACTAGTTGCCACGGTAAACAGTTTTACACAATTTGGTAACTAACCCAAATCGCTGAAAAATATGAACATAATATCAATTTTCCAGTGTTCTACAACAACCATGCTTTGGGAATTTGTTTTCTGGTGGCAACTTAAAATCTCGAACCAGATCAGAGAGTGTTTCAGTACATTTTTCATTCGTTTTATTACTAAAATTAGATTGGCGCTCCGAGCGGCTTGCGGTCCAAATGTGATTATTTTGTGAGCCGCTGACAGCGGCTTGCGGTAGTTAATGTGTTAATTGCTTGAACTAGTATTTTCATGTTTAGTGGAAACATCATGGTATTGAGCCACTGTCAGTTTATAGTTAATTTGTGTGTGTGCTCAATTTGGCTGCTTTATTTGAGTTTTAAGTCACAATAAGTTGAATTTGGGTAATTGACATTTAGATTATTTATTTTATACTGTATTGTATGTAATGTTTTATTTTCAGTTCAAATTACACTATAGTTAATTATGTCATACGGATCAATTCATCACGTGCTCTTCAAAACAAAACTTTCAACCAGGTTTTTGGTCAGGGCACTAAACTATAATAATCTACACATGACCTTATAATGATGTGTCCTGTTTGTGATGTGTTTTAGAGCTTTGTATAGAAATACCAGAATGGATAATTGAGGTTAACCAGTGACCACTTTCTTTGCTTATGTAATGGATTGCTGTAGATATGTATTCACACACCTTGATACCTCTGAGCTGACTGGTTCAGTAGCATGGCTATTCCAATACATCTATGGTAATTTAACTGTTGCTTCAAATACCAGGATTGAAACTCACGATTCCAGAACTGGTAAATTATTTTATTTTATTCTGCTCTAGCAATGAACTCTGCAATATTTTACTCAAGGAGGACAGCATTCCACATGTTTCTACTTTCCTTAGGATGCAATAAGACGTCTTCGTCTCATGACACAATGCTCCGATACGGGGGAGCAGCTTCTTGCCTCATGCATCATGTTTAAGGCTGATCTGGAGGCTATAGCAAAGTCAGACAAGCACTCAGATACACGGACAAAGAGGACACTGATGGCTTACCTGGATGCACAAAGGATTATCCTGAAGCAGGTCAGAGTTATTAATTCTTATAAATCAGTGTTTGTCACCTGGGGACCTAAAGACCACTAAGGGCACCAAGCAGGTGCATAGTTTACTGTTAAATGATATTATGTCTGAATATGTGAATATTATGTGGCTTTCTTATCCTGTTGTGTAAGTTAGGTATAAACAAATAATGAATGATAGGTAACCGCAAGAAAGAAAACAAAGTGGGAAAGTGAACTATAAAAAAATTACAGAAGTATTGGGCACTCTGTGGATTTGATCTAGGCCCATCCAAAGGGCACCTCCACCTTGCTGTTCAAATGGCCTATGTCATGCCATGTGGCCAGCTAAACATTCAAGAAAATAAAAGCATGAATCTCAACTGTGGAGTACAGCACCTGAATGACCCAAACATTGCTATAGGCTCATATTACTTCCATCAATGTCACATTTACTAGTACAGGCCAAATAACAAACAAGATGACGGCTGTAATACGGGTGTCTAGTATATTATACAAGCACAAGCACAAAATTAAGATTATATCAGAGCTGTGTGCTTTCTGTGCTTCTCTATGGTGCGGAATGCTGGAGAGTTACAGAGAAGGAAATGTCGAAATTGTCCTCTTTTCACACAACATGCCTACAAAAAATTCACTGAATCTTTTGGCCGAATACCATCACCAACCAAGATCTGCTTACTCGAAGCAAGCAAGAGGATATGCACACCATCATAGCTGGCAGATACTGGAGCTGGGTTGGCCATGTCCTCAGAAGAGACCCCGATGCCATCACAAGAACAGCTATGCTTTGGACCCCTGAAGGAAAATGAAAGAGAGGCCGACCAAAAACAACCTGGCGGAGGACTGTGGAGGCTGAGATGCAAAGAATGAACCAGAGTTGGGGCACTGTACAAAGGATGGCCACCGACCGTGCAAAGTGGAATCAATTTGTTGTTGCCCTACAAGACGCCACTAGGCGTGATGGCCACTGACTGCTTTGACGGTCGGCGGCTAAGGATCAAAGAAGAAGAAGAAGTATATTATACAAAATTAGTAATAATAGAGAATAGCATTGGTTGGTCTAGTAATGAATATGCAAACATAAAATTAACAAAAAGGGGAACCTGAGGCCGGTGGATCATGAACAAATATCAAAAATAGGTGAATGATAGGAACTTGCAAGAAATAAATAATTTCTATATCTGTCCTATTCACATATGTAGATCAAATAACACACACAAGTTTAATAATATGTTCTGTGGGTGACATAATTTTAGGGAAATACCTACAGAGTAAGCAGCATTTGACATAGACCACTTTTTAACATAGATTAGTTTTTCTATTCTATTTTTTTTAGATGTCTAAGCCAAATGATCTCAACATTTTCAACTCTTTTGTTTTAAGTGATGCAAATAATACTTAATAAAGACAGATGGAAATCTGCCTCATATTTCTCATAAGTTAATGATGTGTGGACTGTTATTGTTATAGCAGCTGGTGACTAAAGACAATAAATTTGTGAATTGCTTAACTCATTCTGCCCAACTGGCGTATGATGCGCCAGAAAGGCCTTTCGTTATACCCAATGATGTACCACGCACCAGCATGATATGTGTCGAATTAGAATGGAAAATTATGAAATACCTGGCAACAAGCCAGTTTTTAAATCATTTCATTACATCCGGCACATGTGTGTGAACGTTTGTGAGCAAAAATAAAATTTGTGAAGCTAAAGTTGTGTGCTTTATATCCAATTTTAACGTTGCAAATCATTTGTTTACGAACAAAATGGAGCTATCAGCTGATCAGGCACGAGTGCTTATTTCTCAGTGGACAGAAGATAATTATAGCGACAGTGATTTGGAAGTTAGTTTTAGTGATTCAGATGAGGACGAAAGTGATTATTCTGACGGTGTTGCTGAGCAGCTAATTGAACAGGCATCAGGTAGTGTAAAAAAAACTAAACTATCAGTCAGTAAAAGAAAAGGAAGGGGTAAAAACCCCATTCTGACAACCAGTAAAGCTAAGAGAACTGCCATAAGTCTAGAGGCAAGTGCATCCTCACAAGATGTCCCAGAGTGGTTAGAAATTACTGAGGGAATGACACAAAATGCATTTCGATTTTGTCCAAAGAGAACACCAGGTGGGACTGAGGGGCTTGACCTGTCTACCCCATTGAAATGTTTCAATGGTTTGTTTACAGATGAAGTTAAAGATTACATGTGTCAGTGCATCAATGATTATGCCAGACTCAAGTGTATTCAAAATAACCCTGCAAAACAATATTAAATGTATTCTCGGTGGACCAAAGTCATACGCCTAGAACTTGATAAGTTTATTGCTGTCCTAATAAAAATTGGGATTCAGAAAAACCATTCATTCGTGACTACTGGTCTACATCTGCAAAATTTTATACTGCTTGGTTTCATCACATGTTTTCAAGAAGTAGATTTGAAGCATTATATCATACAATGCTTCATGTCTCTGATGAAAATTTACAAGGAAAAGAAAAGATTGAACCTTTTATGAACACGTTTTTGAAAAAATTTCAGAATGCCTTTTACCCATTCCAAAACACATTATCCTATATGCAGTTCCATTCAGTTTGGATGAAATGGTTATAGGGTAGAAGATAGATGGCAATACAAGCAATGTAATCCAAGTAAACGAAGAAAATATCACATAAAAGTCTTTGGTTTAGTCTCAGCAACTGGATATGTGGTGGACATGTTCACATATTTTGGTTCTAATACTTTAAGTAAATGCAAACAGTGGGCAAGCTGTCAAGATTTTTCAGACCCTAATACAGCCTTTGGGTACAGGCCACCATTTATTTGCTGAAAGGTATTACACCATAAGAGAACTCATTGACTTCTCACTGGAGAAGAATCACTACTACACTGGTACTCTGAACATTATCTGGATAAATGATCCATAACAACTGAAAACTCTGGAATACAGATGGTATATGACACAAACATGCACAGTGTTGTGTACAGCATTAAGAGACAAACAGGCCAAGAAATCAGTATTCCTTATATCTTCTCAGGCCAAAGTGGAGACCATAACCACACGGAAGCACAATATTAAACCAAAAATGATAGATGAATACAACAATTCAATGAATGGGTGTAATCTCCTGGATCAAAAAGTTGGTTATTATGGTGTGCATAACAGGAAATCTGTTAAATGGTGGAAAAAAATTTTCTTCTGGCTGCTTGAAATAGTGCAGGTGAATGCTTCAGTTTTATATTGTTTTCATTGAGGTGAAAAGCAATCACTGCTGCAGTTCAAAAGAAATCTGCTTTACCAACCAACTGAAGCTTCTGCTGTTTTGAGCCCACTAAGTATCCAAGAAAATGCAGCTACTACTTATGTTAGATCTCAAGCTGCCTCAACTTCAGAGTACCAGTGTGACACAAGGCATCTTGTATCTTATGCAAAAAAAGAGATAGGAACTGTGTCCACGGCAGCACCCCTGCTTGTCATCAGCGCTCGCATTATTATTGCACTGGGTGTCCAAACCAGCCACATCTATACCCACAATGTTTTTATGACTACCATAAAAGCATGTGAATAGTGGCAAATTCCTCTGGGAAATTTAAAATAGAATTTGGTCTGTGTAAATAATATTAGTCATAGTTGTTTCATGTTTGGTCTTTACAGAAATTTATGGTGTAGGAAAAAAATCATAAAAATTATATATTTGAAGTGATTGTGGTAAAAATGTGTTTTGTGTATTTTAAAATGGATGTGCATTGATATTCTGAGATTTTTCTGCTATGGATTAAATTGGAGCTGAAATATGTAAGTACACAGTTTTATATATCTTTTTTTCCAGTTAATTTTGATCAGGTCTACACTTCACAAGACATGACAGACACTTTTTCCACATCAAATAATTATTTACAGCATTTCACAAAATTTTTCAGTCAATTTCCAACATTTTTATGTATAACATAAGCACCTACTGAAATAATATGTGTATCTACTGCCTGTTTTTAAAATATAACCTGAAGAGAAAAATTGCACACATTTTGAGTGGTTGTTTTTACAAAAATATGTGGTTTTGAGAAAAAAATCATAAAAATTACATCTGTGAAGTGATAGATAAATATTTCTAGATATGTTTCAAACTAAATGATATTCTTAACATTTTATTGCCATACATTAATTTGGAGCTGACATATTTAAGTGTAAGTATACAATTTTACTTAATTTTTTAACACATTTTTTATCAAGTCTACACATCACAAAACAAAAACACACCTATGCATGTCAGTTAATGATTTGAAGCAGTTCATAAGATTTTCCAGTCAATTTCCCACATTTTTATGTATAACATATATACCTACTGAACTAATGTATTTGTCCACTGACTGTTTTTAAAACATCACCTGTAGGAAAAAATTGCATCCATTATGGGGCCTGGGTAAAACCCAAAAACAGCCTGGGATAGAATGAGTTAAGAACAACAGCTTTGGTTGTCATTAGCCTGGGATAGAATGAGTTAAGAACACAGCTTTGGTTGTCATTCCCTTTCATCCAAATAAAGAGCTTACCCCGTGTAGTTCCCAGAAGTCTCTGAAGATACAAAGAAAGAATAGGATTACTGCCCCTTTGTCCAAAATCACTAATATGAGACTGAGCTAGCAATCTCCACATGTCAAACAAATAGCTACAGAACCTACTGCTGTGAAAGCATGTGAATGCTTTATGCAGGCTTCCTGCAAGGGTATTAGCTGTTGCAGTAGCTCCATGTGCCATAAAGAGCTCAACAGAAAATGATGATGATGATGAAATAAAGAGTTTAGAAGGATCAGAGTTTTGTGTGTAAAATGCATTGTCTGACTTAAATTCCAAACATCTAAATCAGTCCATGGCTTCAACATTTCCAGATGGAGCTGCTGGGAGAGAGGATTGAACACTACAGCTCTGATAATGGTCCTTTGGAACACCTGTCTTCACCCATAAGCCCATTGCAGAATATTTACTTGCCACATGTACAGAGGCTGGCTGAGATCAAGCTTAGAATAGGGCATGCTATGGCTAGAAACTGTGCAAAGATGATTAGGAAGGGGTAGGATTCTGTTTTAGTTTTATCATTTATATCTCAGAAAACATTTATGGAAACTGCATATAGGATAATGTGTTCCTCTCTTGACATTTTTCTGTAACTTAACTCAGCTCCAAATTCTACATCTGTCCTGTTTCCATTTGATAAAACTTAGCATCATTTATTCATTTGTTTGTTCATTCATTTGTTCATTCAGTCATTTGTTTATTTGTTCATTAATTTCTTCATTAATTCACTTGTTTGTTTGTTTGTTCTTTTCTTCATTTGTTTGTTCATTTCTTCATTCATTTATTTGTTCATTTGTTTGTTTGTTTGTTCATTTCTTCATTCATTTGTTTGTTTGTTTGTTTGTTCATTTCTTCATTCATTCATTTGTTTATTTGTTCATTTGTTTGTTAGTTCATTTCTTCATTCATTCATTTGTTTGTTTGTTCATTCATTTGTTTAATTGTTCATTCCTTTGTTCATTCATTTATTTGTTTGTTTGCTAGTTCATTTCTTCATTCATTCATAACCCTATAGCTTACCAAGATTTTCGCTTTTTCTCTTCTCAGAATTTGTTCATTCATTTCTTCATTCATTCATTTGTTTGCTCATTCATTTGTTCATTCATTCATTTGTTTGTTTGTTCATTTCTTCATTCATTCATTTGTTTGTTTGTTCATTTCTTCATTTGTTTGTTTTTTTGTTCATTTCTTCATTCATTTGTTTGTTTGTTTGTTCATCTCTTCATTAATTCGTTTGTTCATTTGTTTGTTTGTTCATTTCTTCATTCATTCATTTGTTTGCTCATTCATTTGTTCATTCATTCATTTGTTTGTTTGTTCACTCATTTGTTCTTTCAATCAATTGTTTGTTTGCTCATTCATTTGTTCATTAATTCATTTATTTGTTTGTTAGTTCATTTCTTCATTCATTCATTACCCTTTATCTTACCAAGAATCTCTCTTTTTCTCTTCTCAGAGGCCCCCATAAACTACTTGGGGCCTTCATAACACAGGAGTTATATTAAAATGATATACTGCTGCAAAAAAGTGTTGTTAAAAGTCCCTTTCTTGTGTTTTATTTATGACCTGATGTTTCGTGCTGTGAATTATGACAACAGCAAAAAAAAATTTTTTAAATGGAAGTTTTCCTTTCTTCCTTTACTGCCTAACCTTTTTTTAATAGTAAGTTTGCTGACATTTCTTACTTTTCCTTTCAATGCTAATTCAATTTTCTAGTTTTTGCAAATATAATTATTAATTTATCTGAATTCTTCTTCTTCTTGAATCCTTAGCCCCGACTGACAAAGCCGTCTGTGGCCATCACACCTAGTGGCGTCTAGTAGGGCAGCATCACACTGTCCTCATTTTGCTTGGTCAGTGGCCATCCTTCACGCCGTGCCCCAACTCAGATTCATGCTTTGCATCTCAGCCTTCACTTTTCTCCACAGGTTGTCTTTGGTCTGCCTCTCTTTCACTGTCCTTCTGGGGTCCATAGCATAGCAGTTCTGGTGATGCTGTCAGGGTCCCTTCTGAGGACATGGCCAACCCAGTTCCAGCGTCTGCCTGCAATGATGGTGCATGCCTTTATGACTGCACCGCTTATCTTATCTTAGTTATGATTTTATCACACTTTTAGGCCTATGCATAATTTTCCTCCACCACCTACATTTGAACAAACGAATGAACGAACAAACTTTATTTTCAAAGGGTTAAGAATTGGGCACACAATTCTGCCCTTACTCTCCCTCTCATCATGCATACTGTATCCTTTCATCCTCATATTTACTTTAAGCATTATTTAGGCATTCATCATTATAAAAGTAATATAACATCATATATTTGCAATATCCATCATAATCAAAGTATGTTTTTAAAATGAAATTTAAAAAAAAAAAATTAAATGAAAAAAAATGAAAAACAAAAATGAAAAACAAACAGACTGACAAAAATCGAACTCTTCATACAGTAAATTAGACAATGATTTGAGACATAATCAGATTGGGTGGCATGTTATAAGAACGCATGAAACATTCGAACAGTCTGCTACTGAATGACTAGGGACTTGTGTTTTCCAGTGTATGTCAGAGATTTGACCAGACGTGAGCGGCTTCGAGTCCCATAGCAGATACTGCCGTAGGGAGTGAATTGTTAAAGCCTTCACAATACTAGGTCCAGCATCATGTGGTGGGGTAACCAGTTCCTTTCCTCGCTGTCATTGCCTTCCCTAACTCAAGAGCAGAATCAGAGAGAATAGGTAGATAGATAGGCAGACAAATACAAAGGAAATTAATTTTCCAAGGGTTGAAAATCCCCTCTTGCATTCTGTCCTTTCTCTCGCTCACTTTTTATTACTGTTATTCAAACATTCTCCAGCATACTTAAAGTATTAATTTAAGGGCAATGCAACATTAAAAGGTAGTACTTGTATAACAGCATACATTAAGAGTATCTGATCACAGAATTAAGAATAAGTATACTGTAATGAAAAACTAGATCAGCAGAGCCTCCATACAGTATATTAGATAATAATTTGATGCATAAAGAAGACATAAAGATGCCAAAGAAATTAAAGAGTTTTATTCAGTTAATGGTAAGGTTCAAGTTTTTAATGTTTAACTCTATAGCAACCATTCTGGAGACCCCTTGCTTATGTGGGCAGAAAGTCTTGGAGTGTTGACCACGGCTCTGGAAATATCCCAAGTCAGTGCATCGAGGGAGGCTTCTGTGGAGGCAGAGATTCTGCTGATGATGGGTAAAAGTCATCTGTCTGGCATAAAGTAAAGGACTGTGAATAAATCTGAAAGAACTTGAAAGAGATAATTATTGAGAGATAGATATAAGAGGAGAAAATTAAATATGTCATTCCAGCAAAGTATCTTCAGGTCGTAGAATGCTGAAGAAGTCAAATGAGATGCAGAAGTAGAAGGAGATAGCGATAATGAGGAAAGAAAATAAGCAATAGTAGTGATAGTTGTAATTAATGTTGCAACGTCAGTATGATACTAAGTTGCGAAGTGAAATTTAATGTTGGCGCATTGGTATGATACTTAGTTGTGTAGTTGTAATTAATGTTGCATCAGTGGTATGATATTTAGTTGCACAGTTGTAATTAATGTTGCCTCAGTGGTATGATATTTAGTTGCACAGTTGTAATTAATGTTGCCTCAGTGGTATGATATTTAGTTGCAAAGTTGTAATTAATGTTGCCTCATTGGTATGACATTTAGTTGCACAGTTGTAATTAATATTGCCTCAGTGGTATGATATTTAATTGCACAGTTGTAATTAATGTTGCAGCTGTGGTATGATGCTTAGTTGTGTAGTTGTAATTAATGTTGCCTCAGTGGTATGATATGTAGCTGCATAGTTGTAATTAATGCTGCAGCAGTTGTGTGATATTTAGTTGTAATAATGTTGAAGCAGTGGTATGATATTTAGTTGCACAGTTGCAATTAATGTTGCAGCAGTGGTGTAATATTTACTTGCATGTTGTCTAAAAGACCCACCTATAATAATAATAGGAATCTCTCCGTAGCATTACAACAAGAGCTAATCTGATCATCAGAAGTTATCCCATATCAGACAAGCATTTCAGCCCTTTTATTTTTTTGACACAGTGGAGAAGGTGGAGGGTGAAAGCAGGGCTGGATATAGGTGTTTGGAGGCTCTAGGTATAGCAGTAGCAGCAATAGCCACAGTAGTAATGTAAGTTGAGATCCTCAAGTTCTAACATAATCAAGGACTTAGTTCATCAAACACCATTTGGGAAGTGATTTCAGAATAGTATCTGGAGACAGATTTATGCAGTTAGGTACTTAAGTGGCATATGTATTACTGACCAGCTGTGTCTTCATCAGGCAAAGTTCAGAAGATGATGGTTTACTTAGACAAATATGATGCCAGAGCAGCTGCAAGGACCTTTCTGAGAGCCATAAAAATTTCCTACATGAATGGTCATGACCTTGGGTAAGCCAGTAATTTACATTAATTACAATTTAAAAGTTGTTATACACATTAATTACAATTTTTTTTATTTGGTTTTTTTTATTTTCATAATTGCTGTTCTGTAGTTTTGTCTGCTTATTGGGCTTTGCATGGTTTTCTATGAGGCGTTATCAAAAAGTAAGGTTCCCTATCGTATAACTCAGTATGTATTGTGGGAAATTTAATTTCCCTCTGTGTCAGTATTGATTATGAGTCAGTGTAAGCGGACAGTGTGATCAAAGTTTGTTGACGTGAGCAGTTGCTTGACTAGTTTTGTTTTAAAAGGTGATGTAACATGAAACATGGTCTAATGTTCAAGTGGGCAAAGCTATTCACTATTGGTGGGTGAAACATGTTGCTGCCATTGAAATTCAGAGATAATTAATAGAGGTGTATGATGAGAATGCAATAAGGGTTCAAGACATGAGAGAATGGTGCAGAAAATTATCTTCTGGAAGAACAGACATAATGTTTTTCAACATGATTATGCCACACCACACACTACATGTCAGACTCAGGACCTCCTGCAGTCAATTGAATGGAACATTTTGAAACATCGCACATTACAGCCCTGACTTAGTGCTATTCGACTTCCATTTCTTTTGAGACAGCTGAAGAAGCACCTAGAGGAGCATGATATCCAGATGATGCAGCAGTGCTGAATGCTGTTCATGGGTGGTAGACAAATCGAGAGCCAGATTTTTACCATGCAGAGATTTTCAAACTCATGCCAAGATGGGGCAAATGCATGAACGCTCTTGGAGACTATGTTGAAAAGTGGCAATAAAAATGTATTTCAGCACTGTGATTGGGTACTTTTTATATATTGTAAATAAAAGTATATATAAAATTGGGAACCTTACGTTTTGATCACCCCTCATACAATTAGTTTACTGAACATGGAGCTTTATTTTCTTTGTTAACCTCCAGATTCATCACATGACTAGCATGAAGTGATATTATAATTATTTCCCTTTCTCACACCCTGTAGAGATTGGAGCCCCCAATGCAGTTAGTCCCCATGCAGGAAGGCTGCACCAAAGCATTCTTGTACTCTTGCATCAGTAATTTCTGAAGCAATTTGTTTTCATGATGAGATTGCCTGTCCCATTGCACAAACTCACCATGCACAAACTCACCTTTGCACAAACTCACCATGCAATAACTCTCTATGCACAAACTCATATTAATCACCTTCTATGAAATGCCAAAAGTGACTATGGTTCTATTCTTTCTTTGTCTCCTTGAAACTATATTTGAAATGAACATAATGTAGTACATTATATTTCTATCTCTGAAATGTAGTACATTATATTTCTATCTCTGAAATGTAGTACATTATATTTCTATCTTTAAAATGTAGTACATTATATTTCTATCTCTGAAATGTAGTACATTATATTTCTATCTCTGAAATGTAGTACATTATGTTTCTATCTATGAAATGTGGTACATTATATTTCTATCTCTGAAATGTAGTACATTATATTTCTATCTCTGAAATGTAGTACATTATATTTCTATCTCTGAAATGTAGTACATTATATTTCTATCTTTAAAATGTAGTACATTATATTTCTATATAATATTTCTATATATATGTCTACGCCGCATCCTCGGCATCTCGTGGAAAGATAAAGTGACGAATGTCGAGGTGTTGTCACGTGCTGGCCTTCAAAGTATGTATACGCTTCTTAGACAGCGCAGACTTCGCTGGCTTGGCCATGTTCGCCGCATGGATGATGGTCGCATCCCAAAAGATATCTTCTACGGACAATTAGCAGATGGCAAGAGAACAGTTGGGCGACCACAGCTGAGGTCCAAAGATGTGTGCAAGAGAGATATGAGGGCACTGGACATGGATCCAGCAACATGGGAGGATAAAGCTGCCGATCGCACTAAGTGGCGATGCTATTTACAGCGCCACCTCAGATTGGGCGAAGAGAGGCTCACACAAGAAGCAGAGGTGAGGAGAAAACGTTGAAAGGAGCACCAGGAAAATAAGCAGCTGAGGGCTGTCACCTCAGGGGCGCATTCCCATAGTCAGTTATGACTGAAGGGGCTATTATTATATTTCTATCTCTGAAATGTAGTACATTATATTTCTATCTCTGAAATGTAGTACATTATATTTCTATCTATGAAATGTAGTACATTATATTTCTATCTCTGAAATGTAGTACATTATATTTCTATCTCTGAAATGTAGTACATTATATTTCTATCTCTGAAATGTAGTACATTATATTTCTATCTCTGAAATGTAGTACATTATATTTCTATCTCTGAAGTCAGTTTCTCATATATTGTTATTGTTGATCTGAATCGACGTCACTGCACTCTGGGCAAACCCATAGGTGCTCAGTCTCCCTCAGCAAATATTGAAGGATGTGAATGCTAATTGTTCTTTCTTTATGTGTAACACTGCATTGCATATGAATGTCTTAGAATGATATCTTAAATGTTTTTTTTTTAATGCAGCTTTTACTGTTTTCATTTATGCTACATTTAGACTCATGAGACAGGCCTACCTGGAGATAGCTCTCATATACCTCTACAGTTCTGGCTTGATGACCATCAAAGAGACCTCTCACATGGATACAGTCTCAGATAGTGATGAGTTTGTTCTGGCCAGTCAGAAGAATTTGACGTCAGAGGTGAGCATTAGATTAGGGATGTATCAGATTTGCAAGGTCTTCCTGTGAGTTAAACGTTTTTATATATTTTATTTTTTGTTTTATTTTTATTTATTTTTTTTTTTTCAAATAATGATTAGTAATAGGGCTGGGATCTTAAATGATTAATTAATTGATTAATCAATTAAATTTGTTTTATCAGTTAACACATGAATTACTGTAGTGGTTTTTGATGTTATTGTATGGTTGATATGTTACCTAGTGTACTGTATGAGGTCAGCTGTGAAGGCTCCTGAGATAAAAGTTTATGGGAGTTACAGGAGGCCTTTCTGCTATCACTTTACGACCTCAAACAGACCTATTCTACTATGATGAGTGTTAGCTACGTTAAAAGTCTAGGGTACTGAAAGGTAATGTGTAGGTAATAAAATACACTGACACACACATGTAAATAATAAGTCTAATAATAATAATAATCTCTACAATACACTGAACTAACACTGGCTGTTAAAGTTTAAGTTTAAAAATTTTTTTTAATTTATTAGTCCTGAACCAATTTTTTCTTTTGGTCAGAACTTATGAAATGATAGGTATTTATCAATGAAATGCATATATATATATTGCATAATCAAATATAACTTTTGTACATAGGTATATTATTACAATGGTTAATATTAATGGTATCTACACTGTCTTGGGAACACTAGCACTGGATGGTTAGTTGGGGTGGCGTCATCATGCTCAATCTATGGTTACAAAAGTTTATAGTCCTCAACATATGGACTGGTGTTAATGTTTCTATAACACGCTTTATTTTGTTATTTATGGTGGAATATTGAATGGATGAATCTCCAGCAGGCCAGGTTTGCAGTTTACTGGCCTGTAATGATGTAGTATAGAATTCTTGTGGCCCACTCCTCTCAATAGCTGGAGTAAAATGTTAGGCTGCACAGACACCCGCTCTTGCACTTCTACAAGAGTATCTGGCACAATCGTAGTGCCAGATCAGAAACTCTGAAATAAAATTTGTGCCATGTGTCAGTACTCTATCCACTGCGCCACTCTTACACACAACACCACAAAACAACACTACACAGACTGAGTCAGATCTCTCTGACCAACGTAACACATCTCACCCAGTTGTTATCAATTTGTACAGGTTCCCCAAGACTGCATTGCATCCGAAATATGTTCAATAGTTTCTTCTTCTATTTAATAAGGTGGGTGATATGTTCCCACTGATGTCAATAATCGATCCTCCTTCCATAGTCTTAGATAGGTTTCCATATATTATTAGTTTGTCTCTAGGCCCTGGACTGCGGCTGGGGACCTAGAGCAAGCACTTACTTGTCGTAATCATTTTTCATGATATGGCAGTATCAATCACTCAAAATATTAAAATAACCAAGATAATTGCTTTTTGCCTTACCACAATTCAGAAATGAGAACACAGTTATTTAGGACTAGCAAAACTCAGCTGAGCTGCTGGCTCTATTAGGGCGTCCCACTGATTTTGATTTATTAATTCCGGGAAATCACCGCTATCAGTCTAGAACTGTGTTACTGGACAGTCTTCTAACAAATGGTACAAGTGCGCGTCTCCCATTCACCAATATAAATACATTTGTCCAATCACGGACTTCCCCTCTAACTTTTTTTCAAATATTCAAACCAAAAGTCAAATTTTAGTCAGATCTCAGTCAAGTGTGTATTATTGTCTGTTGATCCGTCTGTCTCTACTTGGTTTTTCACAAAAATACACTTGTTTCTTGGACCAACTACACGTAAAAACTGCACAAACCTGCCCCTTAAGTTATTTTTAGCTTCTATCCTCCGACTTTGCCCCCCTAGTTCATTGCAGTTTGATTTTAGCATTTTTAGGGCTCAAGGACACCAAAACGTAACTTTAGTGAAATATGCACAAGAAACTGTTCGCTAGTCTGATGTGAACAATACAGTCTTTCATCAATATCTTCCGTGTTATCTGTCCGTCTGTATAATTAAAAGTATATTATTTCTCTGCTCAAGATGGGCTATCAAACTAGCTAGGTTTTATTTTCATAACTTTATTATTAAAGAAAATCCTACTTTTCTCAAGGTTAGTTTTTTGAAAGATGGTTTTTGAAACTTCGTCCACTGCGTTTGCCGCTGTATTCAAATAAAACAACCAATTACGTAAAAGCGTCCAAGATATGACTGTTTCTAATAAGAGCCAAGGTCCCTTTTCTACCAATTCCTTACATTGTGTCAACTAGTGGCGTGATTTTTTTCTTTAAACTACAACTTGCGTCTTTTTGCTTTTTAGATTCAAACACGTGTTCAGTCATATTTTTTCCTTTTTATCTCCGTTTCCCCTCCCGTCTAAAAGGGTAAACCGTTTCGTCTGTATGTCTAACTAGTTAGTTTCAATGGCGGTAGAAACCGCTGGCATAGGCGAGAATGTATCCTCGTATCTTACGTATAATTTTATCCCTACATTTTATCTTACCCGTTATCTTTATAATTGGAGATATTTTAACGTTGTATCACTGTATTTTTCATCACAATTACCAAATTGAAAAACACGCTGTGGTGTAATTAAATTTTGTTCCCATCTTCACCCTGTAGGTGTATGCATAAAATAACCTGTAGTTTTCTTAATTTGTTACAGATTTTTATGAATTATATGTCATGTTAAAGAGGAAATGAATGTATTATTACAACAAGCTGAAAAAATGTATGTTTACATGGGATTGTAAATATTATTAATAATGTAACATGATTGACAGACTAAAAACTTTTAAATTTTTTTTAAAATTATCAACTTATCAACATCTTGCTTGTTCCTAAGGCAGTTGATGCCTTTCTGAAGGTGATTATCATGTAGTACATCCAATAATAAGAAAAACAAGCCCAAGAACACACATACTGACTAATATTTACACTATTGGTAGCTTACATAATGACACCTACACCACTTCCATAAAATGATTTGCATGCAGACCTGGTTCACAAGTTGGGATGAAACAAAAACTATTTGTTGTTTCACCCACACTAACTTGCTGCCGTTGTTTTCTTTCTTTGATTACATTATTTCCAGTACCATTTGTAACTCTAACTGAGGTCTTTGCTATTTTATGGCCCACCGATGGCTGAGGACTTGCAATATTTTCACTATCATCACTGCCTGCATTGTTACTACTATTAAAATCACTATTTGAATCGATATCCACACCGTTTTCACTCTCGTCCTTGTCGCTAGTTCTATCAATTATTTGTTGAAACAAGTTTCTAGCTTGTTCAGCAGTTAGATGAGGTGTATGAGCAGTTTTTTGTGTGGCCCTATTACTAGTTGCCATGGTAAACAGTTTTACATGATTTTGTAACTAACCTGAAACATTGAAAAATCTGAATATAAAATTAATTTTCAAGTGCTCGACAACAATCATGCTTTGGGAATTTGTTTTTCGCTGGTAAATTAAAATCTCGAACCAAATCGTAAAGTGTTTCAGTACATTTCTCATTCATTTTATTACTAAATAGAGACTGATGCTCCCAGCGCCTGGCGGCCATAGTCGTGAGATTCCAACGACTGTCAGAGTGGCCCGAGATAGTTAATGTGTTAACTGATTAAAAAAGATTTATTTTAATTGATTAATTGATAAAACAAATTTTAATACCAGTTTTAGCAATGCTTATGTTTTTTGCTTAAATGCAAGAGCATTTGCTATGTTAAAGGTTTGTGATATAAAATTTTACAGAAGAATATTAAAAATACTATGGACAGCCAAAAAGAGTAATGAGGATGTTCTGAAAGAAGCCAATGCACAAAGGAAACTTCTTTCACAAGTTAGAAAGAAGCAATTCATTTTTTTTGGGCATGTTATGAGAAGAGGAAAGCTGGAATATATCGTAACAACAGGTAAGATTAAAGAAAAAAAGGATTGGTGAAGACAAAGGAGCCAATACTGGACAGTTTTACATCGTGGCATGGATAAAAGTCAACAGCAGAATTGATAAATTGTACTGGAGACAGGAAGTTGTGGAGAGACATGATCTCCTATGCCACTAGGCATGGTACTTGAAGAAGAAGATTTGAAATTTGGCAAGTATGGTCAGTAATAATAAATTGTTTGGTTGTAACTTTTCAATATTTTCATTATATTTTCAGGTCAATGTTGCCTTATAAAAAAGTAAAATAAATAGTCCTTAGTGATTTCAAAAAAAAATTTTTTGTAATTGTTATTTACGATTTTTTATAATTTTTGAAATTGTTCAACATTTATTGATTAATCTTCGATTAAAGAAATTTGATTAATCGATTAAGAATTGTTTAATCAATCACAGCCTTAGTTTGAAGCTGCAGTTCCAAAGTGGAGCTGTAATGTTTTAGTGAGACTAGTGTGCAGACGTAACAATGTCAGACATTGCTGATGATTCAGTATATTGATAGAGCTTTCTTGGCAAGTCCCATTTGATGCGTAGTAAAGAATCTGGTTGAGGGGTAATAATAAGTAGCCTGCTCCAGTCATAACTGACTATGGGGATGATGCTCCCTTGAGCTGAAAGCCCGCAGCTGTTTTTTTTTTCCTAGTGTTCCTTTCATAATATTTTTCTCTCTTCCGCTTGTTGTAAGAACTTCTTTCCGCCCAATCTGTGGTGGTGCTGTTGGGAGCATCTCCACTTAGTGTAATCGGCAGCTTTGCCCTCCCAGGTTGCTGGATGCATGTCCAATGCCTTGGTGTCCCTTTTGCACACATCTTTGAGGGTTGATACAATATAGTAGTTATCAATTTGCTGAGAAATAATTTGGATTTATAAACTAACTACTAAATTAATAATTCTCTGTGCACTACTGTTTTCAGTTTGCCATGTTTTGTTTTTTAAAACTATCAGTTTAAAATCTTGGGCCTTACTGCATTTCCAGGTCAATATCTACAACCAAAAATATGCCAGGAATGTGCTAGAAAATGAAGAATTAGAAAAAAACAGCTATGTTTACAAATTCTAGAAAATTCCATAAAATCATAAACTGTCTGTGTGTGAATGGTGTGACCTAATATTCATCATCATCATTTTATTTTGTGTTTTTAATGGAGCATGGAGCCACCATTGCAGTAGGTCACCTTTGCAGGAAACCTGCACAAAGTAGTCACATGTTCTTGGAGCTGTGGTTTCTGGGGTAGTTTGTTTTACCTGGGGCTGGCAACCTCATCATGTAAAAACTAATTGCCACAGAAGCAACAGCTGCGACCTCATCAAATAATAGGACCATGTCACATAATAAATGTGCTATAAAAATGACACAAGATGGTTGTCCGTAGGGCTAACAACCTGACCATGTAAAACTAATTGCCACAGAAGCAACAGCTGCGACCTCATCAAATAATAGGACCATTTCACATAATAAATGTGCTATAAAAATGACACAAGATGGTTGTCCGTAGGGCTAACAACCTGACCATGTAAAACTAATTGCCACAGAAGCAACAGCTGGGACCTCATCAAATAATAGGACCATTTCACATAACAAATGTGCTATAACAATAACACAAGACGGTTGTCCGTAGGGCTAACAACCTAACCATGTAAAACTAACTGTTATACAACCCACCCTGTTAAGGTATCAGTGGTACTGTCATTACAGAGGGAACAAAAACAGAAAGAAAGACAGAAATATATTAGACTGAAATAAATTGTGCTGTGTGGAAAGAACTGAAGATAATATAAAGATAAGAAAAGTGTAGCAGTACAAACGGGATATGCAGACATTATGAATAAGACAGACATGCTAAATGATTTGAAAAGAGATATTTGGAGATAGACTTTATTAAATGTGTGCTTGTGTAGCATTGTAATGGTAGGACAAGGTCAGTAATGTGAAACTGATGACAAGAATGAGGCAAGTGCCAGTGGAACAAGAAATGACAAGAAGAATCTGGTGTTGGATAAGACACATACTGAGGAAATCTGTTGATAGCATTACAAGGCTGTCTTTGTTCTGGAATTCCTAGGGTAATTAAGGTAGAGGGAGACTGGATGCAGACATTATAGGGATAGAGAAGACAGGAAAGACCTTACACAGATGGTACAGGATAGGAGGTCTTGGCACATATTTGTTGAAGTCCTATGCTCCTTTGAGAGGTGAAGTGTAATTAATGAACAAACTTTTTCAGATTTATCAACAGCAGAGAGGAATTAAGTAACTCCGCTGTCAGTTAAAAGTTCAATGACTCAGAACACTGAACGGGAAGAAAGTATGTATTTTTTTGATTCATATGCTTGTTTTTATAGGCTGCCCCTCAGGAAGAAAACAGTAATGTGGATACAGAAGATGCTGAGAAGCAGAAAGAAAGAAAAGCAATCTGGCTAGCAATTCACTGTGCTACAGCTACAGCATATGCCCAGCGGTCAAGAAGTTTAATCATTGGTGATGTGAATGTGATTTCTCAGAAACTGGATGAAAAAGCCCTAAGCCGTTTGCCTGAATTTTTATCCATGGATCTCCTCAGTCGGAATGTCCTTGGGAAGAAACAGAAGACCTACAAGAGTGAGTAAATGTTGTCATTCTTTACATATTTTTTTTTTAAACAGTTGTTATTGCTCATATTATCAATTATGAAAAATGTTAATTAAGGTCAAGTAAATCAGTTGTGCCCTGTGTATTTCAGGGAGGGGGGGGGTGTCATCTCTGATGAGACAAAGAGAGAATAGAACTACTGCTCCCTCTAGCATGTCATACATGGCTACTAATATGAGGTTGTGCACGAGGCTGGCATATTTATCTTACCAAACAAGTTGCTATAGCAACAACAGCTGCAAAGAGCAAATGAAGTCTTTGTGCAGGCTTTTTATAAGGATGCTAGCTGCACTGGTGGCTCCATGCTCCATAGGGAGCAAACATAAAAACATGATGATGATGAAACTGGTTGATTGACTGAATGATGATGATGAAATTGGTTGATTGACTGAATGTGACATTAATATTTCTGTTCTTTTTTTTTTTTTTTTAACTTTTCCAGATGAAATAGAAGAGGAATTAGCTACCCTGGTTGAGTCCCAAGAGGTCAAAATAAGTGAGACATACAGCAGTCAAGTGAACAAGGTCAAGGATGCAGCTAAAGACTTAAACTGGATTCATTTATTGGGTATGGATGATTAATAATAATAATAATAGCCCCTTCAGTCATAACTGACTATATGAATGCACCCCTGAGGTGAATGCCCTCAGCTGCTTATTTTCCTGTGTTCCTTTCTATGTTTTCTCCTATCTTCTGCTTGCTGGGAGAGCTTCTTTTCGCCCAATCTGAGGTGGCACTGTAGAGAGTATTGTCACTTGGTTGCTGGATTTATGTCCAGTGCCCTCATGTCTCTCTTGCACACGTCTTTGAATCTCAGCTGCGGTCGCCCAACTGTTCTTTTGTCATCTGCCAGTTGTCCATAGAAGATATCTTTTGGGATGTGACCATCTTCCATGCGGCAGATGTGGCCAAGCCAGTGTAGTCTGCGCTGTATAAGCAGTGTAAACATGCTTTTAGGCCAGCACGTGACAACACCTCAACATTTGTCACTTTGTCCTTCCATGAAATACAGAGGATGTGGTGTAGACACCGTAGATGAAAGGTATTGAACCTTCTTTGTTGATTAGCATAGGTTGTCCATGTCTCACTGCCATATAAAAGTGTGCTGGGAACGTTCTCATTATAAACCGCTGCGTTAGTCTTCGTGTGAGTTTGGAGTTTCCCCAAACACTTGTTGTGAGGTGGGCAAAGCTCTGCAGATTTGCCACTGCGGCTATCAATTTCTGTGTCCAGAGAGCTTTGTCATTGATGGTAGACCCCAGGTATGTGAAGTGGTGCACCACTACAAATTCAAAGTTATTGACAGTGGTAACTGGTGTAACATCCACATCCTGTCCCAGCACATTTGTTTTCTTTAGACTTATTGACAGCCTCATATTAGTCACCTGATGTGACATGCCTCATATTAGTCACCTGATGTGACATGCCTCATATTAGTCACCTGATGTGACATGCCTCATATTAGTCACCTGATGTGACATGCCTCATATTAATCACCTGATGTGACATGCCTCATATTAGTCACCTGATGTGACATGCCTCATATTAATCACCTGATGTGACATGCCTCATATTAGTCACCTGATGTGACATGCCTCATATTAGTCACCTGATGTGACATGCCTCATATTAGTCACCTGATGTGACATGCCTCATATTAGTCACCTGATGTGACATGCCTCATATTAATCACCTGATGTGACATGCCTCATATTAGTCACCTGATGTGACATGCCTCATATTAGTCACCTGATGTGACATGCCTCATATTAGTCACCTGATGTGACATGCCTCATATTAGTCACCTGATGTGACATAACTCAGGGTGCAGTAGTCTTATTCTATCTTTATCTCTTCAGAGTCCCCTGGAAACGTTACTGCATGTAACAAGATGATGATTATTAAATTCATCAGTTATTTCAATTTCAAAACAAAGAAATATATGACTTCTTTTTTTTTAATCAAAAGGATATCAGACCATTTTACAGCTTCTTTTTTTTAATCAAAAGGATATCAGACCATTTTACAGCGTCTGGTCAACACAGCCACTACCCCTGTATCCAGCCAGCGGATGGAAGAAAGCAGGGAGATTATTAAAGACAGTGAGCTTGACATGAGTGATACAAGCTATGTTAATGTTGACAGTTACATGAACCATGATGTGGTCAGGTATATGCTTTACTCAGGTAGGTCAGATGCTATTTATGCGAAAGGTGTAGAGGCATATAGTGACATATGTTTATATGACGTAAATTATTTTTGTTTGTCTGAGTCTGACTGTCGACATCATGTGATCATTATCATTGCTGTCATCCCTAAAACCATCATCAGTATCATTATGGTGGTATCATCACCATCATTATTAGTGTTGTTATTATATTTGCCACCAACATTATCGTCATCTCTGTTGCAATTGCTATCATCATCATCTTCAACACTATCATCACCACCATCACTATCTTCAACACATACCTTTATTATCAACACCACCACCATCACTGTCACTATCAATAGAACTACCATCTGTTATCAACACCATCACTGTCACTATCACCAACACCACCATCTGTTATCAACATCCCCATCATCACTGTCACTATCACCAACACTACCATCTGTTATCAACATCACCACCATCACTGTCACTATCACCAACACTACCATCTGTTATCAACATCACCACCATCACTGTCACTATCAACAGCACTACCATGTGTTATCACATCAACACCATCAACATCACTATCACCAACACCACCATCTGTTATCAACAGCACTACCATCACTGTCACTATAACCAACACTATCATCTGTTATCAACATCATCACCATCACTGTCACTATCACCAACACCACCATATGTTATCAACATCACCACCATCACTATCACTAACACAACCATCTCTATTATCAGTGTCACTGCCTTCACTATCACTATCAATCAATCATCAATCAATACCCTTTAGCTCCCCGAGGAGCATAGGCCTTCAACAAACACATGCCAAGTCTTCCCGTCCCGTGCCATCTGCTCAAGTTCTTTCCATGTCCTCCTCATCATTTTCACTTCTGTATACAGCTCTCCTCTCCATGTGTCCCCCAGGCTACCTCCGCCTCTCTCTCCCTGTGGATTCCAGAACAAGGACTGCCCTGCAACGCTATCAGTAGGTTTCCTCAATGTGTGTCCTATCCATCGCCAGTGTCTTCCTCTCAGCTCCCACTCCACCAGCACTCGTCCGGCTCCTGCCATCAATTCCACACCCGTGACCCTGTCATACCACTTCAGTCCCTCCATTCTACGCAAGCACCCGTCCATAATAGTCTGTAGCTTTTTAGTTGTTTGTTTTTGTTGCTCGCCATGTCTCCTTCACTGTCACTATAACCAACACTACCATCCTTATTATCAGTATCACCACCATCACTGTCCCTGTAACCAACACTATCTTCTCTATTATCAGTATCACTGCCTTCACTGTCACTATAACCAACACTATCTTCTTTATTATCAGTATCACCACCATCACTATAACCAACACTATCTTCTCTATTATCAGTATCGCCACCATCACTGTCACTATAACCAACACTATCATCTCTGTTATCAGTATCACTGCCTTCACTGTCACTATAACCAACACTATCTTCTCTATTATCAGTATCACCACCATCACTGTCACTATAACCAACACTGTCTTCTCTATTATCAGTATCACTGCCTTCACTGTCACTATAACCAACACTATCTTCTCTATTATCAGTATCACCACCATCACTGTCACTATAATCAACACTATCATCTCTTTTATCAAATTGATACTCTTATTAAATGTAATATCACTGAGCTTGCTATGATAGATTTGACCACATGTTCTCAGGTGGATGGTCTGTTCGCCTTGCATGTATGCACAGCTACCTGTTCAATAACCTCAAGAAATATGCTAGAGACTGCTGTGCTCCTTATCCCCCTGAAGACTTGCGCTTACTCAGGTTGTCAAAGCAGTTGGCTGATCCAAAGATTGCCATGAAATCTTATGCTGTCAACCATGCCATGAACTTTGATGAAGATTCCAAGCTCTCTAGTGATGGAATGCCTGGTTCAGTATGTTTTTCTTTTTTTCCCTAAGGAGTTCAAGGTCACATTTTTACAGCCCAAAAATAAAACACCTTAACGTTAGTAATTAACTTACATTCATGAGTCTTTCATGAAATAAGAGAGCAAAAAAAAAATATGAAATGGTTTCAACTTTTGGCCAGACTTGAAACAGCTGATAAACCACTCTAATTTACAATCTGCATGCAAAATCATCTGAAAATAAAGCACAAGGAAAACTATGAAAACAACAGAAATTGGGAGTTGTTGAGTTTTTAGGAGAAAAGGAAATACCATCATTCAAAATGAGTCCCAAAATTACCACTGTAACTTCCCACAGTGTAGGACCAGTTGAAGGATAAAGGAAATAGTAAATTTACCTTAATATGCAGTGCATTTTTTTATGTACTCCTATTTTTCATGCTAGAAAAACTTTAAGCCCAACCATTCTAAAGAGTTCAAAAGAACCTATAGACAGGCAGTTCCCACATTGAGGACACAAACTTACAGCTTAACAAGGCAGCCAGATTACTGGAATCCTCAAGATCACAGATATAAAAGGATATAACAGACATAGAGAGAGCTTGAGCAGATGATGCAAGACAAGAAAGCTTGTAGTGAACCAACCAAAGGGCAGTACTCCACATGAGCTGAAGGGTAATGATGATGTTGATGAATGATTGATATACAGTTGAGGAGGGACAGCCGAGTGTTGAGGAAGGACAGCCAGGTGTTTGACAAAACAGATCCTATATGGACTAGACATATATCTAAAAAAAAAAAAGTACAGCTGGAGACAAAAGAGAAAATTTGGAGTTTGATAAGATATACCAGTTGTTGGCATAACATGGAGGATTTGGTAGATCTCAAGGTGACGGAGGTGGTAAAAGAGAATTAATTTTAAAGCTAGAGAAATTTTGTTCAAGCCCTAAACTGCAGGCATTTAAAAGTGTGGTTTCCACAATATAGGTACTTTTTCCTCATTCCCATTGAAAACTCATGAGCTAGCTTAGAAAAATTCACTTTAATTGTGAACTGCATGAGATAGGAACATGATCTTTGCTGTGAAGTGAATTTAATGTCCGGTAAAATATTATTTAGTGTTAATTTTAAAGCACTCTGTTGATGAATTTGCAGGAAGCAGATCATCTGGCCACCCATGTGTTACTGGGGCCCGAAAGGGGAGCAAAGAATAGTAACACTGTTCCCTGCCAAGCATGTCATAGAAAGCGACTAAGGAGGGTTGGGCATGGGGCTGGTTACCCCATCCTGTAAAAAAATTTTAAACCACAAAAAAACTTCAACAAATATGGACAAGTCAAATAAAGAAAATAAAACACAGCCATCCAAGACAGGGGAAGGTCCTCTCGCAGGGAGGCATATGACACAACACTGAGAAAGCCGAAAGGAGTCTGTGTTGCTGACTAACCTTCTTTCTTCTAGGAGAACTTCCAGATTTGGCACCTGGAATGTTCGGACATTAAACGAACAAGGGAAAGTGGCACAAGTAGCAGCAGAAATGAGGGAATATAAAATCGAGGTTCTGGGAATGTGTGAAACAAAGTGGAAGGGGGTAGACAGGAAGAAACTCATCACAGGTGAATTGGTGCTGTCCTCAGGACATGAAGATGAATGTTCACACCACAGTGAAGGGGTAGCTCTTATGTTATCTAAAGAAGCACAGAAAGCACTCATTGAATGGGAAGCTGTTGGACCCAGAATAATAACAGCTACTTTCAAAACCGCTAAAAAGAAAATTCATGTAAATGTCATCCAATGTTAAGCACCAACTAATGACAAAGAAGAGTCTGTGAAAGAAGCATTTTATACTAGACTACAGGAAATTATGGATAAAGTAAAAAGAAGAGACAT
Organism: Oreohelix idahoensis; assembly: GCA_024509875.1. Classification (NCBI taxonomy): domain Eukaryota; kingdom Metazoa; phylum Mollusca; class Gastropoda; order Stylommatophora; family Oreohelicidae; genus Oreohelix; species Oreohelix idahoensis. The sequence continues at coordinate 24,657 of JAMPIV010008062.1, read as the reverse complement.
CACAATTTTGATGGGTGACATGAATGCAAAGATAGGTACAGTCAACACCGGATTTGAAGAAGTCATGGGAAAACATGGGCTAGGAATAATGAATGAAAATGGGGAACTATTCGCAAACTTCTGTGCTTCAAATCAACTGGCTATATGAGGAAGCATATTTCCGCATAAGAGAATACACAAGGCAACATGGATATCACCAGACCATAGAACAGAAAATCAGATTGATCATATATGCATAAACAAGAAGTTTAGATCATCATTGCAGGATGTAAAGGTATATAGAGGAGCAGATGTGGCATCAGATCACGATCTTCTGATAGCCAAAGTAAAAATGAAACTCAAGAGATATGCAACAATGCAAAATTATAGACAACAGTTTAATGTAGGACAGCTAAGAAATCAAGAAACAAGAGACAAATTTGCGGTCACAGTATCCAACAAATTCCAAGTGCTCCAACAGCTGGAAGATGTAGAGAATACAGAAGACTATTGGCAGCAGGTCAAAACTGTATGGAAGGAGACATGTGAAGAAATACTGGGGAAAAGGGAAAGACAACAAAAAGCATGGATAACAACAGAAACCATCAATAAGATAAAAAACAGAAAAAAACAAGAAAGCAGATTTAAACACAAGCAAAACCAGAAGTTCCAAAGCCAAGGCTCAAGAAGTGTACACAGAAGCAAACAAAGAAGTAAAAAGAAATATCAAAAGAGACAAGAGGAAGTATATTGAGGAGTTGGCAAGAGAGGCAGAAGATGCTGCAGCCAAAGGAAATATGAGAGAACTGTATAGCAGCACAAAGAAGCTAACAGGGAAATACAAGCAAACAAGTTGCCTCATAAAAGACAAGAATGGGAAACTGCTCAGCAATATACAAGAGCAAATGAAGAGGTGGACAGAATATTTTGGGGACCTTCTCAATAGACCAGCTCCACAAAACCCGCCGGACATTCAGCCAGCAGAAGAAGAGCTACAAATTAACGGTGAAAGACCAACGAAGGAAGAAATAAAGAAAGCCATAAAGCTTCTAAGAGATGGAAAAGCGTCTGGACCGGATGGCATTCCAGCAGAGGCCATCAAAGCAGATATCGACACGGCTACAGAGATGTTATATAAATTACTTGGTAAAGTCTGGGAAAAAGAAGAGATACCAGCAGAATGGAAGGAAGGATATCTGGTTAAGTTGCCTAAGAAGGGAAATTTACAAGAGTGCACAAATTATAGAGGAATAATGTTACTATCAGTGCCAGGAAAAGTATTAAACAGGATTATCCTTGAGAGATTAAAAGAGTCTATAGAGAAGAAACTGAGAGATGAACAAGCAGGTTTTTGACAAAACAGATCATGTACAGACCAGATAGCCACTTTGAGAATAATAGTTGAACAAAGTCTGGAATGGAATTCACCACTATACATCGGATTTGTGGACTATGAAAAGGCATTTGACAGTGTAGACAGAGAATCACTTTGGAAATTGATGAGGCATTATGGAGTTCCCTTAAGATCATTAATTTAATAAAGAAAACATATGAATACATGACATGCAGAGTTCTTCACGAAGGACAGCTTACAGAACCGTTTGGGATAAGAACAGGAGTGCGACAGGGATGCCTCTTGTCTCCATTTCTTTTCTTACTAGCAATAGACTGGGTTATGAGATCATCGACAACACACAACAGAAATGGAATCCAGTGGACTCTGACTAAGCAGTTGGATGATCTGGATTTTGCTGATGACTTGGCTCTTCTGTCCCATAACCGTAATCAGATGCAGGACAAATTGAAAACACTCGATGAGAGGTCACAGCAGTTGGGGTCTGAAAATACACAGGGAAAAGACAAAAATAATGAGAATAAATGCAGGTAATGATAACAGGGTTGAACTTGAAGAAACACCAATACAAGATATAGAATCGTACACATATCTTGGCAATAATATAGACAAAGTTGGAGGGACAGACAGCGATATCAAAATAAGAATACAAAAGGCAAGAGGAGCTTTCATTGCATTGGGAAATATATGGAGAACAAGAGAAATAGGATCCAACACGAAAATAAGAATCTTCAACTCAAATAAGAAGTCAGTCCTATTGTATGGCTCGGAGACATGGAGAACAACAAAGACAACAACCAAAAAGCTACAGACTTTCATAAATGGGTGCTTGCGTAGAATAGAGGGATTAAAATGGTATGACATGGTTACCAACGTGGAACTGATGACAAGAACTAGACAAGTGCCAGTGGAACAAGAGATGAGAAGAAGACGATGGCGATGGATAGGACACACACTGAGGAAACCTGTTGATAGCATTACAAGGCAGTCCTTGTTCTGGAACCCCCAGGGCAAGAGAGGCAGGGGTAGACCAAGAAGCACATGGAGAAGAGAGCTGGAAACAGGTGAAAATGATGAGGAGAACATGGAAAGAACTTGAGATGATGGCACGTGACAGGAGGACTTGGCATGTGTTTGTTGAAGGCCTATGCTCCTTTGGGAGTGGAGGGTTATGAATGAATGAAAGATCATCTGGCAGAGATAACAGCTTTATTCCAAATACTCTAAAACCTGAAAACAGACATGATTTTATCAGAGTAGATCTTTTGAGAGCCCAGTGTTTCTGAAGTAGATTCCTACAGCTGCTAGGTTGCCTTCTGCTGAGATATACCCTCAGGAAATAACCAGCCAGTAAAATCAGACAAACCCTTAACAGGGACCTACAAGGAAAGGAATGAGGTGGTACAGAGAACCTGGAAAAGAATGTTGGAATAGGAAGCCAAGGCACCAGGGATCTTATGGGCAGAAGTGAAGATGACCTAAAATAGAAATTAGTGTCAAGTGAGAGTTGCTGCCCTCTGCTCCCACATGGAACAGGAAGGAGTGATAAATTGCATAATGCTTTATGTTTTTTTATTATTAAAAATAATTATTAATAATATTTTAAAAATCTAGATTTCATTGCAAAAAGGGACAGCTTTTAAGGTTTTCCATTTTGCCACATACATCAATCCCCACTTTTTTTTGGAGAATTATCTTTACAATACCAGTGGTTAGACAATTTGAAAATACATAGCTAGAGATTTTACTTCGTGATTTACCCCATTCAATAGACTAAAAGTTTCCTTGTTCTACATTGAGTGGTTAGAGCGCTGGTCTCGCAGCAATGGTGCCGGGTTCGGTTCACGATATCGAAACGCTTCAGTCTACCCAGTTGTAAATGGGCACCTGACTTTGTACTTGAGTAAAAGAAAGAAAAGGCAGTGAGGAAGGGAACTGGTCACCCCAACTCTCGATGTTGAACAGTGTATAATGAAGTCTCTAACACTTCACTCCTCTATGGCAGAATTTGCTAGGGGACTACCTTTACCTTTACCTGTTGTTCTACGTACTTGGGTGTAAGCACGTAACATGATACCTATCAGCTTGTATGGTTTTGCCATATTTATGTACAGTTTTTTTTAAATTATTTTTGTCTGTGTATGGCCATACAAACATTTTATACCATTTTTTAAAATACCAAATAAAAAACTTGACTAAAAATATGCACTTCATTCTTAATAGCTAGGTTTTTTTATGTACCCATATTTTTTTATGTACCCATATTTTTTTAATTCTGTGAGCCTTTGTGTACTATTTTTAAAAAAATGTGATTACTCTATGGTCAGGTTGCCTGAAACAACCAATCAAGCAGTAGTTAGGAGAAATGTATCTGATATGGGTTTCATCCTAAAATATTTTATCTCATAATTTTAAATGTTTTTTTTTAAAAATTCATCATCATCTTCTGCTTTTATGAAACTTTTAACTGTGGCTGTAGCAAACCAGTTGGCTTTGTGATACTTTATTAATACTTTCTTCCTATGCACAGGGACGTGTTACTTTGCCACCTGGCTCAAATCTTGATGTATGCAAGCCAGACGACAAGATGTCATCTTTGGGAGCTGATCCTGAGTTGTGGATTCAGTGGTACCAACCTGGCCTAGAGGAAGATGGAGGTTTTGAGTCTGGCAGCGGTTTGACTGATAAACAAGTCATCCTCCTGTATGCCTTTGCCAACCAAGAATCTACACCTGTTCAAGGCTTTAAATGGGTAGCTCTACATAAAATCTATTACTTGCATGAAAGGTGAGGTTCAAGCTGATTTCATATGAGCTTTTGTTTTCAAGTTGAAAACTTACTTATCATGTCATATTACAACTTACTTGTCGTATCATATTATTATGACTTACTTGTCATGTCATATTATAACTTACATAAGACATAACAAGAAAAAAACATAAGACAGTAATCAAAAGAAGAACATAAGACAGTAACCTATGAAGACTGTAACTAGGTACCACAAACCGCCCGCTTTGAGCTGTTGCCAGTGGAGAAAACTTAGGGAAATTCGTCAAGTTTAAGTCGTCACTGCCCCTTTGCTATTAAGCAGATTGTAATAAAATTTATATCACGATACTCTTTATCTTCTTCTCTTTTGAAATGTATTAATTAAAAAAAAATAAAAGCTATTGAAGTATTTTTTTACTAATAAAAACAAACAGCAGCGTTACGCGTAGTTTGCAACGGCTCCGAACGTTTTCGTCTCACCCCGCTTCATTCAAATGAGGATCGCTTGACCAGCAAACGTCTGATTTGCATACAGTTTTCACCATTAGGCGGGTCAGACCCATAGCATTAATTTCATATAATGCAAGCTGGAGAAAACAAAGTGGAAGACGTCAATTTATTGAAGTGAAGTCGCAATTTTACAAGATTTGACATTTTAAGTTGTGTTATAATTCCTTGCATGGTATGAGAAGATTCGGGAGCCATTTTTATTTATTCCTGTAAAATATCAAAGACTTTTGATGTTTGCTGGTGAAGCGATTTGACTTTTAGTAACGCTTTCTCAGTCAAGAATTTTAACGAAAAATGCAGAGCGAGGCTGTTACATCGACCGTGATAAGTCCCTAGTTCGATCAAACTCGGCATGCCACTTATGTTGGTTCGTGCTCAAACTTCATCACATCTTCTGATTTGAAGATGACTATACGTAAGTATATCACTTATTAAGAATGTTTTGAACTTTAAATGTAAACTTTACAATAGTTTTATTATTATTTAGCAATTTAACACGATCGCATAGTTGTTGTAACAGCGTGAAATGAATGTGTTATCAACACTTCAGACATTCACGCATCAATCTAATTATTTCACGAGCTTGAAAAGCTAAGAAAGTTACCAATCTGAATAAAAAATGCATGTTTTGATTAATGTGTAATTGAATGAAGGTTTATTTTGCAACATAATAGGGTGAATTATATCTCAAAAGCGAAGGATATCGCAAGGCCAAAGCCATTTGCCGACATATCGAGTCAAGGCTAGGAGACCGGACAATGCCATAATTAAAGCTGCTGATGCTGTACTGAAATGTCCGGACTCGCAGCCAATAGTTGATAGTCTTAAAATTCCCCGAAAAGAAGAAATATATATATAAACAGCTTTCATAAAATAGGAGCCGCGGTAGCTATATATAATATATTATAATATAATATTGTAATTTCCTATTACTCTTACCTTTTTGCTCCATAGTGAATATGTGTAGTTATGTGTTCTTTCGTAGCAGTTAGGTTTAGGATTAGGGTTAGTTTAACCCTAAAGTTAGTGTTAACCCTAAACACGAGTAATGTAATACTATAATAGACTGGAATGGAAGAAACGAAGTAAAGTATCAGAGAGGGCAGTTAAAGAGAAAAATCAAACAGCGAATAACTGACAACAATAGGAGGAAAAAAGAGAAAGATGTTAAGAATGCAGAGAAGAAGTTAGAGTTATATAACACAATCATTAGCCACAGGGGTCTGTGCACCACAAAGGAGGATGTGGATACAATTTGTAAAGGATGAAATGCCCTTAGAATAGAAATCTTAAGGCTCAGTTAAGATACAGAAAAGTAATATTGAATGATAAGGACATTAAACTTTTAGGAAATATCAAAGAATTGTATTTTGGACTTCTGAAGCATTTAGGTTTTGAGGCGTCATTGCCCTCTCGCAGGGAAGGAGTGCACCACGATCATTCTCCTCCAGTTTAAAAATGTCTTTTTAAATGCTAATAACCAGTTGTTTAAAAAAAATATAGCGTTTAGATGTTGTTAATTATTGTTTAGATGTTGTTAATTATTGCCTACACATTTTTTAAAATGAAATATGGACAGTATCTTAAAAAAAAAATTGTTTCTTCATTTTCACATTTTTTTCTTCCCATGGGACAAATTGGCCTCTGGACACATTTAAAAAAAATTATACAAGAACAAATAGATGTTTAAATCCTGTGAAAAAAAATGAGATATATGTGTGTAGTATGCAGATTGATATGTACAAATTTAAAGCTTGTACCTTTTATATTTTTTGAAATATGATGTGAAAATTGATGATCATGCAAAATACTACATTTTTTGGTAATGATTTGCAATATTTGAACTAAAATATATTGATAATTATTCATGATATAGCCCTATAGTTTTCTGTATGTGATCAGTGTATAGCAGACTGTATGCTGTTTATCAGAGAAGGTTCTAAGATTATATTTAAGAAAACGGGAGCACTCTGAAGTTGGTGTGATGTAACTTTTTGAACTTTGTGAAAGTACATACACTTTTTAAAATGCCGTAACATTTTTATTTTTTGTCCGATTTTTAAAAATTAAGTACCCAATTTCATGGTTTTCCTAGAGCTTCCAAACTGCATTGTTTTCTCTGGTGCTTCTGTGCAAACAAAAATCACTTTGTGGTACCTACTGTAACTAAAAGAACATAAGACTGTAACCAAAAGAAGAATGTAAGACAGTAGCACAAAAGGAATGAAAGACAGTAACAAAAGAAGAATGTAAGACAGTAACAAAAGAAGAATGTAAGACAGTAAGAAAAGAAGAATGTAAGACAGTAACAAAAGAAGAATGTAAGACAGTAACAAAATAAAAATGTAAGACAGTAACACAAAAAAAGAATGTAAGACAGTAACAAAAGAAGAATGTTAGACAGTAACAAAAGAAGAATGTAAGACGCTAATAAAATAAATATGTAAGACAGTAACAATAGAAGAATGTAAGACAGTAACAAAAGAATGTAAGAGAGTAATAAAAGAAAAATGTAAGATAGTAACAAAAGAAAAATGTAAGACAGTAACAAAAGAAGAATGTAAGACAGTAACAAAAGAAGAATGTAAGACAGTAACAAAAGAAGAATGTAAGACAGCAACAAAAGAAGAATGTAAGACAGTAACAAAAGAAGAATGTAAGACAGTAATACAAGAAAAATGTAAGATAGTAACAAAAGAAGAATGTAAGACAGTAACAAAAGAAGAATGTAAGTCAGTAACAAAAGAAGAATGTAAGACAGTAACATAAGAAGAATGTAAGACAGTAACAAAAGAAGAATGTAAGACAGTAACAAAAGAAGAATGTAAGACATAACAAAAGAAGAATGTGTAGTGAAATTGACAGAGATACAACGGTAAAATCCCTCCAAAGATAACATTTAAGGATAAAAACATAATGCGTAGGCTGCGAATAGTACATGATCGCCTAGACCGCGGGTCATCATCCTCCATAATAATTGACTTGCTAGACAGGAGGGGAACGGCGGATCAAAAAGGAAAAATATGACTGGAAAGATTGCGTGAGACTAGAAAGGCTAAGGAGACGCAATTGGGGGGGGGGGGAACGGAGAAAAGTCACGTTTCCCAAGTTGACATAAAAAGTAAGCAACTCGACAGAAGGGACCTTAGATATAATACGCCACAGTCATTTATTGGACGCTTTTGCAATACCAAGCCCTTGATTTGAATTCAGCGGCTAAAACGCAGATGTTTGGAATATTACAAAATTTAAAAAGTACTTTTTTCTTAATATTAATGTTAGGAATATAAAAATTAGCTGGCCGGATGGCCTATTCTGAGCAGTGAACTAATATGTTCTTACTTTTACAGACGGATAGATAATATTGAAGATAATGACAAAAGACAGTGTTGTTCACATCATCGACAGACTGTATTGAATCTAAAAGTGTCGCTAATTGCACAAAAAAACACGACCTCGAAACGCAGGTGTTCAAATCTACGTAGTATGGAAGAGAAGGGATATTTGTGGTGGCTGTGTCTAAAAATAACTTTTAACGACAAAATTTTGGAGGGGAGAGAAAGGTTGGTTCAAAAATCGAGTACATTTTGTAGAAACACAAGTAGAGACGGACAGACTAACAGATAACCATCCATACTTGACTGAAGCATGACTGAAATGACTTTATGGTAGGAAATTTGAATTTAAAATAAATCTAGGCAGTGATTGGCCACAGACAATCATATCATTAGCGCTCAGACGCGAAAGTGGGGCCATTCTTCAATAGTTGTTCAGTGATAGACACAGATTTTAAAGTGTGGTGATTTCCATATGAAAGAAAGTGTAAGAAATTTAGGGACGCCATACTATAGCCAGCAGCTCAGCTGAGTTTTGCTAGCAGTTCTGTGTTATTTATTCATAATCTGGTAAGATTGAAATTATTTCCTTATATATTTTGAATATTGTTTCATGTTTGAGTGATTTGATACTGCCATATCGAAATCTAGCCTTACAAACAAGTAGGGATTTGCTCTAGACCCCCCGCCCTAGTCAGGGTCTAGGGACCAACAATGTACATAAACTCCAACAAGGATTATGCAAGACAGATCAAGTGTTGAGAATAATGAAACATATTACCTATCCTCTTTTAGAGCAGAAAACTAATAAATATTTTTCAGAATCTATAGTCTGGGAGGATCTATCTGATGTAAAACCACCATGGTAAATGTGCTGTTTGGTCAGAGAGATCTGACCTGTCTGTATGATGTGGTTGTTGTGTCAGTGTTGTGTCCAGACGTGGGTAGAGAATAGATTTTGACACATGGCCCATACTTTGATTGCAGAGCTGCGAGTTTCTGTTGTCAACCAAGCAGTGACTATTCAGTTGGTGACTTTACTCGAGTGTATCTGTGCAGTACTTGTGACAGAGACCACCATTATTGCCCGCCAGCACAGAGAGGTGGGACCACCAGATTTCAGCACCAGAGCTACAACTAAAAGATGAGTGAGCCTCTGGTCTGCTGGACATTCACCAACCCCGTTTAGTTACTAATACCCTCATAAAAATTCCCACCATTTTCTGGACACTGTGTAGTCAGTATAGACAGGTGTGATGAGGCCACCCCAACAGCACAAACATTAACTATCCTCCCAAGTAGATGACTACTAGAACATTTTAATAAAACTACTAGTATAGTACATATATATGTACACTATTGCATTTATGATATAATATTCCATGCATTTCTTTCATAATCTCTAAATCCTTTTATGTTCTGGTCAACCTAAAAAATTGATCCAGAACAAAATAAATGCATACATGCCACACGCTATGGTTTACCCATAATCTGTACGGGGTGTTTGCGTTTTCAGATGTGTACGGCCCGTACATACCGTCTGTACGGGTTTTTTCGCCTAATTATTAAATATACATATAAATCAACCGTTTTGTGCCACTACACAATTTTCTGTAATTTGCGTCATGAGATTCGGCGAGATTTTAAGCCAAGTGGATAAAAAAAAAATAACCAATGAAAATCAAGCTGCCTATTTTTCAATTGCCGCGGGATGTGTGTGGCGTGTTCATTCACAATTTTTCGCTAAAGCTAGCGCGAGGTTACTGATTATTTGAACGATTACGCAGCACTGAGTCGAGCCTATTGTTTAGGATTAATTTCCAGTTTAGTATTGGTAAGTAATTCATTTTAAAAAAAAAGTATTACAATAACATTGTTTAGATGAAGTTAGATTTAACTGTCAGATAACTTAGGCCTAGGCTATGCTTTTTTTTTTTTCCGTAAGATTTAGCATAGCCTAATTTATTATTTATGGCTGCTTAAAAAAAAGGCGGATACCACTTCATATTATTTAATTTCACTAAAACTTGTAGAAAGTGCGTAAGAAATGTAAATTTGAATAATAATACAATAGGCCTACAAATAATGGGTAATATCGGAATGACGGTCGCCGAACGATCTGCATGTATTTTCGTACCATTTAGGCTAGTAACACTAACCTTAAATCTAAGTGGTACGAAAATACATGCGAAGCGTTCGGCGTCCGATATTACCAAATTATGAAACTGAAGAAAGAAAAAACGCACACAAAAACAAGGCAAATTTGCATCTTAACCCGATCAGAGAAAAGTTTAGCCTATTTGGAGTTAGGCCTACTTCTCGTCTTAGGTTTAATTTCGTTTCTTTAAAAAACAATGCGATTTTGCCTTGGGTGATCATCATTACGGTCAACTAATGATTTAGGCTAGGCCTATATTAATTAATTAATTACTATCAATGTTTGATTGACACTAAAAGTTGTATGGGTAGGTCTATTAAAAGCTACCAGTTGGGCTATAGGCCTAACGGCTATTCCAATTATTGAAGTTTGATAGAGATTAGTTGCGCCAGTTTATATTTTCATTGCTAGCTTTAAAAAAAAAAAAAAAAAAAAAAAAATATATATATATATATATATAGATATATATATATATATATATATATATATATATATATATATATATATATATATTTGATTTAAGATTAGTAAACCTAACCCAAAACGCTTATTACTGGTCTCTTTAGATCTATACTTTTATTAGGCACTATAGAACAGACACCAAACTGTTCTTCATTTCTACCATAAATTGTATTAATTTTTTTTTGGCAGAAATAGACTAGGCCTAAATGATGATACAGTTACAGCATTTCTACAATGCAAAATAAATTCTAACTCCTGTTGTTTAGGTTTTAAAGCAAGTGAAGACATCCTTAAAAAGGCAAAGGGCGCATGTCACTATGATGGTGCAGAACCATCTAATTGAATATATTTTTACATAAATTAACTCTTTTGTTACGTTTTTCAGTCTTTGTACAGGTTTTGCGGGTCTTTGTACAGGGTTTTTGGATTTTTTGTACAAGTTTTTCATGTCTGAGGTGTGGCATGTATGTAAATGTAATATAATTTTATCAAAAATTTTACACACGTGAGTTAGTTCAGTGTATTTTAACATTTATTAATATTATTAGTCTTGTTAAATATCTGTGGGTATATCTATAACCTATTACACCACACTACATATCATAACCCTAGACACTTTACGTAGCCACATTCATTAAAAAAAAAATTAAGTGTGAGGTCGTAGTGGTAGCAAGAAAGGCCTTCTGACAATTCTCAACTACATTTTATCTCAGGAGCCTTCACAGCTGGCCTCATACAATTACATTTAGTAATATCAACATCATACAATACCATCAACACCACTACATAAATTGGGGTCTTGTCCAGGGATAATTAGCCCAACAGTAATATTAGGATCTCCTGGTGGGAGAAATAAAAGTAGGGAAATAAATTGTAAAATTTCCTTTAAAATTAAAAGTGTCCCTGCAGATAAAAGTTGGTGAATCTTCACAGCCAGTAATAATTAATTAGTTAATTAGTTAGTTAGAATTGGTTAGATTATAGTCATAAGAAGTAGTTAGTGTATTTACTGGTTAGAGATTTAGCTTGTATATTATTATATTGTCTAAAAAGTATGGCGGAGCTGGCAAAATTTAGATCAGCTGCTGTGCTCACCGCGAAGGAGATGGGAATGGATGGTCAAATTTTAATTCAATATGTAACGGCTGAATGTGATAAATATATTGAACGGGAAGAAAGGAGATTAGAAAAAGAGGCTGAAAGAAAATTAGAGGCTGAAAGGTTAGCTGAAGAGAAGAGGTTACAAATTGAGGCTGATAGAGAAATTAAGAGGCTGCAGATTGAGGCAGAAGAAAAACGACAGCAAAGGGAGGCAGAAGAAAAATGACAGCAAAGGGAGGCAGAAGAAAAAAGGTTGACTGCCGAAAGGGAGGCAGAAGATAGAAGGTTGCAAAGGGAGCACGAATTACGACTAAGGGAGCTGGAATTACAAGGCCAGGCTCCTGAAAATGGTGCCAGCCCTTTTGCCTCAGATGCTACGCCCAGTCTGGGAGCCTCAAACTCAGCTATGGGGTTTCATTTAGACCATTTTGTTGAAAAAGACGATGACATAGAGGGGTACCTAGGACGTTTTGAGTTATTAGCTACTACATATGGGTTAGAGAGAGAGAGGTGGAGCTTAAAGCTATCACAGGGATTGAGGGGTACTTCTTATGAAGTATTTGCTAAAATGAACAGGGAAGACCAAGACAATTATGACATGTTAAAGCAGGCTTTGTTATTAAGGTACGAGAAGAATGGTGAATTTTATCGTAAGAAATTTAGAAATGCCAAACTGTTGTCTGGGGAGACATACCACCAATTCTCTGCTAGACTAGAAACCTATTTGGAGAAATGGACGGCTCTGGGGAAGACCCAAGATCTTAAAGAAATGATCATGATTGAGCAATTGAGAGAGTCCATGGCTCCAGACATGAGAAAATTTCTCATGGAACAAGGTGCAGAGAAGTTGGGGGAAATTTTAAATGTTGCTGAGAGGTATCAGGCAGCCCAGGCAGAGGTAAGTGGTGCTAAAAAGAAGCACATAGACAATTTTAAAGCTCCACAGCAATTTAATAAATTTGATAATAGAGAGCAGGGAAATAAAGGTAGGACAAACTTTGAGCGGCCAAGAAATGACTATCGCGACAGAAACTCACAGTTCAATGACCAAAAGTTCAATGAAAGAAAACCGTTGAACCAAGGAAAAAGATGGTGTAAATGGTGCAAGAAGGATAACCATAACACCGAATTTTGTAGAAGGAAACCTTCAAACATTGCTGCAATGAAGTCGGGGACGCAAAGATTAAAGGTTAATCCTAAGGGACAACAGGAACCTTATCACCCCCCAGTTTGTGAGGATGTTATTTGTAATGGGGTCACCATAAGGTGCCTTTATGATACAGGTTTGGATTATGATTCAGTTGTGAAGTCTAGCCTAGTGGACCCAAGTCAGTATACCACAGAAACAGTGGAAATACAAGGGGCGACTAAGGACATACCACTCATGACACTTCCCATCGCAAGGATAACGGTGAAAACTCGCTATGTGGAAGGAGAAATCAGAGCAGCAGTGATAGATGAACCAATCTACCCTCTGATATTGGGGTGTAGATACGTCTTCTTGGGGAATCCCGAGAAACCTGTGATCATGGCGACAGTGCAGACCAGGTCACAGAAGAAGGAGGAAGAAGGTGAACCTATAAATGCTCATCCAGAGGAGATGAGGAAGGCGCAGGCTGAGGATAGGACACTCAAGCCCTGTTTTAAAAAATTGCCCAAATGCCACACACCTCCGAGCAAGGGGGAATATTTCATGAAGAACAAACTATTATACAGGAAGACAGGAACTAGATCCACTGGTCACGGACAGTTAGTTCTTCCCAAGATATATAGGGCAAACTTAATAAGGAGCTTACATGTTGGAAAAGATGGTGACCATGAGAAAGTCGGTACCATCTGCCAAAAGATTGCTCGAAAATACTATTGGCCCGACGTAAATGTCGATGTTGAAAACTTTGTAGAAGCATGTGGCGTATTTCATGAGGGAACACCCACAAAGGGAAAATATGTGCAGGACCTAGAAACGCCACGGGGCAACTTTAGGCCTGAAAGGAAAACTAATTATACTCGGGTAGACAAAGTGGAATGGGAGCCCCCTTTTCACACCCAGTCTTCACTTGAATGGATTAACATGGCCACTATGCGAAGAGTACAAAGAAGAAATTTTACCCAGGATAGGATGACAATCCCTCGGTCAGACTTATATAAACTGGAAGAACAGACAAGAGAGCGAAGATCTCTCATAAGCAATCTAAAGTGGGGAGACAAACCCCAGAAAAAAATTGGTAGTGGTCGATTTGTGAGTGATGATTCTAGGAAGAAAAGTCCTCATTATAGAGCTTCTAATGGACGGGACCCGATGGGTTCCATGAAAAATAAGTATGATAAATTAAAGATCCAGATGTAACTCTATTAAGGACCTGGACAGATGAGAAGGCGGAAGAGACTGTTACCTCATCGTATCAATATGTGAACGAACTGACCACTCGTTTGAAAGCTGGATGGAAACTGGCAAATGATAATTTGAAGCAAGCCAGGAAGAAACATGCAGCATATTTTAATAGGAAGGCAAAGGACAGGGAACTGGCAGTCGGAGAGAAGGTGCTGCTTCTACTACCCGGAAGCCAGAATAAATTACAAATTGGTTGGCAAGGTCCATATACGGTTCTAGAGAAGGTGTCTAGAACAAACTATAAAATTGACAAAAAGGGGAAGGAAAAAGTTTATCATGTAAACCTGTTAAAGAAGTATCTGGACAGACCACTCCAGGAAAGCACCCCCTTATTGACCTTGGCTATTGCAACCCAGATGCAAAAAGAACCACTCACCTCACATGAATACCCATTACATCCTTGTGAAACAGCAGCACAGGTAAAAGTCAGTAAGCACCTGACTAAAAACCAGAGGGAGAGAGTTCAACAGGTTCTGGAGGAACATACAGATGTATTAACAGATAAACCAGGCCATACAAATTTGCTACAGTATGACATGAAACTGGTAGACTCAAACCCAATCTGTATGAGAGCCTATTCTATTCCGTTCGCGAAGGAGAAGGCATTGAAGGAAGAAATAGAGTATTTGTTGAAGGAGGGGATTATTTCGCACAGTGAATCATCTTTTAGTTCTAGTGTCGTTTTGTTGAGAAAACCGTCTGGGGAACACAGACTGTGCATAGATTACAGGAAACTGAATGCTGTCACAGAAGGACAAGTGGATCCATTACCAGACACAAAACAGTTATTTGCCAGACTGAACAAGGCAAAATACTTTTCAAAGGTGGATCTTAGTAAAGGCTATTACCAGATCCCAGTGAAGCCTGAAGTGAGACCTTATTTGGCTTTTAGCACTTCGGATGGACATTATGAATTCAATATGCTACCATTCGGACTGAAAAATGCTCCGAGTGTGTTTTCAAGGATGATGCGCAAAATTGTTGGATCCCCTGAATAACCCATGTATCACGAATTTCATGGATGATATTCTCGTCGCCACAGAGACATTTGAAGAACACATTGAAGCTCTGGAGATGTTGTTTGATAGACTTCGGGAGGCGAACTTAACTGCTAGGCCAACAAAATGTTGTATTGGATGCAAAGAGTTGGAATTCTTGGGACACACTGTATATCAGGGTAATATGACCCCTGATCCTAAGAACTTGGAAAAACTGCAGAGAGCACCTAGGCCGCAAACAAAAAAGGACGTGCGATCATTTGTGTCGTTATGCGGATTTTATCAGAAATACATCAAAAATTTTAACGCTATTTGTGCTCCTCTGACTGATCTGACTCGCAAGGGACTTCCAGATAAAATTATTTGGACTGCACAATGTGAACTAGCGTTCCAAGAGTTAAAGGAAAAACTCACTAGCAAGCCTATTCTCAAACTGCCTGATTTGACACAGGACTTTGTCTTAAGAACCGATGCAAGTAATGTAGGACTCGGAGGGGCTTTGTTGCAAAGATCATCTTCACCTGATGGGGAACTGAAACCAGTCGCTTATGCAAGCCGCAAATTGAATAAGGCGGAACAAGGATACTCCACAAGCGAAAAAGAATGTTTAGCATTAATCTGGGCAATAAAGAAGTTTCAAATCTATCTGTATGGTAGGACATTTGTGGTGGAGACGGACCATCAGCCTCTCGTGTTCTTGTCTCAGGCTAAGCATGAAAACGCAAGATTGCTGAGGTGGTCTTTATTGCTTCAACCTTATCAGTTTAGTATCCAATATATCCCAGGCAAATTGAATGTCGGTGCAGATTTCCTCAGTCGGCACCCCTGTGATCAAAATTAGAGTAGTGGCAGACGTGAGGAGTAATTTTACCTATGTGTATCGCTGGTTTTGGAACTTGCCATAGGCATGTTTTCAAGTGGGGAGATGTGTAGTGAAATTGACAGAGATACAACGGTAAAATACCTCCAAAGATAACATTTAAGGATAAAAACATAATGCGTAGGCTGCGAATAGTACATGATCGCCTAGACCGCGGGTCATCATCCTCCATAAAAATTGACTTGCTAGACAGGAGGGGAACGGCGGATCAAAAAGGAAAAAATATGACTGGAAAGATTGCGTGAGACTAGAAAGGCTAAGGAGACGCAATTGGGGGGGGGGGGAACGGAGAAAAGTCACGTTTCCCAAGTTGACATAAAAAGTAAGCAACTCGACAGAAGGGACCATAGATATGTTACGCCACAGTCATTTATTGGACGCTTTTGCGATACCAAGCCCTTGATTTGAATTCAGCGGCTAAAACGCAGATGTTTGGAATATTACAAAATTTAAAAAGTACTTTTTTCTTAATAT
Source organism: Oreohelix idahoensis (assembly GCA_024509875.1). Lineage (NCBI taxonomy): Eukaryota > Metazoa > Mollusca > Gastropoda > Stylommatophora > Oreohelicidae > Oreohelix > Oreohelix idahoensis. Next base: position 8,245 of record JAMPIV010008062.1, on the reverse strand, counting down.
TAATGTTAGGAATATAAAAATTAGCTGGCCGGATGGCCTATTCTGAGCAGTGAACTAATATGTTCTTAATTTTACAGACGGATAGATAATATTGAAGATAATGACAAAAGACAGTGTAGTCACATCATCGACAGACTGTATTGAATCTAAAAGTGTCGCTAATTGCACAAAAAAACACGACCTCGAGACGCAGGTGTTCAAATCTACTTAGTATGGAAGAGAAGGGATATTTGTGGTGGCTGTGTCTAAAAATAACTTTTAACGACAAAATTTTGGAGGGGAGAGAAAGGTTGGTTCAAAAATCAAGTACATTTTGTAGAAACACAAGTAGAGACGGACAGACTAACAGATAACCATCCATACTTGACTGAAGCATGACTGAAATGACTTTATGGTAGGAAATTTGAATTTAAAATAAACCTAGGCAGTGATTGGCCACAGACAATCATATCATTAGCGCTCAGACGCGAAAGTGGGGCCATTCTTCAATAGTTGTTCAGTGATAGACACAGATTTTAAAGTGTGGTGATTTCCATATGAAAGAAAGTGTAAGAAATTTAGGGACGCCATACTATAGCCAGCAGCTCAGCTGAGTTTTGCTAGCAATTCTGTGTTATTTATTCATAATCTGGTAAGATTGAAATTATTTCCTTATATATTTTGAATATTGTTTCATGTTCGAGTGATTTGATACTGCCATATCGAAATCTAGCCTTACAAACAAGTAGGGATTTGCTCTAGACCCCCCGCCCTAGTCAGGGTCTAGGGACCAACAATGTACATAAACTCCAGCAAGGATTAGGCAAGACAGATCAAGTGTTGAGAATAATGAAACATATTACCTATCCTCTTTTAGGGCAGAAAACTAATAAATATTTTTCAGAATCTATGGTCTGGGAGGATCTATCTGATGTAAAACCACCATGGTAAATGTGCTGTTTGGTCAGAGAGATCTGACCTGTCTGTATGATGTGGTTGTTGTGTCAGTGTTGTGTCCAGACGTGGGTAGAGAATAGATTTTGACACATGGCCCATACTTTGATTGCAGAGCTGTGAGTTTCTGTTGTCAACAAAGCAGTGTCTATTCAGTTGGTGACTTTACTCGAGTGTATCTGTGCAGTACTTGTGACAGAGACCACCATTATTGCCCGCCAGCACGGAGAGGTGGGACCACCAGATTTCAGCACCAGAGCTACAACTACAAGATGAGTGAGCCTCTGGTCTGCTGGACATTCACCAACGCCGTTTAGTTACTAATACCCCCCATAAAAATTCCCACCATTTTCTGGACACTGTGTAGTCAATATAGACAGGTGTGATGAGGCCACCCCAACAGCACAAACAGTAACTATCCTCCCAAGTAGATGACTACTAGAACATTTTAATAAAACTAACTAGTATAGTACATATATATGTACACTATTGCATTTATGATATAATATTCCATGCATTTCTTTCATAATCTCTAAATCCTTTTAAGTTCTGGTCAACCTAAAAAATTGATCCAGAACAAAATAAATGTAATATAATTTTATCAAAAATTTTTACACACGTGAGTTAGTTCAGTGTATTTTAACATTTATTAATATTATTAGTCTTGTTAAATATCTGTGGGTATATCTATAACCTATTACACCACACTACATATCATAACCCTAGACACTTTACGTAGCCACATTCATTAAAAAAAAATTAAGTGTGAGGTCGTAGTGGTAGCAAGAAAGGCCTTCTGACAATTCTCAACTACATTTTATCTCAGGAGCCTTCACAGCTGGCCTCATACAATTACATTTAGTAATATCACCATCATACAATACCATCAACACCACTACATAAATTGGGGTCTTGTCCAGGGATAATTAGCCCAACAGTAATATTAGGATCTCCTGGTGGGAGAAATAAAAGTAGGGAAATAAATTGTAAAATTCCCTTTAAAATTAAAAGTGTCCCTGCAGATAAAAGTTGGTGAATCTTCACAGCCAGTAATAATTAATTAGTTAACTGGTTAGTTAGAATTAGTTAGACTATAGTCATAAGAAGTACTTAGTGTATTTACTGGTTAGAGATTTAGCTTGTATATTATTATATTGTCTAAAAAGTATGGCGGAGCTGGCAAAATTTAGATCAGCTGCTGTGCTCACCGCGAAGGAGATGGGAATGGATGGTCAAATTTTAATTCAATACGTAACGGCTGAATGTGATAAATATATTGAACGGGAAGAAAGGAGATTAGAAAAAGAGGCTGAAAGAAAATTAGAGGCTGAAAGGTTAGCTGAAGAAAGAGGTTACAAATTGAGGCTGATAGAGAAATTAAGAGGCTGCAGATTGAGGCAGAAGAAAAACGACAGCAAAGGGAGGCAGAAGAAAAACGACAGCAAAGGGAGGCAGAAGAAAAAAGGTTGACTGCCGAAAGGGAGGCAGAAGATAGAAGGTTGCAAAGGGAGCACGAATTACGACTAAGGGAGCTGGAATTACAAGGCCAGGCTCCTGAAAATGGTGCCAGCCCTTTTGCCTCAGATGCTACGCCCAGTCTGGGAGCCTCAAACTCAGCTATGGGGTTTCATTTAGACCATTTTGTTGAAAAAGACGATGACATAGAGGGGTACCTAGGACGTTTTGAGTTATTAGCTACTACATATGGGTTAGAGAGAGAGAGGTGGAGCTTAAAGCTATCACAGGGATTGAGAGGTACTTCTTATGAAGTATTTGCCAAAATGAACAGGGAAGACCAAGACAATTATGACATGTTAAAGCAGGCTTTGTTATTAAGGTACGAGAAGAATGGTGAATTTTATCGTAAGAAATTTAGAAATGCCAAACTGTTGTCTGGGGAGACATACCACCAATTCTCTGCTAGACTAGAAACCTATTTGGAGAAATGGACGGCTCTGGGGAAGACCCAAGATCTTAAAGAAATGATCATGATTGAGCAATTGAGAGAGTCCATGGCTCCAGACATGAGAAAATTTCTCATGGAACAAGGTGCAGAGAAGTTGGGGGAAATTTTAAATGTTGCTGAGAGGTATCAGGCAGCCAGGCAGAGGTAAGTGGTGCTAAAAAGAAGCACATAGACAATTTTAAAGCTCCACAGCAATTAATAAATTTGATAATAGAGAGCAGGGAAATAAAGGTAGGACAAACTTTGAGCGGCCAAGAAATGACTATCGCGACAGAAACTCACAGTTCAATGACCAAAAGTTCAATGAAAGAAAACCGTTGAACCAAGGAAAAAGATGGTGTAAATGGTGCAAGAAGGATAACCATAACACCGAATTTTGTAGAAGGAAACCTTCAAACATTGCTGCAATGAAGTCGGGGACGCAAAGATTAAAGGTTAATCCTAAGGGACAACAGGAACCTTATCACCCCCCAGTTTGTGAGGATGTTATTTGTAATGGGGTCACCATAAGGTGCCTTTATGATACAGGTTTGGATTATGATTCAGTTGTGAAGTCTAGCCTAGTGGACCCAAGTCAGTATACCACAGAAACAGTGGAAATACAAGGGGCGACTAAGGACATACCACTCATGACACTTCCCATCGCAAGGATAACGGTGAAAACTCGCTATGTGGAAGGAGAAATCAGAGCAGCAGTGATAGATGAACCAATCTACCCTCTGATATTGGGGTGTAGATACGTCTTCTTGGGGAATCCCGAGAAACCTGTGATCATGGCGACAGTGCAGACCAGGTCACAGAAGAAGGAGGAAGAAGGTGAACCTATAAATGCTCATCCAGAGGAGATGAGGAAGGCGCAGGCTGAGGATAGGACACTCAAGCCCTGTTTTAAAAAATTGCCCAAATGCCACACACCTCCGAGCAAGGGGGAATATTTCATGAAGAACAAACTATTATACAGGAAGACAGGAACTAGATCCACTGGTCACGGACAGTTAGTTCTTCCCAAGATATATAGGGCAAACTTAATAAGGAGCTTACATGTTGGAAAAGATGGTGACCATGAGAAAGTCGGTACCATCTGCCAAAAGATTGCTCGAAAATACTATTGGCCCGACGTAAATGTCGATGTTGAAAACTTTGTAGAAGCATGTGGCGTATTTCATGAGGGAACACCCACAAAGGGAAAATATGTGCAGGACCTAGAAACGCCACGGGGCAACTTTAGGCCTGAAAGGAAAACTAATTATACTCGGGTAGACAAAGTGGAATGGGAGCCCCCTTTTCACACCCAGTCTTCACTTGAATGGATTAACATGGCCACTATGCGAAGAGTACAAAGAAGAAATTTTACCCAGGATAAGATGACAATCCCTCGGTCAGACTTATATAAACTGGAAGAACAGACAAGAGAGCGAAGATCTCTCATAAGCAATCTAAAGTGGGGAGACAAACCCCAGAAAAAAATTGGTAGTGGTCGATTTGTGAGTGATGATTCTAGGAAGAAAAGTCCTCATTATAAAGCTTCTAATGGACGGGACCCGATGGGTTCCATGAAAAATAAGTATGATAAATTAAAGATCCAGATGTAACTTTATTAAGGACCTGGACAGATGAGAAGGCGGAAGAGACTGTTACCTCATCGTATCAATATGTGAACGAACTGACCACTCGTTTGAAAGCTGGATGGAAACTGGCAAATGATAATTTGAAACAAGCCAGGAAGAAACATGCAGCATATTTTAATAGGAAGGCAAAGGACAGGGAACTGGCAGTCGGAGAGAAGGTGCTGCTTCTACTACCCGGAAGCCAGAATAAATTACAAATTGGTTGGCAAGGTCCATATACGGTTCTAGAGAAGGTGTCTAGAACAAACTATAAAATTGACAAAAAGGGGAAGGAAAAAGTTTATCATGTAAACCTGTTAAAGAAGTATCTGGACAGACCACTCCAGGAAAGCACCCCCTTATTGACCTTGGCTATTGCAACCCAGATGCAAAAAGAACCACTCACCTCACATGAATACCCATTACATCCTTGTGAAACAGCAGCACAGGTAAAAGTCAGTAAGCACCTGACTAAAAACCAGAGGGAGAGAGTTCAACAGGTTCTGGAGGAACATACAGATGTATTAACAGATAAACCAGGCCATACAAATTTGCTACAGTATGACATGAAACTGGTAGACTCAAACCCAATCTGTATGAGAGCCTATTCTATTCCGTTCGCGAAGGAGAAGGCATTGAAGGAAGAAATAGAGTATTTGTTGAAGGAGGGGATTATTTCGCACAGTGAATCATCTTTTAGTTCTAGTGTCGTTTTGTTGAGAAAACCGTCTGGGGAACACAGACTGTGCATAGATTACAGGAAACTGAATGCTGTCACAGAAGGACAAGTGGATCCATTACCAGACACAAAACAGTTATTTGCCAGACTGAACAAGGCAAAATACTTTTCAAAGGTGGATCTTAGTAAAGGCTATTACCAGATCCCAGTGAAGCCTGAAGTGAGACCTTATTTGGCTTTTAGCACTTCGGATGGACATTATGAATTCAATATGCTACCATTCGGACTGAAAAATGCTCCGAGTGTGTTTTCAAGGATGATGCGAAAATTGTTGGATCCCCTGAATAACCCATGTATCACGAATTTCATGGATGATATTCTCGTCGCCACAGAGACATTTGAAGAACACATTGAAGCTCTGGAGATGTTGTTTGATAGACTTCGGGAGGCGAACTTAACTGCTAGGCCAACAAAATATTGTATTGGATGCAAAGAGTTGGAATTCTTGGGACACACTGTATATCAGGGTAATATGACCCCTGATCCTAAGAACTTGGAAAAACTGCAGAGAGCACCTAGGCCGCAAACAAAAAAGGACGTGCGATCATTTGTGTCGTTATGCGGATTTTATCAGAAATACATCAAAAATTTTAACGCTATTTGTGCTCCTCTGACTGATCTGACTCGCAAGGGACTTCCAGATAAAATTATTTGGACTGCACAATGTGAACTAGCGTTCCAAGAGTTAAAGGAAAAACTCACTAGCAAGCCTATTCTCAAACTGCCTGATTTGACACAGGACTTTGTCTTAAGAACCGATGCAAGTAATGTAGGACTAGGAGGGGCTTTGTTGCAAAGATCATCTTCACCTGATGGGGAACTGAAACCAGTCGCTTATGCAAGCCGCAAATTGAATAAGGCGGAACAAGGATACTCCACAAGCGAAAAAGAATGTTTAGCATTAATCTGGGCAATAAAGAAGTTTCAAATCTATCTGTATGGTAGGACTTTTGTGGTGGAGACGGACCATCAGCCTCTCGTGTTCTTGTCTCAGGCTAAGCATGAAAACGCAAGATTGCTGAGGTGGTCTTTGTTGCTTCAACCTTATCAGTTTAGTATCCAATATATCCCAGGCAAATTGAATGTCGGTGCAGATTTCCTCAGTCGGCACCCCTGTGATCAAAATTAGAGTAGTGGCAGACGTGAGGAGTAATTTTACCTATGTGTATCGCTGGTGTTGGAACTTGCCATAGGCATGTTTTCAAGTGGGGAGATGTGTAGTGAAATTGACAGAGATACAACGGTAAAATACCTCCAAAGATAACATTTAAGGATAAAAACATAATGCGTAGGCTGCGATAGTACATGATCGCCTAGACCGCGGGTCATCATCCTCCATAATAATTGACTTGCTAGACAGGAGGGGAACGGCGGATCAAAAAGGAAAAAATATGACTGGAAAGATTGCGTGAGACTAGAAAGGCTAAGGAGACGCAATTGGGGGGGGGGGGGAACGGAGAAAAGTCACGTTTCCCAAGTTGACATAAAAAGTAAGCAACTCGACAGAAGGGACCATAGATATGTTACGCCACAGTCATTTATTGGACGCTTTTGCGATACCAAGCCCTTGATTTGAATTCAGCGGCTAAACGCAGATGTTAGGAATATTACAAAAATTAAAAAGTACTTTTTTCTTAATATTAATGTTAGGAATATAAAAATTAGCTGGCCGGATGGCCTATTCTGAGCAGTGTACTAATATGTTCTTAATTTTACAGACGGATAGATAATATTGAAGATAATGACAAAAGACAGTGTTGTTCACATCATCGACAGACTGTATTGAATCTAAAAGTGTCGCTAATTGCACAAAAAAAACACGAACTCGAGACGCAGGTGTTCAAATCTACGTAGTATGGAAGAGAAGGATATTTGTGGTGGCTGTGTCTAAAAATAACTTTTAACGACAAAATTTTGGAGGGGAGAGAAAGGTTGGTTCAAAAATCGAGTACATTTTTGAAGAAACACAAGTAGAGACGGACAGACTAACAGATAAACATCCATACTTGACTGAAGCATGACTGAAATGACTTTATGGTAGGAAATTTGAATTTAAAATAAACCTAGGCAGTGATTGGCCACAGACAATCATATCATTAGCGCTCAGACGCGAAAGTGGGGCCATTCTTCAATAGTTGTTCAGTGATAGACACAGATTTTAAAGTGTGGTGATTTCCATATGAAAGAAAGTGTAATAAATTTAGGGACGCCATACTAAAGCCAGCAGCTCAGCTGAGTTTTGCTAGCAATTCTGTGTTATTTATTCATAATCTGGTAAGATTGAAATTATTTCCTTATATATTTTGAATATTGTTTCATGTTCGAGTGATTTGATACTGCCATATCGAAATCTAGCCTTACAAACAAGTAGGGATTTGCTCTAGACCCCCCGCCCTAGTCAGGGTCTAGGGACCAACAATGTACATAAACTCCAGCAAGGATTATGCAAGACAGATCAAGTGTTGAGAATAATGAAACATATTACCTATCCTCTTTTAGGGCAGACAACTAATAAATATTTTTCAGAACCTATAGTCTGGGAGGATCTATCTGATGTAAAACCACCATGGTAAATGTGCTGTTTGGTCAGAGAGATCTGACCTGTCTGTATGATGTGGTTGTTGTGTCAGTGTTGTGTCCAGACGTGGGTAGAGAATAGATTTTGACACATGGCCCATACTTTGATTGCAGAGCTGCGAGTTTCTGTTGTCAACCAAGCAGTGTCTATTCAGTTGGTGACTTTACTCGAGTGTATCTGTGCAGTACTTGTGACAGAGACCACCATTATTGCCCGCCAGCACGGAGAGGTGGGACCACCTGATTTCAGCACCAGAGCTACAAGACAGGATGAGTGAGCCTCTGGTCTGCTGGAATTCACCAAACGCCGTTTTAGTTACTAATACCCTCATAAAAAATCCCACCATTTCCTTAACACTGTGTACTCAATATAGACCGTTGTTATGCGGCCACCCCAACATCACAAAATTAAACTATCCTCCC